>OX104068.1:12540279-12570167 GCA_944474145.2 Dicrocoelium dendriticum | reverse complement strand
TGTAACAGCGGAAATCCAATAAAAGAAAACCGCGCCACCTGGAAATTATGGCAACTTGAGCTACTTAGGTCCATCGCTGGCCACCAATAGGAGGAAACAAAGTGTTATCTTGGCGCCCGTTGTGTCTAAAACCGGTGCTACTAAGAAACAGCTTGTGCTCTGCACACAGCTGCAAAAGATGCTCGCCGTTGTCCGTCCGGTTGGACTTAAGCCCTACAAATAAGCTGCTCTTCTGAAGAGCCCAGATGAACCAAATTTGCATTCAAGCACCCTGCAAACACTACGACATCTGAACTGGAAACACTGTGTCGTAGCTAGTTCAGTTCGTGGTACAATGTTTTCTTGACAGTATTAGAACTGCAGTCGGTGAGAGAACAAGCTGAGACCATAAACAAGCAGCTTCTTTCTTTTGCGACGTCAGTTCTTGCACGGACTGCTTTACGCATTTCGAATGGAACGATCTACTAATATTTGAACAGCTTGCAACACGCTTAACGACTTTTCCGCATCTGTCTAATGACCACACTGTACGTTTCATCATGCTGCGAGTTGTAGCAATGCACTCCCGAGCACGTACCGAACGGATGTTCAACTGCGTCGCATTTACGCGCAGGAATAGGAAAATGTGTAGACAAGCGAGCTCATTTCATTCACACAATTTCAGCGAAATTGGCACAGTCCTAGACACGGATTGTATACATGCAGTAATGAATGTGCCTCCTAATTTGCGATATGGTTGTATGTGACATGATGTAATTAAGTAAACAAAATTGTGTTCAGAGTTGTAATGGTCAAAATATTGTCAAGAGTAATTAGTTGAATACACACCATAAGGGACACGAACATAATTCATTGATGACTGACGAAACCCCGCAAATCACGCAACGAATTTCCGGGCACATCTTGGCGGATCCGGATTTACAACTGTAATTAAAATACAAAAATGATGATCATAACATACAACAATATGGACATCGCTTATAAGTGAGGAGCGAGTTTAAAATAGATTATAATTAGTTTATTGTAAACCACATTACGACACGAAGTAGAGGGAGAGTGTCATGGGATTGCACTTGTTCACTCGTACCTACCTGTTGTACGAATGCGCTCTCACTAATTCCGTAGCCGTTAGTTCAATTCTCGTCACACTCTTTAGTGTCTATGCTCATTCGAACGAGCACAACTCAGTGACCATCATCCGTTAGAGCATGCTCAATGAATTTAATTTTACTACATTTCTCATTATTCCCACATTCCTGGTAACATTTGCACACAAAACTACTAAATTTTCGGGCTTACACTTAGACGTTTACACTAATCAAAACGATAATTTCAGGACGGTTCATCAAGCCCATTAGCACACCCATATGTATCGCAGTTACGGTCAGTTTCCCAATGGATGGCATTACGTCTGTTTCCTCTTTAGTTCCCACCGGAAAACCCAACATGAAAATCGTGTCCCCGATATGCAGTTGACCGGTATTGTGGAAGCTGCAAAGATAGATAGACTTTGTGGTATCACGACAAGATCTGCTGCATTCAATCCGCTGGTCGACAGTCGTTTCACGTCGTATGCCTGTTGGACCTGTTTCTATACCACATGCACGTAAAACCCACGGAGCATTTATCAAAACGTTTTGGTCGCCAGTACCGCAGTATCTACTCGGATATACCTGGCTGTAAAGGAATTTCAAACAGGTGACTGAATTTGCGATTACCGTGACAGGCACGTCTTGCCCACCACGAGCTATGCCTATAGACTTGCAACTGAACGTTAATTATTAAGGCTGTTTTAAGAATCTACCTACTGGAACCGAATGGTCTAACTGTCGTAAGAAACTATATCTTGCTTGCTGTCCCCTTAGTATAAGCAAAGTAAAATAATGAAATGCCCCGACCAATTCCTTTTGGTTTGGCACGATGTTCCTGGCTATTCCAATCGTCAGAAGTATAGCCAAGTTGTTGCGGACGTGCGGTAGACTGGCAGTGTTTGCACAGCCCGCAATTGTTGTAGTATGTGCCTCAGTCTAGCTAAACTAATCAGAGCGTCGACTTGAATGTAAACCTCATACTTCCATTAGGAACAGAGCAGCCAAGCCGGACTTGAGAGCAAGCATCAAAATTTAGACACCCCAACCACACTGATGTCTGCCAGGATACGCAGACCGCTTCCTTCATCTGCTCAGACAGTATAATTCATCAAATCCTCGTAGTACATTCAACACTGCTGAGAGAGCAACAATATACGCGTCCGTTGTTGCCAACCACACGACAGTGGCACAATCCACCATCGCTTCGATTGTTGCCAAACTACGAGCAGTTAGGGCCAGCAAGGTAACCTAATGGGATTAGTATGTCACCTGTTGTCAGAACAAAGAAAACATCCACACACTCCTATAAAATGTGCTCTCGGCAGTATCATGGTTCGCTTACCAGTAAATGCTCCAGTGTTCGTGAATCTGAGGCAAGCTCCATCAAATGCAACTTGCTGTACGACCATACACAACATGACATCATGTAACAATTACTTGAGGTCCAAAGTAAAGCTTGCAGTACCATGCGCCTCATCCGTTATCCAAGATCGACCCACTAGGGTGAACCATGTTTGTTCTATGTAATTATTCAGCTAGTAGATGATGGGGAGATCATTTTTTCCTTAGGAATTCGTCACCGAACAAATGCATGCACCGTAAGCATTTTTTCGGATGCTCCATGGAGCGAAGGCCAGAAACGCAAACTAAACGCGAACAAGATAAAATCACTCCTTATCAACGGTCTGCCAAAATTTCGGACTCCAAGGGAGCTAGTTCCTCAAGCACATAAACGGGAGGAATGGTGCTTCCTCCGTGAATTCCATGCACTGGAAGATGAGATCGCTAATTTAATTGCAAGATTGCCGTTACCACCCAAATATAAAGTGAGCAGTCCACGGGGGATAAAATGCATTCGGAATAAAACATCTAGCGGAAAGGGTGATGGAGACATGGCTCAAAATGCGCCAGTAGCTGTTATCCGAAATATGTATAAAGTCGATGTTACCTGGCCACAATTCGACAGATAATGCTGAACGTGAAGCCATCGTATGCATCAACATGCCCCTCAGAACTGAGATGCAGACAAAACACTCTGTCTTTTGAAAGATGCCTAGATTTCTAGCTGAGAACTCTACATCCCAATTTGAGTTTGCCGAGGGGTCTGGGAGTACGGTTCAACAAAAATGGCCGATAGCCGACCCCATCAGTATCGACATAAACCCTCACCAAAGAACCGCGTCTGCAGGTACACTGCTAACATCTAAGGTCCTCACCTGATTGTATACAAAAGGCGTAGTGTCTTTTCAGTCAGTTCACCGAGATTTGCACCAGTAAGGCTTTTAACTATTGGGACCTACGCATGAAAACTGAAAAATTGCTGAACACTAAGACCACTAATGCTGAGATAGCCCTGCTCGGCATTATTCCCTTAAGAAACAACCGACCCAGTAGGGGAGGAGGAGTGTTTTGTATTACCGATCTTGCCTGAATGTTGATATCTTCAATCACGTCTGTTCCACTAAACTGCTGTCATATATATATATATATATATATATATATATATATATATATATCATATATCCTTCACAGGACGCGTGCGACTACAGAAGGACCATGGGTGGCTTGCGCTGCGTCACTCCCTGTTCCATCCACACACCCCATATCCGGTGTATACGCGAAGGATTAAGATCGGGAGGCATGTGGGTTGAAGCCACGTTTCATTTACGGAGCCAGCCTACATTCTTTCACAGGCAAACACAAGCACATTTTATTTGGGGAATCAAGCACACAAAAGCGGTGGAGCTGGAACGTAGTCTGCTCGACACTGAGTGCATGGAACCACTGTTTGAGCCTAGCACGGCCACAAGGAACGTGCATCCCGTCACCTCCAACAACGACCAACTGTCTTTTGGGGCCAGTATAGACGAGTTAGTGGGCAATAGACAGGTAGGCACTTTTTCAACATGCACTTCCAGCGCGACAGCGGGATGTCAAGCAACAGCAATCACTCGATATGGCAGTATCCAAGAAAATAGAAGGAAAACATCATACGGATATGCCCAGCCGCAGTTTTAAAATGAGCCGAAGGTCCAAGTAGAGATTCCTGCGTGATTCAGATACATTGTCATATAATTTGGATCTGTCTGATGGATCCAAACATGTTCTGAAAGTACAGAAGCAAGCAGTGACTCCTATCGTGCGAAATTAGAAAGCGTCAGAATGCAAAAAGGAAGTAGTCAAACCATAGTTTCACTAAACACTTGGTTAGTCAGGGCCAAAGAGTGCGGCAGTTTGTACAAGGGAAGTCTCGTCTGCTCAGTTAACTCCAGTCCACGATGTGTAACGAGAAACGAAAATTGAGTCGGCTCGCTACTTGACTTTGAACTGGTGCTTACAATGCGCTCTCTTTTACTTTGCAGAAACTCGATCATGCGCTTTCACGGAGGATGAAGTGCAAGCAAAAGGATAAGGCTGATTGGAGAGTTTATTTTCCTTTTATAACGTTATTTCATGTACTGTAGTTGCCAAGTGTTGCAAAATGCACCTTTTGTTTCAATCTTTGGAGTTCGCCCGAGCTTGGATACTAAAATCTGACGACCTTGCCAGGATGTCGAAAGTGGCAAACTCTACAAACCGACCGGAAGATAAATGCACGCGAACAGTGAAGGTGAACCCTCGAATGTGGTTGCGCTCTAGAAAGTTTGGCTATTTCCTCATCTACCCTGCTTGTGAAGCCTTCGTTTTGCCGAGGCTGTTGCGAGTAGCAGAATCAAACCGGTACTCTGTGTGCAAAGACATCTGTTCAAAAGGCAAAGGCTTCGATGGACGTAGGGACGGCACATCTGCTTCCCCTGGGTCTATGTTATCCGGTAAAACCCCGGAAATATTTAGTTATATCTTGCTTGTTAGTATATTGGCAGTGCCAAGATATTAGAAACTGCTAAAATCTGCCAGCATTGGCTTACAAATGCATAGTTATAACATCGATTTTTATTTATATACTTCTAAAACTATACGAGATCTTTAATGGGAAAACTAACTTATCAGCGACCACACACTAGCTTCAATTGACCCCCCCTTCGTGCTTTTCTATATTAGGTGCAAATGATTAGTAGATAAACCTAATGCATATCAAGCTGCGTGCGATGTGTCACTATCACAAACAGTAAAGTTATAACGACAGTCATGTTATCGGTAGGCGTTATCCTTACTTTACTTATCTAGCCCCCTTTGGGCTGTTAATTTCAATAGCTATCATGCCTTCAAACCTTGTTCAACGGTTTTGTTAATAGGCGGCCATACTGAAAGGTCGCTACTGTTTTAAGCCGGGCGATTTCTTCATAGTCGATGTGCGATTATTAGCGCTGGAATGACGGGCGCTAAACGGACGTCGTCGAGCATGTCACTCATCTGAAACGACAGGCTTACAAAACGAGGAGAGATTCTATATTTCCATTAAGTCTACAGCTTGTGAAGCCCGTGATTCCCGCGCCCGAGAATCCCTCTTTTTTGCATGTCCTACACAAGGTAGGAAAAACAAATTAGATTGTATGCACCACAATTTCCCGCATCCCAACATGGAAGTCATATCTTGAGCTCGTTGTCAGGTGAGGCATTTGATACGGTGGCCGACAGCGACATCCTTGATCAGGAAGTGACTGTCGAAACATTTATCTCAGAGTCGGGTTGGTTTGTTCGGATCAAGGAAACTTAGTGAGACTACGTAGTTTGGCGGTCATTCGTTTACTTCAAGCGAGCGAGAAGTGCGAGGTTTGTTCATTTGCAACATTTGGAAAGCGTAGATATAGCTGAATATGTGAGCACGTTTGGGGGTAAGTTGCACGCGCAAAATGATGGCAAAAGTACTTCCTGAGTAGGCATCTCCAGATAGGAGGAGAACAAAGCTTGTTCTTTGGTGACTGGCAACTCAGAAGCGCCGATATGTGTTTTGCGGATACCGGTAATGTGGCTAAGAAGTGTGGGTAGGAAACTGAGAAAGCCAACGACAGCTATGTTTCCTTGTATAGTTTGATGATTTGGGTAGATTCAAAAAATAGAGAGTTGAAACAAGCACGTGCCCGCGTGCAACTGGTTATTCCATAGGTTTTCTCAAATGGCGTTAAACCGTTTAAAGACCTAAACTCTGTTCCTATCTGGAATTTCGCTGTTTGCAATTTGAGCATTCTGCTTATCAACTCAGTTTGATAAATACAATCTGGCAGACAATGTCGTCAAGTTCCGCTGCGTGTATATTCCGCATAATCTACATCCTGAAACTTAAACTGAGAAACGAATGTAACCGGAAATGCTTGAGAATGTGTATTTATTAAACTGGACAATGCCAGATGGAGCATGCCGCTTGTTTTGATCAACTTGTTATATTTGAGAGTTGACCTGATTTTCGTGCGATTACTCGGTGAATACCTGCGAGAGGCCATTATTTTATGACTTCGAATGCTAAGACTTGGGTCGGAAAGCTGAAAATGCCTGTTTGCTTCTGTTGTGAACATCCTCAAATGTGATGAGGTAAACAACGACTGATGGGCAGCCAAAGGAATCACGCTATAAAAGCACAAATATCCAAACATATTTCACCGCCTGCCTAGACTACGTTGACACAAATACTGCCGAGATAATCATGAAACCGAGACTTCTTCAAGCCCCAGAGTTTTATTAAAATGTGTGCACGGTCTCCGCGCATGTTGAGCTGGGGGTCGGATGATATTTGCTCAGAACACAGGAACTATTCTTAACCAGTTTATTTCCCATAAAAACTGAAAACTAGTGAATAATCCGCTACCTACCAAGAGAGCATTCGTTTGGTGCTTCTCTCCTCAGTAGAAGTGATCTATCATAACAACCTTGGTCCAATCGCGACCTGCAAAAGAAGATGTCAGGCTACCACCCGGTGAATAAATCACCGGCAGCTTCGATAGCTTTAGATAGAATAGTCAAGAAAAGCGTCGATCCAAATCTTACACGACTGGACCTTATGTATTCCACACAACAAGACTTGCTCTCAAGCTGCCTCTACGCTACCAGTTCACCACGAATTTTCGAAAAAGTTAAGACTATGATTGACAGAGAAGTAACAAGAAGGATAATTCTGACACACAAAGGCGTTCACTCACCTGTCACACAAGTTCCTGTTGTCCGTGCTAAATTCAGATGCTAATCCGGTTCAACTTATACTAAAACGATCGAACGTAAAGATTCAGAATAAGTCAGCATTACCCTGCGCAATAAAGCGAAAATAGCTTTGTCTTCTAGGGAAATGTCCTGAACCCCTACTTTTCCTAATGTATATAACATATGTGACCCCTAAATTATAGACCCATTATTTTGTTCACAGCTGAAGTTAAACCGATCTGCTCATTGCAACCGAAGCAACTACAAGTGTGCCTTCATAACCTACGCAAATCCATACTCGAACTTAATATATCTAGCGAAAATATGGTAATGGAATCCTCCACAAGCAAATCCCAAGTATTGGGTAGTGATTTGGCATCGTATAATGTTCACTCACGTTTACTTGTAACGTGATCCAAACCTCCTATTCAGTTCGGGACTTGCGATGAATTGCACCAAAACATACGGTTTATTTGAACGAAAGCAATTAAGTCGCAAAATCCAGTCAGCTAACTGGCTACACAGATAGAAATTGTTTCTTACCTGAAACATGCTTGAGATATTCAAAGTAATTGTACGACCTAATCTGGAGAAATATCTTGTCATAAACAGCCAGTTAAGATTATTAGAATAGCTCTGGCAAATATCCAACAAGCATTTACCGAAATGATCATAGGGTGGAGCTAAACCATGAATTACTGTGGTACTTGGTGCTATCCCCGAATGAATTCATTTTGGCTGAGACGATTGAAGAACAATCTGCTTCTCCAGCATTATAAATAGGCATATTTTCAATTGAGCATCGCTCTGGAGCAACGCAAATCTGCTAACGTTTCCCACGGTACTGCCGCTACTCGTTGTCTTTACAGCTTGTTAGTCATGAAATCCGATCGACTTTCCTTTGAATGAGATATATTGATACATGGAACCGACTACCAAGACAAATACGCACGTACACTACGCATGCAATATGCTGTAATTCTCTAGAGCATTTCTCCATTAACCTGAATGCGCTAAGCCAACCTGGCTCACAGCAGTCGTCACAAACATTGACAGAAGCTGGTGTAAACAGCATATGAGCAGTAGAGGACCTCAGTTCGCTTACTCTCTATTATTAATCATATTCTTAAACGTAGGCCTGTGCAACGTACTCTTCACCACTCTACTTTTGACTGTTCCCTAATTTGGTTACGTAGACAGCTAGAAAGCACTGGCTCAAATATTCCTACTTTTAGCATTTTGTATGATCGTGTGCATGGTCCAACGGAAAATTCCTCAAGCAAATTCCCAGTTTTAAATTTGTTTTTATGTTTTAAGCTAAGTATGCTGTCACATTACTTCGGTGTATAAATTATCACCGTAATCAACCAGACAGATATCTGGCTTAGTCCAGTTGCGATAAATGATCTCCAAAACTCAATAAACACCATAGCACACACCGTTGGTAACCGCATACCGCTTGTCAGTAAGTATATTAGTTTTACCGTCTACTTAATTATGTGATATGATGATATGAGAGACACTAAGGAACGAACAGGCCACTTGGTGTCGATCCAGCATCACTACACAGGGCTATTGCATTTCCTATACCTCATGTGTTGTAAACGTGAATAAAAGCGCGTTTCGATATCGATGCTGTTACCCGTAGAGGTAACATGTACGTAGGCGCAGTAACTTTTCCTGGAGATTGAACTATCCATTTCACCAGGAAGGATTTAGGAGTAACGATCTTTTTTTTCCATCAACCTATACGTCGTGCATTTGTCTCTTCCTTGGGACGTCGATTTGATTCACCCAGGAAACCAACGCAATAATATTTGAATGTAGAGGAAATGGAACGTTAGATCCACGATGTTGTTTGAATGCTTCGACACGGATGTTCAACTCGACTTGGACAAGAAAAGGCCGATACTCGTACGGAACACGTAGACTGGTGCGGGAACGGTTGTTACACGATTTGCTTCTAAGTGAGACATCTTTGGACGAACTATTTCCTCTCAATGTCGCGATTGACATAGTTCTGTTTAGCAGCCTTTATTTTATAATCCTGGAGACGAATTGTAACGGATTCCGAGACGTGGATTTGTTTGAAAGAATTTAAGTGTCTGAGACTAGCAAGTAGCTACCGGAATTGACAAACTTACCCTCAGATCCCATGAACTGAGGCACTTCCAGTTTAGGCATCATTTAAAGAATCTAATTTTCCTGAAGAGTTTCCATGGAGCGAGTTTGACCTGAGTGGTTAGCACATAGTGTTGTGTATTTTTGCTACCTTGTCTTGCGGCATTTTCGATTTGACGCTCTTGCCTCACTGAACTATCCGCAACTCAAACGGTGAGTGCATTTAACTTCTAGTATGGTATCAGTCACAAATCTAGTCACGTATACCTTTTAAACTCTGATGGCTATCAATTTTATTCACCACATAATTTGGTGAGCAGCAGTACAGGTTCCCTGACTGGAGACAGCTCTCACTCTCGCTCATGACTGCAGTTGCCGCAGTCTTTATTCTGTATTTAGTAGTTTTTCATGCTTTCTCTGATCGGCGTTAGACTAATTCCATTCTATCGACACAAAAAATCCTTCTCGTTTGTTTGGGCAATCTCATCCTTTTGCACTGAACTTCCTGCAGGCATTCCGGCGCATGCAGTTAACCACCCACCGCATGTACGATCTATCCACCTATTGCAACCAACTGGTTTTGAAACGTCCGTTATCCAATACATACTGAACTTCTAGAGAAATATATGCATCACTCTGTTATTTGTGCTGGTATTCAACGCAACAACATGTGGAGACATGGTTGTTCACAGAAAAACCAGAAGCGGCAAGATTTTGGCCTGATCTAACAGGTGGCGATATTGCCGAAAGTAATACGTAGATTGTCTTCACCATCCTGTAGCGCGACCTGGAGTAATTGTGAAGCCATGATTGAAAGTGGGCAATTAAATTTAAATAAATGGTATATTTATCGACAACACGAGACTAAGACCGACTACTTGCAATAATCTTCCCGTACCGCGATCAAGCATTAGGAAAAGTTGTTCCAGTTACTTGCTGAGAGTTCCCAAAAGATTTTTAGTGTTCAGTTAGTTAAAATTTAAAAGATGACGGACAAATAAAAAGCAGGAATGAATGTATGTATAACCAGCAGTTTAAATAAAGTAACGCCATCATCCTTGGAACTGTCTCGTGGGGACCGATTTCCATGCCGGGTATTCCCTAGAGAAGCTTCAACCGCACTTCTGCATATCATCTTACCGTGTGCTGAGGTGCTGAACAAGCCGTCATCATGTTGACTCAGATTTTTGGAGCGACTGTTCTGTTATGTGCCTGCAATCTACCCAGCTCGAGGTACTTATGTGCTGCAAAATGGTAGCAGATATTTTCAAACACACACTGTTTGTTTATGTGCATTTGATCTATTAAACAGTAGAAACTCCTATAGCCTTTCAACTTCTACGGTGCTCTTTCCTTAGCCATTTCGCTAGTGCATGCAACTCCGTGTCTCCTTTGCCAATCAAAACCATTCTGGTTGATGCACATATCCGTTGAAAGCAGCATCCAACTACATTTTTACTTTTCATCACGTTGTTCAAATTGCTCAGTCTGTCATTGGGATTGCTTCGCAGGAACTGTGAATGCAATCGGTATAATCTGGGGCACAAATGAGAGCTTAATCACGCTGGGCGATTCCGATCGCATTAACGAAACATTCAACGCAGTTCCGGGTTAGTCAGCGTTTGAATATTCGAACGAATCTATCCATCAATATTGAAAGTATCGAATTGTCATGTGAAGTTTAACCATCCATCAGATTGCGCCCATAGTGCTTTTCCGCAAATATATTTTCTTTGTATTAATCTGGTTAGCGGGTGGGAGATGTAACACTACGGTCTCTTGTCCGCGGTCAGTCATTGCTGGGGCAGAGTGCATTCTACCTACAAGTGCTTCCGAAGTTTTATCACATTTATTCGCACGCAGCGACGGCTTTGAATCTCACAAATACAGAACAGTGAAAATTGCCGGTTCATTATGTCGTGCGTTCCAGCTATCGCAGAATGGCCGTGCGAATAGTCGAACGATTTCTGCACTTGCACATGGTGGTCACGTCGCATAGGATTTTTGTAATATGTCGGCAATTCCGCTGCAGAAATAAAAGAGTTATCAAACTGTTATTTAAATAGGCTTGCTTTACGCCGCGATGATGCCGTTGTTCGCGTACGGATCCAAAAAATGCTAGTTTGCACAGAATACATACGGCGGTTAACCCTCTTCGGTCACGAATAGTTACACGTCTCTTGGATATGCTAGACAATAAAGTCCACTAATTGGGATTTGATGTTGAACTTCTTTGTGCTGTAGCGGAGGATGTACCAAACTTGAAACAGCTTACCTTATCTAAATAATCTCTCCGGTATGCTATATGTTTATTGTCCAAAATGGGGATTATATTGTGTGGCTGCATCGAGCTGGGTGCAAACTCAAAGGGGTCAATTAATGACTAGCCATAGAGGTACACAAAAGTTAACAGGTAGACTTTACGAGGCAGCATTGGGATAGGGACATCATTTATTCACTTTCAGTAGAATGAAAATATCAGGTTATTGTTGCAGAGCTATGGCATCTGTTAGTGTAATGCCAAATGTTCAGTGCCATTTCTATAACCATGGCAAGGAAAGAGGTTATGAATTTGTGGTAGTTTAAAAGTTTGCGTTCACATTCTCCCGTCATCACTTTTATCCTCTAAGCAATCACTCAGGAGTGCAACATTGCTCAGGGTAATCTGTGAAGATGTCCGATAAATGGAAACCAAAGGGTGGGCATGCCGCGTAGTGCATTCGGGCGGTGTGACCCCTCTGTCTGTCGGCAATTGCTAAGTGCAATACAGGACTATCAACCTTGGCACAAGCAGGATGATGCGGAGCACGAGACCTCGCAGCAAAGATCCACAAAGCACTTCAAACGGTTGCACCATCTTTCAAATCAAAGTAGACTGTTTTTAAACAATACCTTGACGTTGCCTTAATATTACTGCATTAGATTTAACCTGTGTACCACAAAGAGGAGAGTACGTGACGGTCGTTGCACAACCAGCATTAATCTACACAATGACGTTTAGTTGTTTTCTGCATGCTTCTTTGTGAACAGTGGTGAGTACACCATAACGATTTTTCTTTTATCACTTTGTAATAGGTTTACCATATTGTGATCCTCATTCTGATCATGCTACTGCACATGCTAAGCGTCTGCTATTTTAAGCGTACTATGCCATTGTTCCATCTGTGTGAAGGGACAAAAATTTGGCGTCAACTGAATTACTAACCTCAGAGTGACTCAATGGCTTCCTGATATGTCAATAAATCAAGTCACATAAAAATGTCACTTTTATAGAATACGCATGCGGAAAATGTGCCGGGCAACAAATTCGAGCTGGCCATAATTTGTGCAATTGTGAGCAGAATACTTCTCATACTAGAGGAAAGCATCTGTTCCTGTCGAGAGCCAAACTCAAATGCGAATTTTCTCCGAGGGGAGAAGAAATGCTTTTTCGGCCTCAACTTTACATCTTAACTGCCCTAGGGGTCATGTCAAGTCAAGCAATTGCTTTATGCATTCTGCATAAGTGAATATTCAGCTATCACACACATACGGTCACAACAACTTACCAAGAAAGCGCAAATCAGTGGCAACGCAATATGACAAACAGCGGGTGGATAAGAAGAAAAGGTAAATGCGTAAGGAAACGTAAATTGCACTTCTATAGCAGAAGCCATCATCATTATCGATGTTGGGATTATGTCAGACTATTTTTTAAGTGGGTGCATTTTAGTCAAGCAAGCTTCATTTATTTCTCCTTACCGTCTTCGCCCATAACGTACCCTGCAATGCAGTGAAACTTAGATAACTATTTAAGGAAAAGAGTCTTCCTTCGCTTATCGTCATAAAAATATTTCTTTTCATATACAGTCAAATCTGTGGAAGACGACCATTCAGGGGACCGACAAAAAGCGGTTGCCTTGTACCGGTTCATGCATTGGCGACACTACTCATTATCGAATCCACATGTGTGAGAAACTTCAAATCGCGAACTAGAGTTATAAACCGACAGCTACTACAATCAGTTTTAGCTTCTAATTAAGGCAAAGCAATGGTAAGGTATAATGCGAGATATATAAGAAATAATAATGCGTAACATTTTATGCGTCAGCATTTTAAATACTGACTTGCAAACTATCGAAGTACACAAGATTGGAAAAATCGTACACCCACATTGCTGGTGTCAAAATCGCATTCCACCAGATGAAAACGTTCAATTATAGTGGTCTGTTGCTTGGCAGTTGGGATTAGAGAGGAAATTTAATTTTTCCCTCGAGTTCTTCCTGTTGGTGTTCGACCATCGGAAGATGAGCTCTTGATATAGCATCTGCGATGTATTTTTGCCTCCCCGGACTGTATACCAGATCCATGTAGGATTTTTGGAGCCGAATGAGCGTCGGTTAGTGACGGCGAGGAACACTGTGTAACAGTTTACTATCTAGTGCCACGAGCGGTTTATGGTCCGTATACACTGCGGTCTTCCTTTCAAATGTTTAGGCGTCGAATCGCTCCACTGCGCAGACGACGGCAAGCAGCTCCTTTTTGATCTGCACATAAGGCTGTTCCGCCAGTATGAGCGCCCGAATACAGAAGTGCAAGGGTTTACCATCCTGCAAGAGAACGACACTCATTCCGCTTTGGTTGCTGTCACACTGCACCTCTAAAGGTAGAGCTGGATCATAGTAACCAAATACTGGTGCTCAGCTGATAAGACTCTTAATAGTTGCAAACGGTGCCTTCTGTTCTTCTCTCTAATCTCTTTTTATACCATTGTAAGTCAGTCTCTGAATGGGTGTCATGAGTTCAGCAAAACTTGACAAGAACCTGCTCAAATAATTCATCCTGCCGTTTAAAGGACCAACAAAGTTGACCTCCTTAGGTTGTGGCATCTCCTGCACTGCTTGATTTTCCCGGAATCGATCCTACCCCTTCGGAAGTTAGAAAATTCCCGTGTAAAATTACTTCCCATTTCCTATGCCCAACTTACTCGCTGTTGAGCTTTATGTACTTTGCACGCAACGCTGTAAAATGTGGTGCAGATTGGCGTCATATTACTGGTCGGTTTAGCCGTAAATCAGCACATCGTCTGCTACACATATTACACCATCTAGATCGTCAACATTTTGCAGTAACCGCTTCTGAAAAAATCGCTTGGCACCGTTCCATATGCGCAGGAATCCCTGATCAGGTCACACGAATTCCTAGGCACCGGTACACTGGAATTATGTTAATGGTAGCACTAGAGTCCAACTGGAAAAACACCACCTCGTCACAAACCAATAAACTTGCATAGATGATCTTTTTCGTTCTGTCCGCGACACGTTGCTGATTGAATGTTCAGCTTCGGAAGGCGTTGTGTTACGATTAAGAGCATTCACCTTCGAAGACTAACAACATATAGCGAAATGATTGCGTCTGCCACAGATGGCGCAAATTCGGTCCTACGTTAGATCTTGATCATGATTTTCGGGTGTCACAAAGCGAAGAATGTGCAAGTTTCGTGCGTTTTGATACCATGCTTGGCAGTTTTGACTGGTGACTGATGGAGCACATAGACCTGCTTCAGTGGACAACTGCATTTGCTGGATGTGGTGTGCAGCTGATTATTCACTCTGGCATCTATCAAGGCAGTGTCTGAGCGATAACTGCCGTCGCGGCAACAACCGCTTGCTGTTGTTTTCATCATTGATCACCAGCACGATTCTATCTCGGATTAGACTGTCAGCAATGAAATTGCATAAGTCGCAAGAACGAACTAGGTGCTTCAGCTCCTTAACATACTTCCCCATAGCTTCGTTTGGGTGCCGATTTCAGGTAAAACAGGGTTACCGCTGATACGTCTCGTAAGTCAGGCCTTCGCAGAAATCGCCAACTGTTCGGACGACCAATTCTAGATCAGCTAGGTCTTCGTTCATTTCGTAATGCAACGCTTCTATGACGCGCTGTGCTCTGCCAAAGATTGTATGTTTGAACATTGCTAGTCGATACGCCATCTATTGTTCATCCAGTCGCAACTGGACACGGAATTCGATCCACTTGCTTTTCCGAATTCTCCAATTATTGGCCAAATACTGTTCTTCCGTGTTTAGCGGGGAAGATGGTTACACCGCTGGTTGCGCTTCAATCAGCAACTGAGCACATTTAGATGATCTTGGCTTGGCTTTCCCTGACACCATGTCGCATAACTCGTTCTTCAGGGACAAGTGTGCTCAGCAAAACGCGGTCTTTTGAGGAGAAACGGTTTATTCCGCAAAGCGAGCTCAGAAAAAATGACAGCTTGACGAGTAGGTAGGAACCTCGATATAAATAACTAATTTATTGCCATAACTAAAGAAGCTGCTACACACTTGAGGCTTCTCCATTGATCGTGAGCAATCTTAAGGCCACTACTGTTGTTTCGTTTCGGGCCAGCGAAAATTTGCAGTGCATCCATACTTTGCTACACCAGTCGGTGATCTGGCTCATCTTCTTGGCATGTGTAGTTCTGACGCATTTTTTTGCCACGCACTTGAATTACGCACATTCATCAACTGTTTGCCTGACGCGGAACATAAACGTGGTACAAAACGCTGGGAAATCGGAGTAGCGATTACGTTTTATATCCGTGTTACGCTTCTTCTCTTTTCCGACTTGTACGTTGCCGTTCTACTTTCATGGCTATCTTGGTCAACGAACTGCCCTGTTTGCTCACCCGTACTCAAGTACCATGGTTACTGCTGCCTTTTCTTATCCTCTGCCTCTAGGTGCAATGTTCCGAATGAGTTACGTGATTTTCGATGCACGTTAGGAAATCAGCATAAGGGTATGCGGACTGTTAGCTAGAGTCCACCTCAATGAACTTCCTTTGTCCTGTTGATCTGGGGCGGAGTATTGATTTGACCCTAGGTGCTTAATAGGCTATAACTAGATCTAAGTGTCTGTTGATTGAGTTCTTCCTGAGTAGAGCTATGGTATGCGGCTGTGAAGGATTCGTTACTCTTTTTTATGTGTTACATCGTTGGTGCATCGTTACAACCAAGTTAAATGCGGTCGAGACATTCTCCTCACGGTGGAAGATACGATTGATTGACAGTTGGGTTAGCAATAAAAATACCACATTTTAAATGTTAACCTTCTGCATCTTATTAAATTATTTTTGCATAATATTGTATATGATCCAAAAGAGGATGTTTCGTTCTATTTTATTATTTTGCTTGAACTAATTTGTATTGCTATATATTTTTCAGATCAGGAACATTGAATTATAAGTTGGGACTAATGAACATTCTCGACACTCTCTTCTTTTTGATTTTAATCAAATTTCTAATTCCGCAAAAGCTGCTTACGACATTTGTGTTGTGCATGGGGTGACTGCCATTGCTAACAGAAGCGTTCGTGAATCGTATGTCAAGTTCAAAAATGGAAATTTTGACCTAAGATGTGCACTTCATTCTGGCCGTCCAGTGGAGTTCGGTGGGGAGCAATTGAACTAACAGTAACTCGCAGAAAATGTGGAATGCGCACACCTTACTAAAAAGAATAATATACACTTAACAGGTATCAAATGCTTTATTTCTACGAGTCACAATCTCCGCTGGTTTGCTTGCTCATCATTGCTCAACTCAAGGACACAAGCAACAATTCATTTATCGAATGGTTACAGGCAAACAGAAATGGTATCTCTCTATCAGTATGAAAGGGCGTAGTTCTTTTAGCTATGGCGCCGCTCCATACACAGGACAAATGTTGAAAGCAGCTTGTGCGACATTGGAAACTTGATTAAAGCAAAAGTAAGTTTTGCAAGTGCTCATTACCAACAACTGAAGATTCCATTTAATGATGTGAAATATAAATAAAACTAACATCAATTAGCACAAAATATCCTCTTTCGAATGCTTTACGACATTAGGCTAGATAGATGTACTAGAATGCGGCATGTTAAAAGTGAAGAAACTACGGGAACTTATTTGCCAATAACACTTCTGGGTTACGATTTTAATTGTAAAGCTGTGTGGATTGGAAGCTCATGTAAAATATGCTGAATGTTTTAAATATTGTCAATGCAGAGGATATTTACACTTGAGAAGATGGACAAAGAAAACTTCGTCTGCTATGCACAGTACGGAGGTACGAACCATGAGGCACGATCCATCACATTTTATGACCGATTAGCCCACATCGTCAGTGTCACAACCTGGTCTTTCCTCCATAAAGCTCCCACCCCGGATGTCGCCTGGCTCGAGTTCGTAAAGAAATTCCATCGGGTAATTACGGAGGCTTCAGAAACATACGGTTGCAAACCGACTGAAACAGTTACTTTTATAAGGAGCTGAACTCGAAAATTGCTGGAACTACGCATCGTAACGCGATGAGAGTATAGATTATCACCAACGCTAAAAAGCTGGGATAACTAAGTAGTCAAGGAAAACAACGCACTCAACTGCTCAGTGAGGAAAAAAGCGCGCATCACCAGGACATGGCAAATTCAGTCAGCGCCAATCACACGCTGCTGTATAAGCAAGTCAATTGGCAACAGTAGGTAAGGCAAGGAATGGCGCCACTTACAAGGGCTCGGTGCTACGTCCCCCATAGTTTATGGTACGTATCAGTTACATTTCATTACTTGCTGTTTCCCCATGTCTTCAAGATTTGGCGCAAGGTTCAGGGAAATTCTGACCAGCTACTAATTCAGAGTGATCTAGACATGGCACTGCAGGAGTCCATCCAAAATTTATTGCGACACAATGTGAGTAAATTCAAGGTACTCTTCATACGACACCAGAGCAACCACCGTTACAGGATTAGTACGCATGTGCTGCAACGAACTGCCACCCTACGTGATTTGGGCGTACTGGTTCAGGATGAGATTGGTTGTTCCAAGCAATCCGCGAGTGCCTCCGAAACTAGTAGCTAACATGCGGAACTGTTACGAAGGGCATTTGGACAAATATATCGCTCTTTTTTCGGCAGATGCATAGTGCGCACGTTCGCCTTCTCTCGAATATGCAATTCAAGTCTGGCGCCACTACCTAAACAACGACTTCAGTGCATCCGAGCAGCCCAAAGACCGAAACATAAAGTGCGTTATTGGAATGCACCATCTTCCATACGAGGAGAGGCTGGAACGGTTGAAGATATTCAGCGAAGGTTACCTGCGCTTACGATTAGTCTTGCTGATGGTGTACTTAATTCTGCACTATTCACAGCATATGTTCTGGTCTTTATTGCAACTCAGAAGTAATATCAACCTGAGAGGTCACTCACTAAAACTAGGAGAGAAGTACAGCCGTCTGGATTGCCGCAGGAATTTCGTTTCCGTTCGCGTGTGTCACACTTATAAGTAGCTTCCAGAATCGGTCGTTTTTGCACCACAACTATCCTTGTTTAAAGATCTGTGGATTACTTTCTTAACCCCATACACCCTTTTACTTAGTGCGTTATCTCTGTTGCACTCCTGGAATATACTTTATATTTCTCTGTTGTTGGGCTTCTGCTGTGATGCGAAACTACACGGATCGCATGACTACAGCAAAGCAAACGTTGGAACCTATTTCAAACACAATTAACCCGCTGTAGTTTTATTTTTCGATAATCATGTAACGCCACCAAACGCAGCATATAAAGCTTTGCTTCCTAAACCGTATATATTCATTTTTCATTGTTAATTATACTGGTTTCTCAAGCTAAAATATAAATACGCCACAGTCGGACCGTTAGTCAGACCGAGCACAAAACGACCTCAATAACTCATTCGATCATTTAAAGGGCAAATATTGGTCAATATCAGAATTAACTACGCCAATACCAGATATTGGTGTGAAATGGGTATTGAATATTGACATGCAAAGCAATGTGAAAGGCGATTGCATGCAATGTTTTGCGAGAAAATCCGGGTAAAAACGCTCACTCGTACTTTGCTTCCCAAAATCAATGTGAGCTGTTTAAATCCAGTGCGAATATTTTACAAAGGGTTTCACATTAGCATAATTTACATGAGGACGTGATGGAAGCTACGAGCAAAACAATGTTGCCTGAAATGTCTGCAATTAACTCTTCTTGGACTTAATTTGAGTTTCGGAATCCGCTTGTGAAACCATTACACTGCCATGAGGCAATCGAACAATAAGCATACGCTGGGTAAAGGAAAGCGTTTAGTATGATGGATGGTCGAACATCTTTGAGGGCTGCAAATGACTGCGGTAAATAACAGCGCGCTTCAAGGGAATAGTGGTCAGACTGATATGGTTACAAAATTTGCTTGGTCATCAGGTAACCCAGTGAATTCAGGCCACAAAGCTTTACATCGTTGAGGGTGTATCATCTAATCCATATTCAAATAAACTAACATAGGGATGGTATTAACCTTACTCAGTACGTCAGTAATATTTCCGGAAGCAATCCGACCGGACATGCTGTGTGGCCCCTCTATACATGGTGGCCTCTCAGAGAGGCACTGGTCATAAGTTGCACTTCGTACTGGTATAATTGCTCCGAGAAATGTAACGATGCACATCCATCCAGTCACAAAAGGCAATGCGAACTGGCACATTCAACCAAATTGGGAGTGCATGTATACAGACCAGGATAAGGTCATTGATCCCGTAGCTTTCAAGATTGTAAGTAATAGTGTGGTGATCTGTGCGAGCAAAGGCCCCAGAGAAATTAGGGCAGACAGCGTCAACTCCATCTCTAGCAGCAACAGATCCCATCTACCCGGCTCTACCTAGCAGAAGGATTGTAGTGCTTGAGCGGGTTAGTCGAACTTTGTCCGAATCCTGCTCGATCTTACTCCATCACTCCAAGGAACCAATGAAAGCATCTGCAATGACAAATGCGACGACTTTAGAATGAACCGAGCCGCATTAATGAAACATATGCCTCGAGACCAACGTACATCAGGACTGTAAATTTTAAGCTTGCGATAAACGGACAGTTGACTGTTCGAAATGCGATTAAATGATTGGCACCTCACGATCCGTGCAAAACCCTATAGCCAACAGCGTCGATGGCACCTGACTAAAATTGTGGGTACACACATGTATCCAGGCTACCTAAACACATGCTTTTCCTGCTTTGGCACATTGCATATTTTGTTATGTTTTCCTACCCAAAAATCTAGGGTAACAATTTGAAGAGCCAACAGAATTCGGATTACGCTGTGTTATGCACACCTACAAGAATGGTAAATTCACATCCCGTTACTTACACTATGCAAGAGCATCTAACAATTTCAATGTATTCGTTTATCCATGTCTTCTTTCGAACAGATTTTGGTATCGTGTAGGAACGTCCTGATTTATTTCGATGCCTTGTCCGTCCAGCCTACGTTTCCGACCCTCTCCTACAGTTTATCAGCCCCGCACCATACTTGCACTGGTCTAAACACAACTGACGATGAACGGTTTTTGGTCTACTTTATCAGAGCGGGCTGCTTCAGATTGATAATGGTTTATTTCTCGATCAGTAAAATGTAGCCATCTCATGCTCTTTAATCAACACATTCTTGGTCACCAGGCCGTTTAATCCTAGATGACTAGGAGGAACGCTTTTGGGTGACACGAGTTTTGACGAGACAAAAGCAATCCGTGGGAGAGGGCTCACCGCAGAACATGCAGTCAAGTAACTCGCTGCGGTTGGTTTCAGACAGCTGTAGAGCACTATTTAAGGCGCAGATTATTGCGCAATTTCAAAGTTCAGAACCACGGTTAAGTTTTCATGAGTCCGCGTGTTTGTATGCTTAATGCCGTATAATAAAACTCTTGTCCTGAACCTGAAATTGTCGGTCGTGCTACACCCGATCACCTGAATCGTTTTGTTATTAAGGTTCGTTTGACTTACCGCGGTTTCAGTATTATCACGGCGATGTTGAGTAGAATGTTGTGATCCAGCAAATAGGGTTCAGAAAAGTGTACAGGAAATGAACCAATCAGGGAACATGCGCGCCGCCCGTTAGCTATCGTGAATGGCAAAAGTAACCAATTTAGAGAGTATTTCTCCCTCATTTTATGCTCGTTATTATTTGGATATTTCGAAATATTGCATCTAGGGATAATTTGTCAACTACAAAACATATCCCGCACGAACACGACTTTTGTTTCTTCGCACCTCCGTGGTTCACTTAAGCGCGGTATGTATGAAGCGTTACCGTGTGTAGCGAAATCCCTCAATCATCCTTCAGTAATACTGGCGTCATGGGTAACAGCTGTTCGCTAGTCCAACCTCTCCCTGCATGCCAAAATAACTGTGATTTAATTAAAGTAATAAGCATCCTAAGCGTTACTCACTTACTGCAGTTTATCGAAGGCTTTAACGAGTTTTGACATAATTAGGGTTTGAATATCTCGATTTCCGCAATACAGATTAAGTAGATAATTGGAGATGCAATTGAAATCGCTGTATGCGGTATCACTTACTTATGAAGACGCAGGAAGTTGTCAACATCCAACTGCTAGCTGCGCACTGTCGTAAGGCATGAAATGAAAAAGAAGCGGAAGACCGTTGCTGCCACAAGCAAAATAATGTTAGACATGACATCAGTCAATGAAGCGCCTCGCAATTTGACAGAATATGTGTTATCAACGCTGCGTAATGAAGTAGTGACGAATATGCCCAAACCAACATCCACTGTAAAATTCTTCTAAATCGTCCGAGTGATCTCCTTTGTGTTCATGTATCTTTGTTGGCTTTTGCATCGGATATCAATCGTTTAATTGTAGTGAATATAAACAATTCACGCATTAGCATTTTGAAACATTAGCTAAGATTCTTTTTTAAGCCTTCCGATCGTCAATCGGTTTTACTAATGGTACCATTTTCATCAAACAGTACGCCCGCGCTTCACGTTGTACGAAACTGTCTGCTGTTGCTGAATTGCTCCCCATTCTTTGTAGCTCATCAAAATGCACATCGGCTCCAGCCCATCTGAATGTTCACTGTATTCTCCATGGTGGCACGCACTATTTCTGACATAACTCGCAATAAGTATCGGAGTATAATTCCACAAGAATGACGGCCAATACCGTTATAGCAAACATTTTCATTAGTCTACGAGGAAATCTCGTCTTTGGGGCTAGCCCGACTGTTTCGTTTTTCTCATTTATTAAAATACTGTGATATTTTCACCCAGTATGCTGTCAGTGCAAACATCTTCGTTTGGATGCGCAGTCGAACTTGAGACACTGCAGCGAATTTCAAAATCCGTACCTAAAAGCTGAGTATTGTAACAATAGCTAAGCTCGGATCTTAAAATCCATCTCACGAGTGCATTTCGCTCACACAAGTGGATAACGGCCTCAAGACCTTGTATGACCCCAATATATTGGAACGTCAAACTATAGGGGAGGACCTTCCGGACAGACCCTATACGTGGTCATCCCAGTATTGGATCTAGCTGAAGGGAGCCAAGCGCAGAGTTTGTTATTGGCCATCATTGCACTGACTAGTATCCACCTGGAAAACATTTGTTACAGCGTTTTTCTCAGAAGAGCGATTAAGGCTCAATTATACAGAATGACTTAAGCCAATCGAAATAAGACGATAAGGTAACGACAAGAGCAAGTCAGCGCTTCGAGTCCATTAAAATGTGTCTGAGATTTCAAAACTTATAACACGATGCAAATGTGCTATATAGTATCCAAACCATACGTACTTGACGGACGCACGACCTAAATGTCCTTGGAGTACTAAAACTAGAGCGACCGGAAAGCTTGATGCCAATGGCTTTGCTGGCAGAAAGTATCAGCCTATTCAGTTTGATTTATAATAACAAAAAGTGTCATCGAACCTCAGACACGATTGGCGCAATCTACGCGACTCAGGCACAACACAAAACTCGGAGACCGTCAGTTTAAAATGAGCAAGCAATACAGTCGACTCGATTGCTGACGCAAGTTATCCTCCCGTCGTACATATAGGACTTGGAACGCCAGTACACCTCGAGTCAAAAATGAATCATCGATATGCTATCAATTTGCATCGCAGAAAATAGCTAGTGTCAATCGGAAGATAGAACCAAGCGCACCAAACCGTTTGTTCACCAGTCCTATTGATAAGGAAAGTTACATGCGAGTTTCGGTCAACTAGATGACGAGTATACCAAAGCCGATTTGTACGCTAAATACCCCGCACATCCCACGGGATGGCTTACGTTATATCAAGGCTAGATGGTGGCATAAGATTTTCATACTTGTTGTGCGTACGCATCATGTGCTTGACTGTATACCGCGCAAACCATTGTTGGCTGTGCTTGAATCATAGGGAATCAACAACCTACTGTTGATCTGGATCGAATAAGATCTGAACGACGGAACAAGATAAATATTGGTCAATATTGTTCTACTTCCAGAAATGTCACAAGCCGTGTTGTTCAGCGCAGTGTATTGGACATATTGCATTTCCTCATTCACATAAACGATATGTGTGATTACATTAGACATGAGCGCCCATTTTTATTTACGGAGGACATCAAGCCAATGTACTCATTTCCATCTGATCATCTGGAACTATGCCTAAAATATCAGCGATGAGCTATCATCTCAAAACAATTGCAGCGAAAGTAGGTCAGTGAGTTTTTCGGCAGATAAACCTGAGGTACTTTGCCACAAATGCGTTATAACGAAGGAAGCTTCACGTTTACTGCTAACCCCATTACAAATGCGTCATCTATTCGTGTGTTACACTTGAATCACTTCGCCATATTTCTGCCAATATTTCACCTGCGGGAAACCTGTAACACCATAGGACACTGCTACGAACTCAGCGTCCCAGAATGAACAAGGCATCACATCAGTTTTGTTTAGAATGAAAAATCTTAACCTTTTGGCATAAACTAACGGAAGGACTAGTGCAGACCGATTTGATGAAGTTTCTGAAACACGTATCGACGATTATTTCGGAAGACTGTGCTTTTGTGAGATGGTCAACATACGAAGCAAAATAAATACATCCGACACCCGGAAATAATGACACCAATCAGAATTTCTTACCGGACAGGGATAAACGATTAACTGACCAAACACTACCGCTGACTATTTGCAATAAAATGATTTTGATTTTTCATAATCCAATAGAGTTGTACAGAAAAATTTCTACTTGCCATTAAATAATATATCAGTCTCGGTCTCTATACTTCAGCAGCTAAACTTCTCGGCACATCACCCACATTAAGTAGCCAAAGTGAAGCAACTAACAGGCTATATCATTAGGTCATTCTCACTAACCCAAACACGACTTGAATCATCCAAAATCATAGTGCAACCCACTCCGGATTATTGTAATATCATATATAGCCAATTACGGAAAGCATCAAGAAATGCTTCGGGAAAGGTGCATTGGTCATTTACCCAAATGCTCCTGGGGCGCTCATGAATGTTTACCTATGCGTAGTAACGTTCCTGCCTCTAATTCGATCCAACCTAGCTTCAAGTTACGAAAAGTAATCTCAATCTGCTTGACAGTGAACTATACCCCGTAGTTATCTCGACCAGCGCAGTCGTCGCTTTACATTATGGCTCAACCTATCCCACTAGTAATGCGAAATGAATTAAATTTTGTACTGAAGCCTCTGGGTGTATCAGTGAATAGTATCTGCACAGTCGCGTTGCATTCGCCATCCTCCTGTATCTGAAATAGGAAAAAGGAATCAGGTTAGGCGAACACATGGATTACGCGAAATAACATGAGAACTTGACCAGCGATCCCAGTATTTACCCGAATGGATTTAAATAAATTAATTAGGAAGTAAATTTGGTGCATACGTATACTAGTTGGAAAATTGACGTTGCACGTTTAGAAAGATGCGTAACCGATAAGTGGAATATGTAAGTGAAATCAATAGATACAGTTACCATTTGCACCACCGTAACTGCCGATGTCCTTTAGAACAGCACTGCGTTTTTTCTGACTGACGTAGAGTCCCCTAAGTTTTGAAAGCTTTACAAGGAGAAATCGACGCTTACTTAGTTAAATAGTGCAAAGCGGATCTGAAAATAGTTAAAATGAGAAGTCGGTGGATCACACGCGGAATGATGAACGGTCCTGCGCCATACAGCCAGGAAGCTAACTCGCAAATGTTAACACATTTTTGCATCAAGTATTTATCATTGTGTATGACGATATTCATGTAGGCTTTTGCTGAGGGATGGTGTAACAAGAAACGGATGCATTTTCCAGAATTTAGCTGAAAACCACTAGTCACAGGCATATGGCAGTTTTGTGATAGGACTAGCGATTTCTACGAAGGCCTAACTTATGAGACGTATCAGCGGTATCTCTGTTTTACACGAAATCGGCACCCAAGCGAAACTGTCGAGAACTATGTTATGGAGTTGAAGCACCTGGCTCGTTCCTGCGATTTTTGCAATTGTATTGCTGACAGTCTACTCCGAGATATAATCGTGCTGGTGATCAATGATGAAAACATCAAAAAGCGATTGTTGTCGCGATGGCATTTATCGTTCAGACACTGCCTTGATAGATGTCAGAGTAAGTAATCAGCTGCACACCACATCCAGCAAATGCAGTTGCCCAATGAAGCAGATATAATTGTCGTACCGGTTACCACCCAACATTTTCATGCCTGGTATTAAAACGCACGAAACATGCACTTTCTGCGCCTTGTGACACCCGAAAATCATGATCAAGCTATAACTTAGGACCGAATTTGCGCCATCTGTGGCAGACGCAATTATTTCGCTCGATGTTGTCAGTCTTCGAAGGTGAATGCTCTTATTCGTAACACAACGCCTTCCGAAGCTGAACATTCAATCAGGAACGTGTCGCGGACAGAACCAAAAAGATCATCTATGCAAGTTTATTGGTTTGTGACGAGGTGGTGTTTTTCAGTTGTATTCTTGTGCTACCATTAACAGAATTCCAGTGAACCGGTGCCTAGGAATTCATTTGTGACCTGTTCAGGGATTCCTGCGCATATGGAACGGTGCTAAGCTATTTTGTTCTGAAGCGGTTACTGCAAAATTTTGACGATCTAGATGGTGTAATATGTGTAGCAGACGATGTGCTGATTTGCGGCAAAACCGACCAGTAATATGACGCCAATATGCACCACATTTTACAGCGTTGCGTGCAAAGTACATAAAGCTCAACAGCGAGTAAGTTGGGCTCAGGAAGTCGGAAGTGTTTCATACGGGAATTTTCTAACCTCCGAAGGGGTAGGATCGATTCCGGGAAAATCAAGCAGTGCAGGAGATATCACAACCTAAGGAGGTCAAATTTTTGGTCCTTTAAACGGCAGGGTGAATTAGTTGAGCAGGTTCTTGTCAAGTTTGGCTGAACTCATGACACCCATTCAGAGACTGACTTACAAAGGTGTAAAAAGGAATTAGAGAGAAGAACAGAAGGCACCGTTCGCAACTATTAAGAGTCTTATTAGCTGCGCACCAGTATTCGGTTACTATGATCCAGCTCTACCTGTAGAGGTGCAGTGTGACAGCAACCAAAGCGGAATGGCTGTCGTTCTCTTGCAGGATAGTAAACCATTGCACTTCTGTATTCGGGCGCTCATACTGGCGGAACAGCCTTATGTGCAGATCGAAAATGAGCTGCTTGCCGTCGTCTGCGCAGTGGAGCGATTCGACGCCTGAACGTCTGAAAGGAAGGCCGCGGTGTATACGGCCCATAAACCAATCGTGGCAATAGATAGTAAACTGTTACACAGTGTCCTTCGCCGTCACTAACCGACGCTTATCCGGCTCTAAAATTCCTACATGGCTCTGGTATACAATCCGGGGCGGCAATACTACATCGCAGATGCTCTGTCAAGAGCTCATCTTCCGATGGTCGAACACCAACAGGAATAACTCGAGGAAAAAATTAAATTTCCTCTCTAATTCCAACTGCCAAGCAACAGACCACTATAATTGAACGTTTTCATCTGGTGGAATATGATTATGACACCAGCAATGTGGGTGTACGATTTTTCCAATCTTGCGTACTTCGATAGTTTGCAAGTCAGTATTTAAAATGCTGACGCATAAAATGTTACGCATTTTTGTTTCTGTTATGTATCGCATTATGCCTTACTACTGTTTTGCCTTAATTAGAAGCTAAAACTGATTGTAGTAGCCATCGGTTTACAACCCTAGTTCGCCATTTGACGTTTCTCACACATGTGGATTCGATAATGAGTAGTGTCGCCTATGCATGAACCTGTCTAACGCAACCATTTTTGTTGGTCACCTGAGTGGTCGTCTTCCACAGCATCAACAGCAGCAATGCAATCCTGATGGGCCACTCATTAAAACTCGCAGAACAACACAGTCGTCTGGAGTGCCGCAGAAATTTCTTTTCCATTCGTGTCTGTCACCGGTGAAATGCTCACCCAGAATCGGTCTCTTCTGCACCGGCACTAACAGTATTTAAAAGTCGGTTGGATGATGCAATCATCCACTTACACTTTGTTACTTAACACTATGTCTCTATCCTACACCTGGAGTTTACCATGGAATTAGTTGTTGTTAACTGTGGGTGCTTTGAATCTCAGAGGATCGCAGAACTACAGCGGAACAAACGAGAAGTCCTTATTTTCATATTTAGTATTAACTATTTTACAATCCTTATTATCATTATCGTTATGTTGATATCCCCATCAACTATCCAACGGGACTTGTAAAGTAACGCTACTTAAAAATTCATTGTTCATTTTTCAGACAACATCATCATACACGTTAGCTAGAGGTGGGGAACACCTCAGCTACTGTGCCGCAATACATAGAAAAAGGAGAGAAAAAAGCAACTGGTGCAAGCTGGCTGAGCTACCGGTAACGGATGGGCATCGTTCCGGTAAGCTACCAGCCGGCTGCTGTGCACCAAAAAAATTACTATGCAAAATTATATAAGGCTAAATAATGAGATCGTGGTTGGAGGGGGAGGCTAAGAGGGATGGGGTGGGACAAAGAAACTCACAGCACGAATGCCATTGAGGTCTGCTCCTAGCCATGTCAACAAGTGTATCCAGCCAAACGTGTTCATCGTCTTTCAGACCCCAACCAGGGAGCCGAGATGCTCCAAGCGAGACCAACTTCGAAGTAAGGGACTTCAGTCCTCTCGATCAAGCCACTGCTTAGTCATCTCTCCTCTTTTTCCATCCACACTCCCGGTGCGCAAACAACGCACTTCGCGAAAGTCGGTGGTTTGGCATGCGTAACACGTGGCCCAGCCATCGGAGATTGGTGCGTGAAATGGTGCTGAGCAGTTCGTTCCTTCTTCCTGCGCCATAAACAAGGTGTCGAACACGATCATTGCTCATACGGTGTTCTCATCAGATGTGAGCCAAACTGCGAAGGCACCGGTGATGGAACATAACTAGCCTCTTATGTCCGCTGATGCAATGAGCCAGGTTTCACAATCGTACAGTAGAGTCGAACGTACGGCTGCATTGTACACTCTACCCTTCAGGGAGAGTGATGTTGCGCCCGCGCCATTGGTGACAAATATTAGAAAAAGCGCCTAGAGCTCTTGCTATACGGTTTGTGACCTAGTCTTCAATTCCAACTGAGCTGACACAACTAGCTGGGTAGTTGAACTTTTCAACGACTTCTAGCTGATCCCAAGCAAGAGTCAACGCAGGAGGCAGTCCCTGCCAATCTTGGAGGAAAGCTATGCTCTTCGAGGGTGCAAAGCATAGCCCGAAATGGGTGACAGCCAGAGCTAATCTGTCCAATGCCGTTTGGCACGTTTAAGAGCTGTCACAGATGAGGGCAATATTACCGAGTCAAGAAGTCGTTCACCTGGGAGTAGATCCACACCTTATAAGTTGTGTCCTGTGAAGGCGATTTCCATAACTTCGTCAATAGCAAAGTTGAAGAGGAAAGGTGACAGTAGATCTATGTCTTACACCGCTGGAGATATTGAAGGATGGCGACAGCTTGCTATAAGACCGCACTCTGCCCGAGCAACGCGCTTAAAGCGCTCGCATAACACTGACATATTTCTCGGGTACACCTTTCCTTAGCAAACAGTCCCAAAGGGCACGTCCATCCACTGAACCGAAGGCACCTTTGATGTCGAGGAACACGACAACGTTAGGCCGCCAATATATGTGACTGTGCTCCAACAACTGACGTAATGTGAAGATGTGGTAAACGCATCCCTGATCACGACGAAACCCGGCTTGTTCCACACGAATCTGGTTTTCACGAGTGCAAGTCAGCCTGTGAATGATTAGAAAGGCAAGCAATTCGGAGGCGATAAAGAGCAGACTCATTCCTCTATGGTTGCCGCATTCCGAATGTGAGCCTCCTTTGAAGATCGAAACTAAGACGGAGCGGCTTTGGTCGGTTGGGACAGTTGCCTATTCCTAGAGTTTCACTAGTAATTCGTGTAAATCCTCAACAAGAGCAAGGCCCCGAATATGAAGAGGGCTGGGTGAAGATCACCTGGTCCCGCGGCTTTATTCAACTTCAAAAGTCCGATCTCAAGTACGACTTTTGAGCGAGAGGGTGGATCCAAAGGGACAGCCCAGGGCGGAAGCGTGGCGACCAGTGAGGCGGGGGGCCGCCCGGTCGAGAAAAATCTAATGCAATTCCGACATGATTACATTGCCCTTTCAAAGTGCTCCGTCTTCTTTCACTGATTTGACACTGCATGTGAAAAGGAACTATATAAGAGACTAATAAGCGACGGAAGACT
>OX104068.1:12503088-12539844 GCA_944474145.2 Dicrocoelium dendriticum | reverse complement strand
AGACATTTTTTCTGAGGCTACATGGAGTGAACGCCAGAAACAAAAACCAAACCCCAAAAATGTAAAAGCACTTATTGTCCACGGTTTGCCAAAGCTTCGGACTCCCATTGAGGCAGTTGCGCAAGCACATGAACAGGGTATGGTGCTTCCTCCGTGAACTCTATGCTCTGCAAGATGAGATAGCTAATTCAATCGGAAAGTCAGCATTACTGCCCAAATATGAAGGGAGCGGTCCACGAGGAAAAATTAGACTCCAAACAAAAACTTTGGCGGAAAGTGTGATGGAGGCATGGCTCAAAAATGCGGCAGAAGTTGTTATCCTAAATATGTATAACGTCGATGATCTAGCTACAATGTAAAAGCTAGTGCTGAAAGTGTAGGCATTGTATGCCTCAACAGCCCCCTCAGAATCGTGATGCTGACAAAACACCCTATCGTTTGGAAGATGCCTAGGTTTCTAGCTGAGAACTTCACATCCCAATTTGAGTTTGCCGATGTGTCTGCGGGTACGCTTCAACAAACATGACGGATAGCTGACCCCACTAGTGTCGACATAAACACACACCAAGAAAGCGCGCCTGCAGATAAACTGCTAACATCTAAGGTCTTCACCTGATTGTATACAAAACACACAGTGTCTTTCCAGTCAGTTAACCGAGATTTGTACTCGTTAGGCTTTTAACTATTTTGACCTATTTCTGATAAACGAAAAATGACTGAACACCAAGCTCATTAATGCTGAGATAGCCTTGCTGGCATTATTTAATTAAGAAACAGCCGAGCCAGTAGGGGAGGAGGAGTGTTTTGTATTACCGATCTTGTCTGCACATTTATATCATCAAGGAAGTCTGTTCCACTAAAATGTTATATATATATATATATATATATATATATATATATATATATATATATATATATATATATATATATATAGTAGAACAGCCACAGGACGCCTGCGCCTACAGAGAGACCATGGATGGCTTGCGTTGCACCACCCACTGTTCCAACAACACACCCCACATCCAGTGTAAACCCGAAGGATTAAGATCGGGAGCAATGTGGGTGGGAGTCACGTTTCATCAAGGAACTCAGCCTATACTCTTTCACATGCAAACGCAAGCACGCTGTGTATGGGAAATCAGGCGCACAAAAGCGGTGGAGCTGGACCGTAGTCTGCTCCACACTGAGTGCATGGAACCACTGTTTGAGCCTTGCACGGCCACAAGGAAGGTGCATCCCGTCACCTCCAACAATAATCAACTGTCTTTTGGGGCCAGTATAGAAGAGTTAGTGGGTAATAGACAGGTAGGTACTTTAGCAACATGCACTTCCAGCGCGACAGCGGGATGTTAAGCAACAGGAGAGCACTCGATATGGCAGTATCAAATAAATAGAGCGAAAGCATCATACGGATATGCCCAAACGCAGTTTTAAAATGAGCCGAATATGCAAGTAGAAATTCCTGGGTGATTCACATGCATTGTCATATAATTTGGATCTGTCTAATGGATCCAAACATGTTCTGAAGGCACAGAAGCAAGCAGAGGCTCCTATCGTGCGAATTTAGCAAGCGTCAGTATGCATAAAGGAATTAGTCAAACCAGAGTTTCACGAAACACTTGGTTAGTCAGGGCCAAAGAGTGCGGCAGTTTGTCCAAGGGAATTCTCGTTTGCTCAGTTAACTCCAGTCCGCGATGTGTAACGAGAAACGAAAATTGAGTTAGCTCGCTGCTTGACTTTGAACTTGTGCTTCCAATGCGCTCTCTTTTCCTTTGAAGAAACTCGATCATGCGCTTTCACGGAGGATGAAGTGCAAGCTAAAGGATAAGGCTGATTGGAAAGTTTATTTTCCTTTTATAACTGTATTTCACGAATTGTAGTTGCTATGTGTTGCAAAATAAACCTTCTGTTTCAATCTTTGGAGTTCGCTCGAGCTTGGATACTAAAATCTGACGACCTTGACAGGATGCAGAAAGTGACAAACTCTACAAACCGACCGGAAGATAAAGGTACGCGGACAGTGAAGGTGAACCCTCGAATGTGGTTGCGCTCTAGAAAATTTGGCTATTTCCTCATCTACCCTGCTTGTGAAGTCTTCGTTTTGCCGAGGCTGTTGCGAGTAGCAGAATCAAACCGGTACTCTGGGTGCAAAGACATCTGTCCAAAGACCAATGCTTCGATGGACGTAGGGACGGCACATCTGCTTCCCCTGTGTCTATGTTTTCAGGTAAAACCCCGGAGATATTTATATATATTTTGCTTTGTAGTATATTGTCAGTGCCAAGATATTAGAAACTGTCAAAATCTGCCAGCATTTTCTTACAACATAGTTATAACATCGATTTTTATTTATATATTTCTGAAACTATACGGGATCTTTAATGGGAAAACTAACTTATCTGCGACCACACACATGCTTCACTTGACCCCTCCTTCTTGCTTTTATATATTAGTTGCAAATGATTAGTAGACAAACCTAATGCATATCAAGCTGCGTGCGATATGTCACTATCACAAACAGTCAAGGTATAACGACAGTCAAGTCATTGGTAGGCGTTATCCTTACTTTACTTATCTAGCCCCCTTTGGGCTGTTAATTTCAATAGCTATCATGCCTTCAAACTTTGTTCAACGGTTTTGTTGATAGGCGGCCATACTGAAAGATCGCTACTATTTTAAGCCGTGCGTTCTCTTCCCAGTTGTTGTGCTATTATTAGGGGTAGAATGACAGGCGCTAAAATGACGTCGTTGAGCACGTCACTCACCTGAAACGACAGGCTTACGAAACATGGAGAAATTCTATATTTCCATTAAGCTTACACCTTGTGAAGCCCGTTATACCCGCGCCCGAGAATCCCTCCTTTTTTATGTCCTACACAAGGTGGGAAAAACATGTTACATTGTATACACCACAATTTCCCTCATCCCAAATGGAAGTCATATCTTGAGCTCGTTGTCAGGTGTGGCATTTGATACGGTGGCCGACAGTGACATCCTTGATCAAGAAGTGACTGTCGAAACGTTTGTCTCAGAGTCGGGTTGGTTTTTTCGGATCAAGGAAACTTAGTGAGACTAGGTAGTTTGGCGGTCATTCGTTTACTTCAAGCCAGCGAGAAGTGCGAGGTTTGTTCATTTGCAAAATTTGGAAAGCGTGGACATGGCTAAATATGTGAGCATATTTGGGGGAAAGTTGCACGCTCAAAATGGTGGCAAAAGTACTTTCCGAGTAGGCATCTCGAGAAATGCGGAGAACAAAGCTTGTTCTTCAGGAACTAGCAACTCAGAAGCGCCGATAAGTGTTTTGCGGATACCGGTAATGTGGCTAACAAGTGCGAGTAGGAAACTGAGAAAGCCAACGACAGCTGTGTTTCCTTGTATATTTTGATGACCTGGGTAGATTCAGAAAAGAGAGAGTTCAAACAAGCACGTGCCCGGGTGCAACTGGTTATTCTATAGATTTTCTCAAATGGCGTTAAAGCGTTTAAAGACCTAAACTCTGTTGCTATTTGGAATTTCGCTGTTTGCAATTTGATCATTCTGCTTATCAACTCAGTTTGATAAATACAATCTGGCAGACAATGTCGTCAAGAACCTCTGCGTGTATATTCCGCATAATCTACATGCTGAAACTTAAACTGAGAAACGAATGTAACCGGAAATGCTTGAGAATGTGTATTCATTAAACTGGACAACGCCAGATGAAGCATGCCGCTTGTTTTGATCAACTTGTTATATTTGAGAGTTGACCTGATTTGCGTGCGATTACTCGGTGAATACCTGCGAGAGGCCATTATTTTAGGACTTCGAATGCTAAGGCTTGGGTCGGAAAGCTGAAAATGCCTGTTTGCTTCTTTTGTGAATATACTCAAATGTGCTGAGGCAAACATCGACTGATGAACAGCCAATGGATTCACGCTATAAACCCATAAATATTCAAACATATTTCACCGCCTGACTAGACTACGTTGACACAAATACTGCCGAGATAATCATGAAACCGAGACTTCTTCAAGCCCTTGAGGTCTATTAAAATGTGTACACGGTCTCCGCGCACGTAGAGCTGGGTGTCAGATGATATTTTCTCAGACCACAGGAAGTAGTCTTATCCAGTTTATTTCCCACAAAATCTGAAAACTACTGCAGAATGTGCTAACTACCAAGAGAGCATCCGTTTGGTGCTTCTCACCTCAGTAGAAGTGATCCATCATAAAACCTTGGTCCAATCGCGACTTGCAAAAGAAGATGTCAGGCTGCTACCCGGTGAATAAGTCACCGGCAGCTTCGATAGCATTAGAAAGAATAGTCAAGCAAAGCGTCGATCAAAATCTTACACGACAGGACCTTATGAATTTCACACAACATGGCTTCCTCTTAAGATGCCTCTACGCTACCATGTCACCACGAATTTTCGACCATGTTAAGACTCTGATTGACAGAGAAGTAACAAGAAGGACGATTCTGACACACAAAAGGCGTTTACCCACCTGTCACACAAATTCCTGTTGTCCGTGCTAAATTCAGATGCCATTGAAATACTTATGCTAATCCGTTTCAACTCATAGTAAAACGATCGAACCTAAAGATTCAGAATTAGTCAGTAATACCCTACGCAATAAAGCGAAAATAGCTTTGTCTTCTAGGGAAATGTCCTGAACCACTACTTTTCCTAATGTACATAACATATGTGACCCAAAAAATATAGACCCATTCTTTTGTTCACAGCTGAAGTTAAACAGACCTGCTCATTGCAACCGAAGCAACTACAAGTGTGCCTGCATAACCTACGCAAATCCAAACTCGAACTTAATATACCTATCGAAAATATGTTAATGGAATCCTCCACAAGCAAATCTTAAGTACTGGGTAGTGATTTGTCATCTTACAATGTTCAATCACGCTTACCTGTAACGTGATCCAAACCTCATATTCAGTTCGGGACTTGCGATGAATTGCACCAAAACATACGGTTTATTCGAACACATAAACAATTAAGACGCAAAATACAGTCACCTAACTGGCTACACAGATAGAAATTGTTTCTTACCTGAAACATGCTTGAGATATTCAAAGTAATTGTATGACCTAATCTGGAGAAACATATTGTCATAAACAACAGTTAAAATTATTAGAACCGCTCTGGCAAATGGCCAACGAGCATTTACCAAGTTGATCATGGGGTGGAGCTAAACCATAAATTAATGTGATACTTGGTGCTATCCCCGAATGAATTCATTTTAGCTGAGACGATCGAAGAACAATCTGCTTCTCCAATATCATAAATAGGCATATTTCAATTGAGCATCGCTCTGGAGCCACGCAAATCTGCTAAAGTTTCCCACGGTACTGCCGCTACTCGTTGTCTTTACAGCTTGTTAGTCATGAAATCTGATCGACTTTCCTTTGAATGAGATACATTGATGCATGGAACCGACTACCAAATACAAGTACGCACGTACACTACGCATGCAATATTCTGTAATTCTCTAGAGACTTTCCCCATTAACCTGAATGCGCTAAACCCACCTGGCTCACAGAAGCTGGTGTAAACAGCATATGAGCAGTAGAAGCCCTCAGTTAGGTTACTCTCTATTATTACCCGTGTAGTTAATTGTGGACCTGTGCAATGTATTCTTCCCCACTCTACGTTTGACTGTTCCTTAATTTTGTTACGTGGACAGCTAGAAAGCACTGGCTCAAATATTCCTACTTGTGGTATTTTGTATGATCGTGTCGATGGTCCGAGGGAAAATTCCTCATGCAAATTCCCAGTTTTAAATCTGTTTTTTTATGTTTTAAGCTAAGTATGCTGTCACATTACTTCTGTGTACAAATTATCACCGTAATCAACCAGATAGATATCTGGCTCAGTACAGTTGCGATAAATCATCTCAAAAACACAATAACCCCATAGCACCCGCCGTTGGTAACCGCATACCGCTTGTCAGTAACTATATTAGTTTTACTGTCTAAATTATGTGATATGATGATATGAGAGACACTAAGGAACGAACAGGCCACTTGGTGTCGATCCAGCATCACTACACGGGGCTATTGCATTTCCTAAATCTCATGTGTTGTATACGTGAATACAACCGCGTTTCGGTATCGATGCTGTTACCCGTTGCAGTAAAATATACGTAGGCGCAATAGTTGTTTCCTGGAGAGTGAACTATCCATTTCACCATGAAGGACTTGAGAGTAACGATCGTTTTGTGCCATCAACCTCTACGTCGTCCAATTGTCTCTTCCTTGGGACGTCGATTTGATTCACCCAGGAAACAAACGCAATAGTATTTGAATGTAGAGGAAATGGAATGTCAGAACTACGATGTTGTTTAAATGCTTCGGCACGGATATTCAACTAGCCAATTAAACCGGGGAGAGGCGCTAAAACTTTGCACTGACAAATATGCAATGGTAATCAACAAAATGCTAGAATTGAGAAGTGATCGGTGTTCTTCGCGAGAATGCTCAGCACCTCTCGACGCATGTGGACAGAACGCGATCTCATCAGGTAGAGATAGCAGGCCTCGAAGCCGGGACCATTGGGTTATTAGTTGGAAGTTTTATTCCTTTATCCACGGGTCACGACGGCCAAATATTGGAACAGCGGCTAATCACTGATAGGAGGGTCATTTTGAGGTACCCGTTATGTGATTCGATGGTGACGCGCAATTTGGATTCTTTTGTATGTATGTCGCCAGAAGTGTAACGCTAATATCCTACTAACAAATGAACGTATGTTTGCTTAAAGTATTTCCGTAGAACTAGAAAATTGTTGGTTTCACTTTTTCTACCAGTTATGTTTACTTTTCGCTCTTTTTAATGATATGCTTGGCTACTTAGTATGGGCATGTCTCGTATTGCATGTAACGGGATGTTTGGCTGATACTCTCGTTGTCTACTGGACGGAGACTGAATGCTCAACGTGCAGGAACATGTCTAAAAAGAAGCGTAGTTTGTCTTAGCCATGCCGTCAAGCCCATGCGGATGCTTACAACGCAGCGGGTCTGGCGCTGCCATTCAATCACCAGTGCAACTGGTCTGCGGTAGAGGATGATACACTTCTGGCCTGCACCACGGATCTAGAACGGTCCGCCCCTCAATCTTCCACGGCTGCTCAGTCAGCTCCGCATCCGATTTCCTTGCCGATGGAATAACTGCATAAGGAACAGACCACAAGATCACAGTTGGAACATCACGGGAGCAAAAGAACGCCTCCATTACTGCCTAGCTATTTCAGTTACGCGCGCCGTCTCCCCATCCCTCCTTCTCACAGCCGCTATGCTTCTTTAACGGTGTAAGAATATCCACAAGCAGACGACCATTGATAGAATTGGTCTGAGGGGTGTACCACCGTTATGAGTCTTCGGTAACCCGTACATTTGCGGCGTGGTGGACCCACCTGATTTTAGGCTATTCTACGTCTTCTCGTCAACCGTAGCTGTTAATTAAAATTGACAAATACGGTGTAGATGCACATGCGGTAGCCATAAATCGCTTTGTGTACTCGGAATTTCCTACGGCAATAAATAGCCTGCATCACCCGATAATCAGCAACAGCCGGAGTCAGATATTCCAAAACTCCATCAAGCACATTTCGGCACTGGGGATCACCAAACTTGTGTGTGCGTCTACAATAAGAAGATCAATTAAAAATGTACGACACCTACATGCGGGGCGCGATTTCGGAAAACTTATCACAGTGACAAAGTACACTCACTCATTCGTGGGCGATTTTGCCCATTTCTTTGCGTTTTATCTTACTATTATTTCAATATTATGCAAGGACATTGATTCAATTGCGGCGAATTTATGTCATGCCCAGGGGGTTAGGTCACGCATGAAGCTGTCCAAAGTACATGTTAATGGACAGCGATTCGTATTGAAGTGAACTTTGGTCATTGACATCACTAGGAGCGTAGGAGAAAAAGAGGGTGGAAACGCGTCTTGAAGTGCAGTATGTTGGGGCGGCTACCTCTGATTTGTGTCTGAATTAAAAGTTATTTTATGACGCATTATTTGGGGCAGGTTCCGGGTTGAGGATATTTATCTATTTTTCTCAACTTTGGGTTGGGTAAAAGGTTGCAAGTGTCTTGATGTCAAGAAGGGGTTCTTGCTTGTCCGTAGCTCTACTAGTCGCTTTTCCATAGGTTGAAGAGCTTAAATAGAAAGTAGTTTAAACAGAATTGTTGACTGCTTTTCACTAGGCAACGCAACCACCTCCCACTAAGAGTGGAATAATTTGAGCAGTTTAGTACGACTATAGCAGTATTAGATGTGCAGACTCGTAAATATATGAGACTGTAAACAGAGCGAGGTTGTTCACTAGCCAGTTCAGCCGGAGTGCGTCCAGTAAGATAGGACGTCGTCTAACCTCAAATTTAAGCGTTGATAAAGTCGCAAGTGACACTTTTTTGAATGGACAGTGGATGCAGTATTCGATTGCAATCCCCACTACGAACTCAAATACGTCTAGTACAAGCATATATACAAAACTTTACGGTAATATCAAAAGAACGCTTTTAACTGGATGGTAAGGTTGCCAGGAATGTTTTAGGCATCCAATGACATGATGCCAGTAGGACTGAAAGATGATTGAGTGAAACGCTACATAAGATAACGATTCATCAAGGCTGTGCGACGTAAGAGAATTCGTGTTCGTTTTGTATAAAGGTGGTTGTGCCCCAATCGTCCTTGCATGTGAAATTCAGAAATATTCAAATACTGCCGTGTAGAAGAGGAAGGATAGAAAAGGTGAATTTGCGTATTTGTAATTCACAACGGGTAATGGGCGGAGTCTTGTTTGACTGCTTAGTTTATTTCTTATGCAAGTCTCTATAACATCTTCGGTGTGTCACAATGCGCCATACAACATCTGCGATTCTATGAGATGCTAGTGGCTATCAGGCGAAATCTCTTAAATAAAACAATAAGGTGATCCAATGTATTATCACAAACCATTTCAAGTGAGGATCTTCGCAGCCAGTTTCCACATTGCATTGTCGTCCACATGCCCGGAAAGGCACTATACTGCAGTTTCAGCCGTGTTAGGCATCATCAGTAGTGCGCATCCATCGGATCCATCAGAATTCGAACCCATGACCACCAGCGGCCTAAACCGCCAGTCAACAGCTTATGGCACTGGGCCACGGGGGACTGCTTCGGACCGTCGTGATTTACAAGCTAACTGCGATATAACGCGTCTTATCCTCCACTGCCATGCAAGTTACGAACGTTGCAGAGGACAGGGTTGGCCCCGAAAGGCACAACGTCCACTAACAGTAGCTATGTACGACATAGCATTTGGAAACTGTCAGGGCAGGTATATTTCGATGTACTCATGAGTAGGGGATTTTGAAACTGGCTGCGAAGAACCTCACTTAATTACATCAATAATTTAAAACAGTTAGTCCCCTTCAGTAGTTTGAACAACGAAATGAGAAGACGAATACTGGCAGATGCTAGAATTTCGTATTATCTCGTCAGTACCAATACAATAACAGGGAAATTCTTTTATATGTCTTACAGGGCACAGGCAAACCAATCAAATTTATTGTTGTGATCACTGTTATCAGATTACGTCCACGGCTACTGCAGGTTGACATTTCACGGAAGTCTGAGTGATCGCTAAAGAAGACCTATATTTTGTCGATATGGTCACGTTTCTCCATCGAGAAAATCCCCGCCCCGCCTCTACAGAGAAGCGCATCCTCGTTCTGTTTATTTGATTTTAGAGCGTCTAAGTGGTCCTTATTTAGTAAGTACCCTGGTCTTAGTTTGTGCTTCAAATACTGGTGACAGGTTTGACTAGGTTACATTAAAACACTCAGGCGCTAAAACTAACGACGATGTAAGTGTAGGAACAAACAGTAAAACTTTAGTTTTACTGGTCTTAAGTACGGAGAAAGCAGAAGTTTGGACCAAGGGCATGTACCTCAAGCAATGTCTTATCCAAATGCAACAAGGAAAAGTTGTGAAGGTCACTTTGATTATGATACCGACCGCTTGGCGGTGACCTCATTTTGGTGCTCAAAACATTGGCGATCCTACTCACGTATAGTTCTACTTGCATTGACCCAGCGATAACACCCGAGTCAGAGATAAACGTGTGGAACTGCGTGAGGGATGCAACCGCTGCGAGTGCTGTCAAGAATAATCCTTTCTTCGGGCCTGCGAACCTTCATATTCTCACCCAAACCTACTTATGCGCCACTTCTGTGACTATACTTGAAAATGGCAGTGTTGCACCTGGCTACATGCAGTTAATCTAATAAAAGGTTATACTGCGAAGGACCTCTATGACTTGATCATGCTGCAACTAAATTTTGCATGTAAATGCGAAACGTTGTACAGGTCTGTCAGTAATTTTTACCATAGCCTTTAGCTATCAATAATTGATTGAGTAATCACTGATAAACTGCATTTCCCATTTTTCTAATAGAACAACACAACAACAAATGTTGTACAGCCATTTCTTTGGTCCCAGCGTGTTTTCGGTTTAAAGTTTTACCGCTGAGCTCGCAAATGCGCAACACAAAGATCTCCTGATTTTCCTATGGCAAGCCACTACCGTCCCACTGGATTTGTTTGGTGCCCACTCACTTATCCGTGCGATAACCTTGTTCATTGTTCTTTCCCGGCAGTTATCTTCTGCAGCCCCTTCACTCTTTTTTAGCTGGCCCAACTTTTATATCCCTGACCCGCCCAAGAGAGCTAATCAGTTTGATATTATTTGTCGTTTCTCACTTGGTACTCCACTCATTAGTTTTCATTTCAAGTAAAACGCTTCCAATGTCACTGTGATGCGTCAAGCGTCTCAACAGGTCCGGATTTTAACGTGAACTGTTTTGTCAACCTCAGCAATGCAGCGACTAACAAGGCCAGTAAAACTTAGACTTACTAAATTGTACATTGTTGTCGTATGGATGATAGTACCGGTTTCCATAATTTCTTCCGGTCTTGGCGATATCGTCTTGAGTTGTTTCGGATTACTTTCAGTGCATAGTCTCGTTGGTAGCGCCCACCTGATAGCCCGTCGCTTAATCCAGGCTCCCCTTGAACTAACCCAAATAAATTTGTCCTCAATAGGAACTAGCTACTGCTGTGCTAGCTGTATTTCCTTCGACCCTATCTTACTCGGAAATAGGTAAGTTACTGTTTGTGATACTGGAAATGTGTCCCAAACATAAACCTCTGTGGACGGTTCATAATCGACAGGTTGTATACATAACAATTTGATATCATCTTGTCTTAATGTTATCCGTTCCAATTTAGGCACCTCTTTTCACTTGCAGTATTTCAGTCTTCGGAACACACTGTAGCCATATCTGATGGCCGATGTTTTCACAGTAATCTAACGGCGTTAGAATGTTGCCATGACTACGAATTGGTACGTTACTGTTTGTTGTACTGGCATAATCATTATACTTGGAACCAGTATAAGTGGTGGTCCACCTTCACTTCTCTAGGATCAATAGATCGGAGGACGGACATTCATTATTTTTATAGACTGACGGACCACAATTGTCATTTCTGAACCCTTAGGTGATAGGCCGTTGACATTTGTTGAAAATGCGCCCATTCTCTCACCTCTCCCATATACGACTGTTACCGAAGATTCGACTAGATATCAGGTTATGTTCCCAGTGCGCAACACCATGGCTGCTCGCATTCACTTTCGTGCAAGTACCACCAGTTTGATTTTGACGTGTCTCCACCGAAAACGTACGCATTAGTTGCTCCTGCCCATCTGCACTTCACATCCGTGGTACTCTCATACCTGATAGTCATGAAAATGTCAACCACTATTACAAGACTGTGGTGTCTGGAGTGAGCGCAGTAATGTCTAATCGCACGGTCTAATCAATATATGCATTATGAACTTAGAAACAACTACGTAGTAGTATGATCGAACGGGAAAATACCAACAGCTAGTATTCATCGGTAATTTTTATGTAACCTATCGAGCAATATTAACGATGAGTAAGCTGATATAAACAGCGTCCCTTCGTCGGTCATACCTGAGTCCGAGGACGAAAATAAGCAGATCGACCTCCTTAATGTGTCACATGAGAGGAACATACCCCCGCTCATGTAATGGTGTTCACTCAGTAGAGGAACTTGGCAACAATTTCCTACATGTTCAAAATATAAAGTAGTGCTGAAATGGAACGATGGGACAATGGTTTATTACGGGTAAAAAAGCATCTCTTAACAAGTACCGCGGGATGGAAATTATTGTGGAAAGAGAATTGCGTGATAAAGTGAAAGTTTACAAAGGGTTGGATAGTGATTGGTTCGGGGGCTTTTCGGAATTGACTCGGTCAATGTTTAGACAGCGAATGGTTCGCCGCTGTCTCACGCACACAGACCGATTGAGGGTTACGTAATCACACCGTCGCAACGAGACTGCACCTTAACGTGGTGCGACGGTTTGCGTACCTCATTGACCCATTGAGCTATACTGGGTGATGCCTCCGAGCATCTTGAGAGCTGCTCCTACCAGGTTGGTCAATGGTGAGAGGTCAGACAAACTCAGTCTCCTGGTCCTCCAGGTTGGGGGTTTGAAATGGGATGGCGTCCATTTCTGTAAAACTAAATCACTGCCACCTCGCTGCCTTGCGGACAGGCTTTTGAGCCAAAGGCTGTGGATGAGGACCCTAATCGTCCTCCTGTCTAGGTCTGGGCGCCCTGACAGTATCTCAGCCCACACACAACCATGACATTTTCTTCAAACATAAACTTCATCCTGCATCGGCCGTCGCGCAGATTATCAAGGGTCGCCTTATCTGCTGCATACAGCAGGGCGGATAAGCGAAAACATGCTACTGCTGGCGCCTCCCTTCTTTCTTTTCCACCTTTTTCTCTTACTCCCATCCCGGCCCCTACTACTAAACTTCCTTCTATAATTCCCAGCTTAATTGACAGCAACCGAAGTGCTAATGGAGTAGTACCGTCTGCAGCTGCCATCCCACAGCACCTATCGGACGCCTATCAGCAAAATTTCCTTATAAGGCCACGCTGTCCCGTTTCCATGGCGACATTCAACGTCCGCACTCTAAGACAAACTGGTCAGCAGGCTGCACTCGCACGCACCTTGGACACACTGGGTGTTGATGTTGGCAGCTTCATCAGCAATGATGGGTGCATAGAAACTGACGTGAGCTCACGCATTGCAAAGGCCAGAGCTGCCTTCTTGAACCTGCGTCATCTTTGGCAGCAGAAGGGAGTTTCCCTCCGTCTGAAAGGCCGTGTATACAAGGCCACAGTGAGGGCCGTTCTGCTGTATGGTAGTGAGACTTGGCCCCTTCGGTCTGAAGATCTGAGGCGCCTTCAAGTCTTTGATCATCATTGTTTGCGAAGCATTGCTGGAGTCGGATGACACCAGCGTGTCCGCAACGATGATGTGCGTAGGCGAGTACTAGGTGGTGATGATCATGCTAGCTCCCTAGAACAACAGATAGCACTGAATAAGTTGCGTTGGCTCGGGCACGTGCTACGCATGCCTGGTCACCGCTTATCTTGTAGGGCCTTGTTCAGTCTACTAGGTGTAGGATGGCGCAAGGCTCGAGGTGGACAGAAGTTGACTTGGCAGCGGGAAATGAAGTCACTGACGACCAAATTGGGTGCCGTTGGTCCGTCTCGCCTTCCGGGTTGGAGTCCACATTACTCACCTTGTGCTTAGCTCGAGACTTTACAGGACATGGCTCGCAACCGACACCAGTGGCGCGTCTGCTGCCGTCTCCTAATCGGATTGTCTGTTTAAAGTGTGTTTAGTGCTGAGTTATCTGCGGGGTAATGGCTGATTATGACGCATAACAATGAAAGCCGCAAGGAAGCTGTCTTGCCGATGCCGCCTTAACTTTGCACGATAGCCAGCTGTTTGTGACGGAATGTTGTCTACACAAGGTGTAGGCACCTTGACCCTGAATGTTTGCTTAGGGCATTAAGGTTTTCAGGTAAGTCCCCCTTCTCTCCCTCTTCTTATTCTTTATTTCATAGGTCCTCATGGTTGTATGGCAGCGAAGCATCAGTCCAAATGGCTGATGTACTGCTGTTGATGATGATGATGATACGTAATCACAATGCCTGACCCGATGTCAGGGTGACGGCTAGGCTAATGACTGCTCGGCCAGGGCAGGTATAGAGATTGAACAAACTTTTGCTGCGAGCACAGAGGGGGTTGAAATATTCGGATCGCAATAGGCTCTGCAGTGGCGAGCATGCTTAACCGCGTACCTTTCGATTTGCTCATTGGAACCTGATAAATCACAGTAAAGGCATTCGGGAGGTTAATCTGGTGACCTGATTCGTACCGATGAGACAAAATACCGTTTGTAAACACTCCGATGCCCCCGCTCAACAACCATTTAGGGCTATGTTCCTTAATGCGACGTGACAGTTGACGAGCCATCAGCCTAGCCGTTACCCTGACATCGGGTCAGGCATAGTGATTACGTAACCCTCAATTGATCAGTGTGCATGTGACAGCGCCGAACTATTCGCTGTCTAACCATTGACCGAGTCAGTTAAGAAAAACCCCGAACCAATCACTATCCACCCTTTGTAATTTAACCGTCTCTGATTGTACAGGACCGTATATGAATCCTTGAAAACAATTGTTTGCCTCAGACTGACGTCCTTGATGAATCACTGAGAATGTTCCATTTGTTAAGGTGGAAGTGTTTTGGCGAACTCACCATAGACTTATGCAGAATAGCGGAGATGTCCGCTTACTAAACGTATAAATCCATAAATCCATTGGTTAGGAGTTTGGCAATTCACGGTTCGATTGGGTTTTTAGCCTACGGCAAACAAGTCATAAAATGAAATTAAAAGTAGCTATAACTCAATTTTTAAATATCTCCAGATTCGGGGCAGAGACGACATAATTGGGATGGCGTTCCAAGGCCGGCACACGCGGGGGAAAAAGAAATTTCAACGGCATTCAAGGTGACTATACTGTATTGTCATTTTCAGAAAATGACCTCTTGCGTTAATGTTAAGGTTCAATTTCAGCAGCAGAAGTCAAATGTGGTTTGGGTTCTTCAGAATCTGGTAAACCATTATGAGATCCCATCACAAAGCCGATATCGAATGTTGTACATTCTTAGCAATACCAATCTAAGCTGATAGGGCAGATGAAAGAGGCCCCTGACGTTTTTGGTTGCCGTACGTTGAGGATTCTCGAGAGCAACGAGAGCCTGTTTCTTACATGGCTTTCAAGCCAGAATAGTATATTCCACTTGCGGTCGCACGCAGGCATTAAGCATTTGGAGAAAGATTGAGGGTTCAAACCGACCCAACGCTCTACGAAGAAGAGCGATGTGTTGATTGCCAGTTCTCGTCGCTTTCTCTACTTGTTTTGAACACCCGAGGTCTTCCTGTACCAGGAAGGGAGGTTCCTGTGTTTCTCCTGCCAACACTTGCGTTTCAAAACCAACGGATTCATCCTGCTTTGGAAGCATCTGAAAGCGATCATCTGACCTGAGATGGAACTCGAATTCTAGTGGTTCATAGAAGTTGCCCTAAGCACTTGCACTGAAATCAGGGAGTCACACTTCGGAAAGCGGAAATGAATACAAAGTTGAATTTGTAGAACCTGCTGTTTGGCTACATTGCTACAAGCAACGCCTATTGAGATTTCGGGATTTCAGTGTTTGAAGGTGCAACACCGAAACACTGTCATTTAAGCAACGATGCTAGTGATCGAACTGATTTCAGTCTACTTCAAATGGAACAGAGGTTTCAAGAGAGATTGCGTGTCGCAGTCCAGTAACATGGCGGGCACTACAAAGCCAACGGAAGCAGAGCTGTTACTTCTTGTTTACCCCACCTGCCTGTGGCCCAGTTCTGTTTGCTGAAAAGACATATTGCTGAGTTTTGCTACTGAACCGAGTGTCCAGCAGTCAGGTTACAAGCTACCGATGTACCTACGCGAAACGTTCAAACTCCTTTTAACGTTGAGTTCGAAATGAGCAACATTGCACATTTTCCACATTGCCTTGTTGACAATCATGAGTCCAGCAATTGTACTAGGCAATATTCCACCAATGAACCGTACGATGTGCCTTTGAGTGGAACACCGATAATTTCTGCAGATTTTTAGGCTTTAGTCTCCTGACGATATGCATTCCATTCAGTCACACATTTTGTTGCGGCATCAACAGTTTCGTCCCCATTTAAAAGAACATACATAGGGAGCGATTCGAACCATGTAACCAGTATTATTGAAATGCTCATATACAGTTTGGCGCGCTGTACTATGGACTCGACGCTATGGATCAAATGCGACATTCGGCCTGCTTCGCAGAGCGTTCGGTCGGTTTGAACCCTCAATCTTTCTCCAAATGCTTAAGGCCTGCATGCGACAACCCGCGGAATATGCTATTCAGGCTGGGCAACCATTGCAGAAACTGGATCTCGTTGCTCTTGAGAATCCTCAACGTACGGCAACCAAGAACGTCAGGGGCCTCTTTCATCTGCCCTATCAGCTTAGATTGAAATCGCTAAGAATCTACAGCAGTCCATATCGGCTTTGCGATGGGATCTCATAATGGTTTACCAGATTCTGAAGAACCCAAACCAATATGGTTTGTGTTCTTCCGCTGCTGAAATTGAACCTTAACATTAACGCAAGGGTCATTTTCTGAAACTGACAATACAATATAGCCACCTTGAATGCCGTTGAGATTCCATGATGCAACTGGGCCCAGCAAAGCCTTACGTATCGCAATAGTCCAGATGTTAATCCCTTTGATGATGTAAGTTTAGGTAGCGAAAACCTACTCTACTCAGGTTGAAGAATTGCACACTCTCATGTGAACACACTGTCATGTAAACTCTGGATGCTTCCTGCCTCGGTGAAAGGGGTCCATAATTATAGCAAAACACAAAGGTGACCAACGGCAACAATTATCAAACCATCGATGGAAAAGCCAAAATTCCGCCAGCTCTAAGACCTTAGAAAGAATCATTAAGACAAAATCTATTCATCGATCCCTAACACTGATTCGCTACGAAACGTCTCAGTGTCACATGCCAATTACAATTACTCAATCATGTTACATCAAGTAAAGATGGTGGCATAAGCATTTTCATTATTCTTCTGTGTACGCAACAAGTGTTTGACTGCGTACCGCACAATCCATGCGCCTGAATCACAAGCAATCAACAACCCTCTTTCGTGCTGGTTCGAATCGGACATGAACGACCGAACACAAAGATACAAGTTGATCAATTTTGTTCTAATTCCCTTGATGTCACGAGCCGTGTATGAAGAACAGTGTATTTGACCCACTGCATTTCCTCATTGACATAAACGATATATGTGATTACATTAGACATGAGCGCCCATTTCTATTTACGGAGGACATCAAGCCAATGTACTCATTTCTACCTGATCAGCTGGAACTATGCCTAAAATATAAGCGATGAGCTATCATCTCAAAACAATTGCAGCAAAGTAGGTCAATGAGGTTTTCGGCAGATAAATCTGAGGTACTTTGCCACAGATGCATTATAACGAAGGATGCATCACGCTTACTGGTATCCCAATTACAAATGCGTAACCTGTTCGTGTACTACACTTTAATCACTTCCACATACTACGGTTAATATTTCACCTGTGGGAACCTTTTAACACCATAGGACACCGTTACAAACTCAGCTTCCCCAAATGAACAAGGTATTACATCCGCAATGTACAGAACAAAGAATAGTAAACTTCTGTAATACACTATCAGAAGGACTAATAGAGGTCGATTCGGTAAAGTGTTTTAGAGCACGTATCGGCAACTATTTCGGAAGACTGTGCTTTTGTGAAACGGTGCACATACGATGCAAATTATATACATCTTATACCCGAAAATAATGACACCAATAGGAATTCCTAACCGAACAAGCACAAACGATTAACTGACCAAACACTACTGCTGACGATTCGCCATAAAATGCCTTTGATTTTTCATAATCCGATAGAGTTGTGCAGAAACCTTTCTGCTTGCCATTAAACACAATCTCAGTCCCGGTCTCTATATTCCAGCAGCTAAAATTCTCTGCACATCACCTACATTAAGTAGCGAAAATGAAGCAACTAACAGGCTATATCACTAGGTCATTCTCACTAACCGAAACACGACTTGAATCATCCAAAATCATAGTGCAAGCCACTCCGGAGTATTGTAATCTCATACATAGCCAATTATGGGAAACATAAAGAAATGCTTTGGAAAATGTCCAGCGGTCATTACCCAAATGCTCATGGGGCGCTCATGAATGTTTACCTATGCGTAGCAACGTTCCTGCCTCCAATTCGATCCAATCTAGCTTCGACGGATGAAAAGTAATCTTACTCTGCTACACAGTGTACTATACTCACTAGTTATCTCGACCAGTACGACCGGCGCTTTACATAATGTCTCAATCAATCCCACTCGTAATGAGAAATGACTACTCTCATTAGAGATCACAATGCAAATACCCTCTAAATTTCTTTTCGGTGAGGGAAGCACGTGTGTGGAATAAACTGACGTTGCAAATAAGGACCAGCAGATGCCTGTCTGTTTTAAAATCTCAGTTACAACTTCTCTAGCCAAATTTAATCAAACCTTTTGACATTCAGCAATTAACGAGAGACTCGTGCAGTCCGACCCGAAATACAAATGATTATCAAAATCTTTGATAATACTTGGAACTGATAGGCAACCCGTGATTTCAGAAAGGTTTGAAAACACCGGTTACTATAGTTACAAATTATGAAATTTACCATGGAATAATATTACTCATTAGGTATTTAATGAAACGTTGCCTAATCGCTCCGTACGGAATACAGTTCATAAATGAATAATGAGGAAACTCGACGAAACAACGATGGTTCCACAAAAGGGACCTATGTCGCTCGTTTAGAAGTACATATTTTGTTTACTTATTTGGTTCTCGAACGACAATCAAGTTTCTTTCAAGCACAATACCCACATCTGATCAATGGAATGGGTTATTCAATTATACACGGACGCTAATACGCTTCTGAGTATTTTCGTGCACTTGATGTTATAATATAGACATCTTAAGGTAGGTTCACTGCAGCTGGAATGGCTCGGATAAAATAAGAAATTGTCCTTTTACCGTTTACAATAACAAGACGAATGAATTACTGGTACCCTACACTACATTCAGAGCCAACCAAGCACTTTAGGTAATTGCAGGCTGTTCAGCCAGAGTGAATTCTCGCTTAGAGACTAATCAATTTGTGAAACGTTATGCCGCAAGTTAGTGAGGTTTTCAAGCTACTGAATAAATTTGAGCAAGTAACAATACTCTAACGTACTTGCAACTATGCCTTCTGTCACTTGCTGTTAACCGGTTTCTAATACACTGTGAATTACAGCAGACTGAGTGCAGACCGTAGTTGTACTTCATTCTTTAATCGTCCACCGTTATTTCATCTCACTGACCAGCATTTTTAATCGATGTTTTGTCGTGTGCATATCGTTACCTCAAAATCTGGTCGGGAATTACGAACTCTTCTTCTCGCAACATCACCTAATTAGTCTCCAAAAGCACAGCAATATTGAATTTGAGCTGTATTCATTCGTTGGCTCTTAATTATTGTCATAAAATACAAATTGCGGCTTGGATTAAACCCCGTACCCTACGCAGCACTTACTGGCTACGTGGGGACGTCAAATTAATGTAGCCAGAAAAGCTTCAGTCGCTAACCCGACCTCGTTAGTGAGCTGGTGCTAATCTCCTCAGTAAAGATTTCCAGTTGCTCTGCGGAATGTTCACTAAGTCTTAATAGGCCAACTGCTAGTGAAAAGCGGTTGCAACTTGCAGATCTAGTAAAAGTATCCCAAAGGCGGTTCTTGTCGTTCAACGCGTTATAAGACACGAGTTGCTTGAGAAATCAACACAACAAAGGCATGCTAAAAGCAGATGTAGTGCCGCATGGAATATTAGGGTTCTATTAGCAAGCGTTTGGCTGGATACACTTGCTGACATGGCAAGGAGCCGACCTCAGTGACGTTCCTGCTGTGAGTTTCTTTGTCCCTCCCCATCCCTTTTAGCCTCCCCCTCCATTTACGATCTCATTTCGTAGGGTAAAACATAATATATTTTTTCTTTTTGCCAAGTAGCTGGCTGGTGGATTACCGGAACGATGCCTATCCGTTGCTGGTAGCTCAGCTGGCATGCAACTGTCATATTTATTTTCCTTTATGTATTGTATGTATGTGTTTCCTTTATGTATTGCGGTATAATAGCGGAGGTGTTTCACCACCACTTGCTGACATGTATAATGATGATGATGAGGATGATTAGCAAGCGTGGAAATGGTAAAGACCGACATGTTTCTCCTTGAATTGGATAATTTATGTCGCTGGTTCGAAATATAGCTAGAAACGCCATGTGGATTATTACGTAAACCCGACTTCGACGGTAACCTAACGGAATCTCACTGCCCTGTCAGCATGTGATATAACAAAGTAAAGTGAAATCTTTCCATTTGGTCGAAACGGCCGCCAAGGTAATTTTCGTATTTAAAGCCAGTCTCACTTGATTGTCATAAATTAAATACCCATAAGTAAATTTTGTCAATTTTGTTTCAAATGGCCACGGAATTTGTGGCTTTTGACTTCTTCGAAGGGAAACAATAACTTAATCGGTGTTTCTTGGCAGATTAGATAAATGTCCGCTTGTGCAACGATAATACGTTACGTTTTACCACTGCGCAAATCTGGGCGAATAGGATAACATTTTCGTTCCCAACTGATCAGAAATTATTAACAGCATTTTAATATTCATCCACTCGGCGTGTTGTTTATTTGCATTTTACTGCCGAAATTTGAAAACGGTACGCGGATAAAGAAACAAATGTACAACGCCTAATGTCAATTTGTGTGCATTTTATGGGACCTACAGTACGAAGTGGAATAACTCATTTCAAATGAGGTTTTGAATATTCCCGTCTTTTAAAATATGGTGATAAAACTCCACTTGAGTTTTAGATTTCCAAAATTTTGGGAAGTTTTTGCAGAGATAGTGGCTTATAATACTGTTCTTTATAGATGCCAGCAATACATGATACCGGGACAAAGAATAATTATACCAAAACAAGAAACCGCAATTACTGAGCAAATACACAATCAATACGAAGTTCGGCGCAGCAGGTTTCGCATCAGAACTTCGTCCACATATCTAGAAACGCATTGGACGGCATTTTCACACTGCTTTGCATCGTCACCTAGTGCGCATTCATCGGATGCCAAAGAATTCGAAGCATTGACCACCAGCGGCTAGTACCGCCAGTCAGATGCTTACGCCACTTAGCCATGAGGGACAGTGTGGGATCTTCATGATTTAAAAGTACATCTAAATGTATCCGCCGTAACGGGTTCTAATTACTATGTAGTAAATAACTAGTGTCAGTAGACATCGTGTCTTCGGAGCACACCCCGTCCTTTGCAACGTTCGTAACTTGCATGGCAGTAGGGGATAAGACGCGCTAAACCGCAGTTTGGTTTTAAATCAAGGCGGTCGGAGGTTGTCCCCCATGGCCCTGTGGCATAACCCGCTGACTGGCCGTGCAAATCGCAGAGTGTTCAGTCGTTCGAATTCTGAAGGATTCGATGAATGCACACTACTGATGATCCACAACAGGTTGCAACTGCCGTTTAGCGCCTTCCGGATGTCTGGACGACTAGTTGATATGGGACCAGCTGCAAGGAACTTTCAGTTAATAATAACAATATTTCCTACTCATGAGTACGTCAAAGGCACAACTGTTTTCGGATTTGAATTGACAGTGATTACCAGTTCTCTCAAAGAGATAAAACAACAGATAGTTACTCATTTTAAGTCTATTTAACACACATTTTCACCAAAAGGGTGTCCCAGTATTCATGTGTGGTATGCCGCAGAACATGCTCCGTGTAGTGACACGTCGCATACTAGGAAGAATGTATTACCTTTCTACCCAACAGACGGTTACTTTGTTTTGGTATTGGTTACAGCTGGTGTTCAGAGCTAGATCTCCTGGTTGCTTCTTAAACATGTTTTCGTTTCCTGCTAAAGATAAGAAGATTTTGTGTGGTATTTAGCTCAGCTGTATACATTGGTGAGCAGACTTTAACGACAGTATGTTACTTCAGCATCAGCGACCAAAGCAAATAGCGGACATCACTTCATACACTGGTCGAACGAGAGATTTTCATTGGTTGTCCGGTAGAGATTCTTCATGTTTGTGTCAAAACTTTCGTTTTAGTTATGGCTGTAATGTGAACTTCTTGATAAGAATCAAAATACAAGTGTCTACATGGTAGTGCATTATATCCAGCGATACACGGAAATGCTAGAAAAGTACGCTGTTCAGCCGTGCTACTACTTAATGGGTGGTCATTTTTGGTGAGGTGGACTTAAGTGGCTGCATTATCATGTGCTCAATAACAGTTATCAAAAGAAGCACTTAAATAATTTATACTGTGTATGATCCTGCATTAAGAAATCAGCTGCGCACTTAGATCATTGTTTCTGAGTTTGTAACCCCGGACGTGGGTATTCTTTCCTCCATAGTCTACACCATTTTACAGACAAGATAGTGCATAGCACTACAAGACTAGGCTGCTGCAAGATCAAACTCCTTTGTTGCTCATTCAAGTTACTCCGTCTGTGGACCCACTTTAGCCGGAGGTGACTACTCGCACGCATCATCACGTGACACTCCCATCGCTCAAGGGACGTCAGCCAATGGGACACCGAGTGTAAGCACAAAGTAAACTTTATGCGTGGATAATGCAACCGAGGTGCATTCGGGCGTGCTGTCAAGCAGGCTGTCAACTTAGTGCTAACAGATGGCAAGCGGGAATGAAGGTGTTCATGCTTGAGGTCAACAACAGCGCACCAAGCTGAAAATGGGTCATCCTAGATGAAAGGGGTAAAGTTGCGGGTCACCTGTGAGTTAGAGAAGCAAAATTGCCTTCCGTACTTAGATATCCTTATCAGCCGCAGAGAAAGCGGGCAGGTTAAGAGGTCTGTCTACAGGAAACCAACATGGTCCGGGCAGTATCTGCATTTCACTAGCTTCACACCAATGTGATACAAGCGGACGCTCGTGAGAACCCTGATTAGCCGCACCAGACGAATCTGCTCTGCTGATTGTCTGGCTGACGAACTACAGTTGATTACCAACACGCTCATCGAAAACGGCTACCCCCGAAGGTTTATAGAGAAACACAGTCAAGTACGACCAAGGGACCTAGTTCACACGGTACCTAAGAAGCCTCTAATCATTGAACTGCCATTCAAAGGTGACGTTTGCTCGTTGAGGGCCACAAGCCGTTTGATTTGTGCCATGCGGACAACTTATTATGCCGCAAAGGTCGTTGTCATTAACAAAACCCAAATACTACCACTTCCTTCTGTAAAGGGGGCTCAGTCTATCGAGGCCAAATCGCATTGAATTTACCAATTCATTTGTGTCTGCAGCGCCAGTTACATAGGCAGGGTCGATAGAACGTTGAGTTCCCGAATGGAAGAGCATATACCTAAATGGGTTCAGCGCAGGAAACTGGCCAGAGTCAGGGTGCTTGTCTGCAAAAGCCACCAGCCTCATCGATCGGCCGACACCTATTGACCACAGGTCACCGAGTCGAGGTCGGTTCGGCGTTCACAATCCTATTACAACACACCAATTCTCGCCTCCTCCGTTTCGCAGAGGCGATTGCAATTAACCGGATTAAGCCGATGTTCTGTGTTCAGAAACAATTATCGGTCAGCATTAGACTGCCCTGGGGATAGGGGTGATAACCCTTTCTCACTTATCATGTGTTGGTCTATTTGTCTGTTTGTATGTATGTTTGGTCGCACCCTTCACTGAACAAATGTTCTTGCGAGTTATTGTTAAGGGCACTGATGAGACAATACGAAATGCGTGCATTTACCAGTCTTCGTCTTCTTACTGCCCTTTTCAAAGCACCACCTTGTCACCAATCAAGAAACTTGCATAGACGATATTTTGGTTCTGTCCGCCACAGGTTGCTAATTGAATGTTCAGATTCGGGAACCGTTGTGTTACGATTGAGGGCATTCACCTTCGAAGACTGACAATATCGAGCGAAATGATTGCATCTGCCACAGCTGGCGCAAATTCGGTCCTACACCAGACCTTAATCACGATTCTTCGGGTGTCACATGGCGTAGAATGTGCAAGTTTCGTGCGTTTTGATAACAGGCATGGTAGCTTTGTCTGGTAACCGATACGGCACATAGATCTGCTTCATTGGGCAACTGCATTTGCTGGATGTGGTGTGTAGCTGATTATTATCTCTGGCATCTATCAAGGCAGTGCTTGAGCGATAACTGCCGTCGCGGCAACAGCTGCTTGTTGATGTTTTCATCATTGATCCCCAGCACGATACAATATACAATACAATACAATTGATAAAGTCACAGGAACGAGCCAGGTGCTTCAGCTCCGTAACAAAGTTCTCGATAGTTTCGTTTGGGCGCCGATTTCGGGTAAATTAGAGATACCGCTGATACGTCTCGTAAGTCAGGCCTTCGCAGAAATCGCCAACTTTTCGGACGAGCGCTTCTAGGTTAGCTAGGTTTCGTTCATTTTGTAATGCATCTTTTCTATGACGCTTGGTGCCTCGCTACCGATCGTAGGTTTAAACATCGCTAATCGATACCCCGTCGGTTGTTCATTCAGCCGCAACAGTACACGGAATTCCATCCACTTTTTTTCAAATTCTCCAATTATTGGCCAAATACTCTTCTTCCGTGTTTAGTGGGGAAAATGGTTGCACAGCTGGTTGCGCTTCAATCAACAACTGAGCACATTTAGATGATCTTGGCTTGGCTTTCTCCGGCACCATGTCGCATAACTCGGTCTTCAGGGACAAGTGAGCTCAGCAAAACTCGGTCATTCAAGGAGAAACGGTTTCTTTCGAAAAGCGTGCTCAGAAAAGACGACAGCTTGACAAGTAGGTAGGAAATTCGATATATATAACTAATTCATTGCCATAACTAAAGTAGCTGCTACACTCATGAGATTTCTCCATGAATCAGTTAAAAGAACCTGCTCCAGCGAACCAATCAGCGCGTGGACGAAACATGCGCACGTGTCCATTCAACTGCGCTGTTCGCTGTTGGCAAGCTAGCCTCTTGCCTGCACGATCTTATCACAGACTGTACTACAAAAATGCCGTATGCCTGTGACTAGTGATTTTCAGCTAAATTCTGGAAATTGCATCCGTTTCTTGTTACACCTTCCCTCAGCAAAAGCCTACATGAATATCGTCATACACAATGACAAATACTTGATGCAACAATATGTTAACTTTTGCCAGTCAGCTTCCTGGCTGTATGGCGCAGGATCCTTCATCATTCCGCGTGAGATCCTCCAATTTCTCATTGTAACTATTTTCACATCCGCTTTGCACTATGTAATGAAGAATGCGCCGATTTCTCAGTGTACAGCTTTCAAAACGTCGGGGACTCTTTGTCAGTTGGAAAAAATACAGTGTTTTTCTAAAGGACATCGACTGTTACCGTGGTGCAAATGGTAACTGCACACATTGATTTCACTCACACATTCTATTTATTGGTTACATATTTTCTAAACGTGCAACATCAATTTGCTAGCTAGTGTACATTTGCACCCAATTTACTTCATAATTAATTTATTTCAACCCATTCGAGTAAATACTGGGACCGCTGATCAAGTTCTCATGTTATTTCGCGTAATCCGTGTGTTCGCCTAACCTGATTCCTTTTTCATACTTCAGATACAGAAGGATTGCGGATGCAACGCAACAGTGCAGATACTATTAACTGATACACCCAGAGGCTTCAGTACAGAATTTAAGTCTAATCAATTCGTTCATCTCTACTAGTTTTGCTCCGCCAGCATTGATTGGTGACCCATCCTGATTGCAGTTGACGAGTTGTTGAACTGGTTACTAACAAGGACGCAATTGTTATGCAGTTGGAACAACAATACTACCCTCACTACAGTCACAGTGGTATACGATTCGCTTGAACTAAATCGCGATCCAGTCTGAGATCCCCTGAGTAATCCAATTAAGACATGTGTATCCAGTTCGAGCAAAAGTGCCGGCCAGTTGCTGTTCTCTACAGCCTTCAGACTTGTAAGATAAACTACAATCTATTGTTCGTGAACAATACTAAGGCCACTACTGTTGTTTCGTTTCGGGCCAGTGAAAATTTGCAGTGCATCCATACGTTGATACACTAGTCGGCCACCTGGCTCATCTCCTTGCCATGTCTCGTTCCGACAAATTTTGTTGTCACGCACTTGAAATACGCACATCCATCAACTGTTTGCCCTACTCAGAACATAAACGAAGTAAAAAACTTGGAAATCCGAGTAGCGATTCCGTTTTGTATCCGTGTTACGCTTCTTCTCTTTTCTGAGTTGGGCGTTGCCGTTCTACTTTCTTGCCTATCTTGTTCAATGAACTGCACTGGTTGCTCGCCCGTACTCAAGTACCATGGTTACTGCCGCCTCATCTTATCCTCTGCCCCTAAGTGCAATCTTCCGAATGAGCTACGTGATTTTCGATGCACGTCAGGAGATCAGGATAAGGGTATGCAGGTGTTCCCCGATCTGGATGATTTCGTTGTAAACGTTTAATCGTCAGGCTAGACGACATCATCAATGCGATTTATGCGGGCCATTTACAGATGCAAGTGATTCGAATGTCAGGACTCGATTGGCCCACGAGGGCTGACTGTGTAGTCAGCTCTTGCGTACTTTTGGCCACAGACCGCCTCAATAACCTTCCTATGTCCTGTTGATTTGAGGCGGAATAATGAGTTGGCCCTAAGTGCTGAATAGGCTGTATCTAGATCTAAGTGTCTGTTGATTGAGTTCTTCCCGAGTAGAGCAATGGTATGCGGCTGTGGAGGATTCGTTGCTATTTGTTATGGGGTACATCGTTGGTGCATCGTTACAGCCCAGTTAAATGCGGTCGAGACATTCTCCTCACGGGGGAAGATACGATTGTTGTTTGACAGTTGGGTTGGCAATAAAAATACCACTTTTTAAATTTTAACCTTCTGCAGCTTCTTAACTCTTTTTGGCATAATATTGTAAATGATTCGGTAGAGGATGTTTTGTTCTATTTTATTATTTTGCTTGAACTAATTTGTATTGCTATATATTTTTCAGATCATGGAAATTGGATTCCAAGTTGGGACTAATGAACATTTTCGACATTAGCTTCATTTTGATTTTGATCAAATTGCTAATTCCGTAAAAGCTGCTTACGACATTTGTGTTGTGCATGGAGTGACTGCCATTGCTGATAGAAGCGCTCGTGAATAGTACGCCAAGTTCAAAAATGAAAATTTTGACCTAAAGCGCGCATCTCATTCTGGCCGTCGAGTAGTGTTTGATGGTGAGCGATGGAACTAAGTTTGTATAAAATTCGCGGCGAACGACACAGTAACTGACGGAAAATGTGGGTTGATCACACCTTAGTAAAATAGAAGAATATTCACTTAACGGGTACCACATGCTTTAATTCTACGAGCCACAATATCCGCTGCTTTGCTTGCTCGTCATTGCACAACTCAAGGACACAAGCAACAATTTATTTAGCGAATGGTTACAGGCAAACAGAAATGGTATCTCTCTATCAGTATGAAATGGCGTGGTTCTTTTAGCTATGGCACCGCCCCATACACAGGACAAATGTTGTAAGCAGAAACGGCAAGTGCGCCGGAGCCGACGGGATCCCGCCTGAAATATTGAAACACGTCGGACCCGCGTTGTTGACTGCGCTGCACCACTTGGTGCAACGTGTATGGATAGAGGAGGAGGTGCCTGCTGAGCTGAAGGATGCCCTTGTGTTGCCACTGTACAAGGGCAAAGCGAGCAGGCAACATTACACGAGCTGAGTTGTGTGGCGGACGTGTTTACGGTGCTCCGGCAGTTTTGTGTGATTTCTTCTTGCCAATTCAACGGAATTTGGCTTATTATACACTGTTTTGCTGGAAACTGTGCACTGAATTTACTGAAACAAGAATTTTGGACTAATTTACAACTGTTTTTACAAAAACTGTGACAAATGTTTTCAGTTGTCCAACGTGTTCCGTGAGTCTGACTAAAGTGGTTTTTCCGTAGGGTTTGGGCCACGTTTTTCTTACATTTTATATCCATCTTACGTAGTTTTTTATGCTCTTTCTTTTAAGTCATCTTACGCTCATGAATTTCGTGGGATTAGCCGACATTTGCTTTTTATATGTCATATTCTGGCTGAGCCTCCTACTGCAATGTCTTTTTATAAGGATTTTCTCTAAGGGTATTTTATACCTTCAACATGCGTACATACAATTATTTTGCTATTATTATATACTATATACATTACTTGTGCTTTTTACAAAGTCTTTTTTATGTATGTTGGTTTGTATTCCTAGTAAACTCCAAACTTTTAGCTTCCTCCTGATGAGCCTCCTTTTGATGAACCGACGTTTGATATTGATCGCCCCCAATAGCTTCTCGTCAGTTTAGGCTAAGTTTTGATCAACACTCTACAAAGATTTTGCCGGCCTATCTGACCTATAGGGTTATTGATTAATGCCACATTGACCTCGCATGCCTGGTTTCGCCAACGCTTTATGATCACCATGGGTCTCATGTTGTTAGAGGGGCTTTTAATTTTTGATGTTTTACAGATGTTGCTGATAAATTGTGATTGAAGTAGGGGTATTTTTCTGGGCTTTCAAGTGTTGTCCACCTACCTTGGTATTTTTCGGGAGTATTATGACAATCGCTATTTTTTATTTGTCTGTTTTTGTCGTTTTACGCATGTTGCGAACAATATTTGACCTGACCAACTAGCTAGAGAATTTTTATGCTCGTGTTTAGATCTAAATCATATTTTACTTGGGGTAATTCGTGCATTCCATAAATTCTTCCATTATCCTTCTTGCCTACACCATTTCCCTTCCCCTATTCTGCTTTAGCTTTTATTCCTATTTTTCACTTATTGTGGCCTTTAGCCCTATTGATAGTCTCTTTTAGTCGACCGCGGATTCATGCACCATGCACATATTCACTCACACATCTCACATATGAATTCCCCATCACTGCACATCGACGGAGTAACAAACAACATTCCACAAACAACAATGACATCCTCCGCCATACTTTCGACTTCTCACACCGTGTTGCAAAATTACACCTGTAATATCTGTCACGCTCTTTTCTCGACGGCTGCTGGTCTTACTCGGCATACCGGATACCACAAACGACATCCCAACGATCTACGTATACGCGATGCTCCGGTGACGTCATGCCAACAATGCAACTGTCAATTCGCCTCAGCAAGAGCGCTTACCACTCACTGCCGCCAGGCACACCCCACTATTTACCGAGACATGCTGTCATCCCGAACGGCCATATCCTCAGTACACTGGTCTGCGGAGGAAGATGCTCAGTTATTACTGCACGCAGCTCATTTAGGCGAATCTGTATCTTCACTAGGGCAGCTTCTGCCACTTTTACAAACTAAACGCCCCTTCCGAACGATGACAGCAATAAGGAAACGGCTCCAATTTCTAAAATGGAAACGCCCTCCAGGCCGCCGCCTTCATCGCCACCAACCTCAACAGTTGTTAACACCCACAACGGTTGCAACCGATAATAGTACTGAGGACACAATCAGTAACCACAGTCCGGATCAAAACACACTGAGCTTTCCTATGATATCCCTAGCATCCAAAGCGACCGCGTCACCCACTCAAGAGAATCGATCACATCGCCCCTCTGCTCCTGTTGCGTATTCCACCGGCTCAGCATCCTCTCGTACATCATCCAGCTTATCTTCTGCCTCTGACAGCAACAAGGAATTGAAAGTATTTTATACTTGGAAATATTTTACTCGTCGCCAGCCAGCTATTTCACACCACCGCTGCCGTCCCGGATCGCCCAACTACCCTTTTATCACAAATGCCCCAGATTTTAACCCCTCCAATGACTCGAATGCCATTTTATACACGCCCAACTCGATGCACCCTCCCTCACCTCAGCCGCGGATAGGGGCCTATGAACGGCCCGCGGCGCAGGCTCCCAGCTGTTTCCCTTCATCCCCTGCCCTGCAGAGTCAGAGCAGTGGATTTGCTGGTTGCTCTTTCAACGAATCAAACGGACCGGCTTCTGCCGACTCCATAGCCAGCTCTCGGAACCGCGTCCACCCGTCACCCACACACTCACCCTTATCACCCATAGACCTACCATCGGGATCACGACAACCATGTGTACTACTTAATCGCCTCCTTCAGTTGCTGCCATCACCACGACGAAGAGTTTCTCCTGCTGAAGCTACTTTATCAACATGCAAATCTCCCGCCTCCGATCCGGCGACGATCTCTGACGTACTCCAGCCACCCTCTTGTTCACTGTGCTCGAGGACGTTTAAATCTAGGAGCGGCCTGCGGCACCATTTGGCGGCCCATCTCAGGAACCCTACGAGTTTACTTACCACAGCCGCTGCCAGGAATACTTCCAGTTTCGAATGCTCAACATGTCATCGTACGTTTTCGACTAAAAATGGCCTGTCTCAGCATTGGAGACATCAGCATCCTGTCAGTTACAATGCAGACTGTCTAGCCCGACTACCGAGGCAATCTTACAACTGGTCAGCCAGGGATGAAAAATCCCTACTTTTAGCAGCCTCACGTTTTGCGGTTACGTCTCCTTCCTTAAATATCCTTTTAGAACGACTGAGGCGCGTCTTCCCCTTTCGCACCAGGGACGGTATCAGAAAACGCTTGCAACGACTTAGATGGTTCTTTCATCAATACCACACGACGTCCACTTCCAGTGCTTTTACGCGACCATTGACTGAAACCAAACATCCAATCACGCTTCCAGATGGAACCGTACGAGCTTCACCCTTCTCAACCATAAAGTCCGATGATTCCATCAACCTCAGCCTATATTAACTACTAACTTGGGTGTGTCTACACAAACCCATCGAGAATCGTACGAAGGCAATCCTGCGGTGACCACCGCCTCCTCCGACGCTGATTTGCGTTTCAATGTACCATCCCCCACTGCCTCGATGGATTATTCAATCTTGCCTCACTCATCTGCAGCGTTAGTTCCAGAGGCAACAGTATGCCCTCAGGAGCAGTCGTCTACCATAAGTTTCTCTAGCGAAACTTCAGCTGGTATTATGGCCCCTCCGTCCACTACATGCCCCATGACCATTGCGGTGCAGGATCAGTCAGAAGCTTCCAATTCTAATTACGAAGCTTCCATTGCGTCCGCGCCAACACCAGTATTCTGCACTCTGCTGCTAGCTGCCCAACAGCTTCTTTGCAACTGCGCCTCTCCTGCCAAGGAGGAACACCGCATACTTCGGGATCTGGTGAATTCATTCGCTACTGATGGATCGAGGATAGCATGTAGTGAGGCCCTAAACGATGTGTGTGCTACTCTGCTTCCACACAGATGGAGGCCATCGAAAAAACGCGTACATACCGTTAAGATTCGAAACAATCAGCACCGGCGACGACTACAATATGGCCATATTCAACGTCTTTATCATACCCGCCGGAAAGGCGCTGCAAGTACGGTGATTGACGGATGATGGCGCACTGCCTTTCTTAATGAGGACGAGAACATTCCAGGTTTCACGGAATATTGGAAAAATGTTCTCTCCAGACCTTCTGCTAATGATGAGCGCGCATCGCGTCGATTCCTTCCAGCTAATGATGACTTGGTGAAGCCAATTGCCCTGGAGGAGATGCAAAGTGTTCTCAAACAGATGCGGGGTTCGGCTCCCGGTGTAGACAGCATCAAGTCAGCCGATATTTCAAGGATGGATCCCTACTTTGTAACTTCTTTTCTCAACTGTCTTCTTGCTTCCTACCCATTTCCCATCCACATGAACACTGCTCGGATCACCTTCGTAACAAAAGTTTCCCAGCCCATTTCCCCTGACCAATTCCGTCCAATCGCAGTTTCATCTGTCTTCACACGCCTTCTTCATCGTATCCTCTTTGATCGTTGGGTTCCGACTTTCCCTACCGACCGCCTTCAATTTGGTTTTCTTCGTAAAGATGGCGCTTTCGAAGCCCCGTCCATACTCCATGCTGCTCTTCGCCATTCTCATTCTTCTCGTACCCCCCTTTCATTTGCGGCAGTGGATATCTCGAAGGCCTTCGATTCCATTTCTCATCACTCCTTACTTCGAGCAGCAGCTGCTTTCGGAGCCCCCACCCGCTATTATTAGATTACTTGGCATCGTATTACAGCTCCGCGTCCTCAATCTTTAATGATGTCAAGCTTCATCCTGATAGAGGGGTCCGGCAAGGAGATCCGCTTTCGCCTTCGCTCTTCATAATGTCCCTAGATGAAGTTTTACACGGAGTCGCCACTTCGCCTTGGATATCACCGGCTGGCCCGATTGAGTACCTCGCTTACGCGGACGACGTGATCATCTTTGCTCAAGACCGCATTTCTTTGGGAGATCACCTTCAGCGATTCCATCAACGACTGCAGTGCGTCGGCCTCAACATCAACCATCTAAAATCTTTCTCGGTAAATATAATTGTTGATGGCGCTCGCAAACGAACCATACTGGATACGAATGCTTTGGATTGTGGTCCTATTTTTATTCCCTCCATTCAGCCCGATGAAAAGTTCAAGATGTTGGGCCTGCCTTTTAACTGGAAGGGTAAGCTCCCTCCAACAGTAATCGACGATGTTACTGTGCAACTTAACGAAGTTACCAAGGCACCGCTTAAACCACAACAACGACTTGAGATTCTGAGGACCTATCTGCTCCCCAAGCATGTTCATCAGTTAGCTCTGGCAGTGGTTCACCGGAATACATTGAAGCGGTTGGATCGCATTATCAGATCACACGTCAGAAAATGGGTGCGCTTTCCGTCAGACACCTCCATTGCATATCTTCACGCTCCCATTGCGAGCTTTGGTTTGGGTATTCCGTGTTTGTCAACGAGTATTCCCTTGCTACGGAAGGAGAGGCTGGAACGACACCTAGCCAACTGCCATCCAGTGACCAGTTGGGCGATCCGGGACCCTGCAGCCGCTGCCATCCATCGTCTAGCGCGCTTCACTGTTACCATCGGTAATCGCGTCGTCATGGATAAAAGCTCAGCTGCGGATGCCTAGAGAGATGCTTTTTTTGCTTCAGTGGATGGCTCTCCCTTGCGAAATGTGGTCACGTCACCTTCCGCCCACCACTGGCTGAGGGACCCCACCAGGATTTTTCCACGTCTTTTCATACGGGGTGTCCAACTACGGGGGGGTGTTCTTTCTACCAAAACGCGACGGAGCAGAGGCAGATCTACAAATGACCCGGCTTCTCTCAACTGCCGCGGGAGCTGCGGACAAAAAGAGACTCTGTCACATGTTCTTCAGGCGTGCTGCATCACGTATGATGTCCGCTGTAAACGTCATAATGAAATTGCCCAACAGATTGCCAGGCAATTGCGGCGCCGAAGCATTAACATTGTTATGGAGCCGAGGATTCCGACAGCCACCTCCTTCATCAAGCCAGACCTGCTTGCGGTTAGAAATTCTACGGTTCACATTGTGGACGTGGCCATCTGTGACGCGTACCGAATGGATTGTACTTATAAACTGAAAGTGGATAAATACGGATCAGGGGAGAATGCCGCGATACATACGTGAACAGTTTCCTGAGACGACAAATATTGTTCACCACCCCGTCGTTATCAATAATCGTGGGATGATATATTCCACCTCAGCCAAACATCTTACCGCACTCGGGATGACATCACTTGATATTTCTGACCTCTGTGTTTCTACTCTTCGTCTGACTCTGAAGGTCTACGACACCTACATGCGTGGTGCATCATCACGCCTTACATAACATGCACCCAATCCCACACGGTGACAATTGACGCGGTTCCGACCACTGTTTTAAGTTTTTTTTATTGCAATCAGTGTTTCCTATTCTGCCGGGACATTCGTCCTCTCTTGGCATATTGCTGTACAGCTCATCCCTCGAGCCATGCATGCAAATGTCAAAAATAAATGTTAATGGCATCAACTTTCTGAGTTGTGCTGGCTAGGTGATTGCCCGATTATTGCTCAACCGCCTCGTCAGTCAGGTTGTGGAACCTAACGTGGCGGAAGAGCAATGTGGATTCCGTTCGGGTCGCAGCAATATAGATATGGTGTTGGCGGCTCGCCAGGTGCAGGAGAAGTGCAGAGAACAACACCAGCCATTGTACTCGCTTTTTGTTGATGTCACCAAGCAATTTGATACGGTGAACCGCGAGGCATGGTGGCTGGTGTTGGGTAAGTTTGATTGCCTGCGTAAATTTGTAAGTTTAATTGAATGTCTGCACAGTGGTATGCGAGCGAGGGTGCAGCTGCGTTGAGACACCATGGAAAACTTTGCAGTTCTCTCTGGTGTGAAGCAAGGCTCTGTCTTAGCTCCTGCCCTGTTTAATATATCTCTTCATGCAATGTTGTCTTGTGCTTTCGATGCTGCTTGTGCTTGCGGTGTTCATGTGGAGCACCGCATTCGTTGTGGGTTGCTTAACATCCGTTGTTTCGGTGCGAGCACTCTAGTCAGTGTGACAATTATTCTTATGTTGCTGTTTGCTGACGACTGTGCGTTGTTTGCATCCAGCGCGGATGAGTTGTAGCACAGGACTAGTACTCTGGCTTCGACTGCGGCCAGATTCGGGCTGACCATTAACACAAACAAAACAGTCTGTCTCTTTCCGCCTTCACCGGCGGTGTAATTTTTAATATTACCGCGAGTCAGCATTAGTGTTTAAATATTGGAAAAGACCTCGCGCATATGCTACTTTGGGAGTGTGATGTCGACTGATCAGAAGTTACACAGTGAGCTGCGTATTCGCGTGTCGAAGGCAGCCGCGGCATTCGGAAAGCTTGAGTACCGACGGTGGAACTACCATCAGCTTTGCATTGGCACGAAGCTGATGGTGTACAAATCTATGATGCTGTCCGTTCTTCTATACTGCATTGCAACGTGGACGATATACCGGCTGGTTGGGCGATATCTCGAGCGGTTACATCAGCAGTGTTTGCGACGAAGTTTGCGCATCACTTGTAGAGACAAGGTCGCTGACACGAAAATGTTGCGACAAATTGGAATGTATGTAGTGGGCTGCAACCTTTTACTGAGACACATGAGATGGCTCGGTCATGTGAGCCGTATGGATTCGATGCGGATATCGAAACAACTCTTATACGGTCAGCTGCGTATAGGGAAGCGGCATTTAGGGAAACCAAAGTTACCTTACCAGGACATGAACAAAATGAGCCTCTTACGTTCTAATCTTGATTGCAGGTCATGAGAATCAAAGGCGGTTGATCGGCGTGCATGGCGCGATCTAATCACGAAGGCAGTTGCTGAAGAGCGGGAGAAAGACCTCATACATGCAGAGAAGAAACGGCAAGTGCGAAAGCAGCAAGCACCGACGAGTTGTACTCTATTGACATCTAGCGCACGGTGCAGTAGCACATGCAGTCGCGAGTGCCTGAGTCAGACAGGCCTAGTGAGCCTTGAGCGAGGCTACTTAAGACCATTACCGAAGCGACGACGGGTCCCGCAGATAACGTAGACAGAACCGGTGCAGCGTTTTTAGGTACGCTGCATTAGATTTAATAACCCCGCGTTTGCATGTTAAGTCTATTTATTTCAGGTGGTATGCAATTTTGTACTAATGCTCTTCTTTCTCATAAATATATCTACTAGTACTCTCTTCTATTAGCCTGCACACGTTGTTTAAGCCAATGGTAGTTAATTGCGATAACGTTTTCCGGTTTGCGGCATTTCCGTAAAATATACTCCCTGACCCCTTGAACTTATCTCGGATTCGTTTGTAAACAAATTATTTCATATGCTCATTAATTTAAGATTTAGATCACCTTTTCCTTATGCGTTACTCGATTTGTTTTCCTTGTTATCTTTCTCTCAATTACTAGGCTATTGCTTGATATCCCCGGTGTGAGTGCGCTTGATGTGCATGTAGACAAAGTGCCTACCTATCTATCACCCACTACCTCGTCCATACTGGCTCCAGGAGACTGTTGGTCGTTGCTGGAGGGGACGGGGTGCACGGTCCTTGTGGCCGTGTTAGGATCAAAGAGTGGTTCCATGCACTCAGTGTGGAGCGGACTACGGTCTAGCCACCGTTTTGTGTGCGCTTGATTCCCCAAATACATTGTGCTTGTGTTTGCCTGTGAAGGAGTGTGGGACAGCTCCGTTGATGAAAAGTGGCTTCCATCCACATGCCTCGAGGTATTATTCCTTCGGGTTTGCACTGGATATGGGTTGTGTGGTTGGATCTGTGGGTGGTGCAGCGCAGGCCAACCATGGTCTATCTGTAGGCGCAGGCTTCCGGTGGCTGGCCACATTGACAGGCAAATCTGAAATTTATATATATATATATATATATATATATATATATATATATATATATCGGCTGCAGTACAGAAACATTCCGGCCTAATTGTGAAATCACGCACACCAGACGTACACGTGGCCGTGGCTGGACCCTAGGCCGTCCCACATAGGATAGAACCACTCTTCGAGCCTTGCACCGTCGTGAGAACGGTGCACCCCGTCCCCTCCATCAACGTCCAACTGTCTCTTGGAGCCAGTATAGAAGAGGTAGTGGGTAGAAAGTAGGCACGTTTCAACATGTACATCAGATGTGGCCACACCGGGGAGCTCAAACACCATCTACTTC
>OX104068.1:12448899-12502977 GCA_944474145.2 Dicrocoelium dendriticum | reverse complement strand
AGAGATACCATTTCTGTTTGTCTGTAACCATTCGATAAATAAATTTTTGCGTGTGTCCTTGAGTTGAGGAATAACGAGCAACCAAACTAGCGGCGATTGTGACTCGTAGATTTAAAGCGTGTGGTACCAGTTAAGTGAATATTATTCTCTTTTAGTAAGGTGTGAGCATTCCACATTTTCCGTCAGTTACTGTGTCGTTTGCCGCGAATTTTATACAAACTTAGTTCCATCGCTCACCATCGAACACTACTCGACGGCCAGAATGAGATGCGCGCTTTAGGTCAAAATTTTCATTTTTGAACATGGCGTACTATTCACGAGCGCTTCTTTCAGCAATGGCAGTCGCTCTATGCACAACACAAATGTCGTAAGCATCTTTTACGGAATTAGCAATTTGATCAAAATCAAAATGAAGCTAGTGTCGAAAATGTTTATTAGTCCCAACTTGGAATTAAATTTTCATGATCTGAAAAATATATAGCAATACAAATAAGTTCAAGCAAAATAATAAAATAGAACAAAACCTCCTCTTTCGAATCATTTACAATATTATGCCAAAAAGAGTTAGGAAGCTGCAGAAGGTTAAAATTTAAAGAGTGGTATTTTTATTGCCAACCCAACTGTCAAACAACAATCGTATTTTCCCCCGTGAGGAGAATGTCTCGACCGCATTTAACTGGGCTGTAACGATGCACCAACGATGAACCACATAACAAAGTGCAACGAATCCTCCACAGCCGCATACCATTCCACTATTCGGGAAGAACTCAATCAACAGACACTTAGATCTAGATACAGCCTATTAAGCACTTAGGGTCAACTCATTATTCCGCCTCAAATCAACAGGACAAAGGAAGGTTATTGAGGCGGTCTCTGGCCAAAAGTACGCAAGAGCTGACTACACAGTCAGCCCTCGTGGGCCAATCGAGTCCTGACATTCGAATCACTTGCATCTGTAAATGGCCCGCATAAATCGCATTGATGATGTCGTCTAGCCTGACGATTAAACGTTTACAACGAAATCATCCAGATCGGGGAACACCCGCATACCCTTATCCTGATCTCCTGACGTGCATCGAAAATCACGTAGCTCATTCGGAAGATTGCACTTAGGGGCAGAGGCTAAGATGAGGCAAAGTAACCATGGTACTTGAGTACGGGCGAACAACCAGTGCAGTTCATTGACCAAGATACCCGAAGGAGTTGAACGGCAACACCCAAGTCGGAAAAGAGAAGAAGCGTAACACGGATATAAAACGGAATCGCTACTCGGATTTCCCAGTTTTTTTACTTCGTTTATGTTCTGCGTCAGGCAAACAGTTAATGGATGTGCGTAATTCAAGTGCGTGACAACAAAATTTGTCGGAACGACACATGGCAAGGAGATGAGCCAGATCGCCGACTAGTGTATCAACGTATGGATGCACTGCAAATTTTCGCTGGCCCGAAACGAAACAACAGTAGTGGCCTTAGGTTTGCCCACGAACAATAGATTGTAGTTTACCTTACCAGTCTCAAAGCCGTAGAGAATAGCAACTGGCTGACACTTTTGCTCGAACTGGATACACATGTCTTAATTGGATTACTCAGAGGGATCTCAGTCTGGATCGCAATTTAGTTCAAGTGAATCATATACCACTGTGACTCTTGTAAGGGTAGTAGTGTTATTACAACTGCATGACAATTGCGTCCTTGTTAGTAACCGGTTCCACAACTTGTCAACTGCAATCAGGATGGTCACCAATCAATGCTGGCGGAGCAAAACTAGTAGAGATGAACGAAGTGATTAGACTTAAATTCTGTACTGAAGCCTCTGGGTGTATCAGTTAATAGTATCTGCAATGTCGCATTGCATTCGCAATCCTTCTGTATCTGAAGTAGGAAAGTGGAATCAGGTTAGGCGAACACACGGATTACGCGAAATAACATGAGAACTTGACCAGCGGTCCCAGTATTTACTCGAATGGGTTGAAATAAATAAATTATGAAGTAGATTGGGTACAAATGTACACTAGTTAGCAAATTGACGTTGCACGTTTAGAAAGATATGTAACCAATAAATAGAATGTGTGAGTGAAATCAATGTGTGCAGTTACCATTTGCACCACGGTGACAGTCGATGTCCTTTCGAAAAACACTGTTTTTCTTCCGACTGACAAAGAGTCCCCGACGTTTTGAAAGCTGTACACTGAGAAATCGACGCATTCTTCATTACATAGTGCAAAGCGGATGTGAAAATAGTTACAATGAGAAATCGGAGGATCTCACGCGGAATGATGAAGGATCCTGCGCCATACAGCCAGGAAGCTGACTGGCAAAAGTTAACACATTGTTGCAACAAGTATTTGTCATTGTGTATGACGATATTCATGTAGACTTTTGCTGAAGGGAAGTTGTAACAAGAAACGGATGCAATTTCCAGAATTTAGCTGAAAAGCACTAGTCACAGGCATATGGCAGTTTTGTGATCGGTTTGGCCATTTTTACGAAGACCTGACTTACGAGACGTATCAGCGGTATCTCTGTTTTACCCGAAATCGGCGCCCAAACGAAATTATCGAGACCTGTGTTATGGAGTGGAAGCACCTGGGTCATTCCTGCGACTTTTGCAATTGTATTGCTGTCAGTCTAATCCGAGTTAGAATTGTGCTAGTGATCAATGATGAAGACATCAACAAGCGGTTGTTGCCGCGATGTCATTTATCGCTCAGACACTGCCTTAATAGATGCCACAGTGAATAATCAGCTGCACACCACATCCAGCAAATGCAGTTGCCCAATGAAGCAGATCTATATGCCGTATCGGTTACCAGACAAAACTTTCATGCCTGGTATCAAAACGCACGAAACTTGCACATTCTGCGTCGTGTGACACCCGAAGTATCATGATCAAGATCCAGCGTAGGACGGAATTTGCGCCATCTGTGGCAGACGCATTTTTTTCGCTCCATGTTGTCAGTCTTTGAAGGTGAATGCTCTTAAGCGTAACACAACGCCTTCCGAATCCGAAAATTCAATCAGCAACGTGTCGCGGACAAAACCAATAAAAATCATCTATGCAAGTTTATTAATTGGTGACGAGGTAGTGTTTTTCAATTTGGACTTTAGTGCTACCATTAACATAATTCCAGCGTACCGGTGCCTTGGGAATCGAGTGTGACCTGATCAGGGATTCCTACGCATATGGAACGGTGCCAAGCGAACTTTATCAGAAGCGGTTAATGCAAACTGTTGACGATGTAGATGGTGTAATATTTGTAGCAAACAATGTGCTGATTTACGGCTAAACCGACCAGGAATTTGACGCCAATCTGCACCACTTTTTACAGCATTGTGTGCAAAGTACATAAAGCTCAACAGCGGGTTAGTTGGGCTCAGGAAGTAGGAATTGATTTTACACGGGAATTTTCTAACTTCCGAAGGGGTAGGATCAATCCCGGAAAAATCAAGCAGTGCAGGAGATGCCACAACCTAAGGACGTCAACTTTGTTGGTCCTTTAAATGGTAGGATGAATTATTTGAGCAGGTTCTTGCTAAGATTTGCTGAACTCATGACACCCACTCAGAGACCGACTTACAAAGGTGTAAAATGGATTTAGAAAAATAAACAGAAGTCATCGCAACTATTAAGAGTCTTATTATCTGTGCACCGGTATTTGGTTAATATGATCCAGCTCTACCTTAAGTGGTGCAATTTGACAACAACCAAAGCGGAATGGGTGCCGTTCTCTTGCAAGATGGCAAACCCTTGGACTTCTGTATTCGGGCGCTCATACTGGTGGAACAGCGTTATGTGCAGATCGAAAAGGAGCTGCTCGCCGTCGTCTGCGCAATGGAGCGATTCGACGCCTAAACATTTGAAAGGAAGACCGCAGTGTATACGGACCATAAACCCCTCGTGGCAATAGATAGTAAAATGTTACACAGGGTCCCTCGCCGTCACTAACCGACGCTTATCCGGCTTCAAAAATCCTACATGGATCTGGTATACAATCCGGGGAGGCAAAAATGCATCGCAGATGCTCTATCAAGTGCTCATCTTCCGATAGTCGAACACCAACAGGAAGAACTCGAGGGAAAAATTAAATTTCTTCTAATCCCAACTGCCAAGCAACAGACCACTATAATTGTACGTTTTCATCTGGCGGAATATGATTATGACACTAGAAATGTGGATGTACGATTTTTCCAATCTTGTGGACTTCAATGGTTTGCAAATCAGTTTTTAAAATGCGGACGCATAAACTGTTACGCATTAGTATTTCTCATATATCTCGCATTATAACTTACTACTGTTTTGCCTTAATTAGAAGCTAAAACTGATGGTAGTAGCTGTCGGTTTACAACTCTAGTTCGTGATTTGAATGTTTAGCACACATGTGGATTCGATAATGAGTAGTGTCGCCGGTGCATGAACCGATCCAAGGCGACCACTTTTTGTCGGTCAGCTGAATGGTCGTCTTCCACATCATCAACATCATCATCATAAACGTTAGTTCGATGTAGGAAACACCTTGGCTATCTTGCCGCAATACATATAAACAGGAGAAAAATGCAAATGGTGCAAGCCAGCTGAGCTACCGGTAACGGATGGGCATCGTTCCGGTAATCTACCTGAGGGCTACTGTGCAACGAAACATTGCTATGCAAAATTATATAAGGCTAAATAATGAGATCGTATTTGGAGGAAAGGCTAAGAGAGATGGGGTCGTACAAACAGACTCACAGCACGAACGCCACTGAGGGCGGCTCCTAACCATATAAACAAGTGTATCCAGCCAAACGTGTTCATCGTCTTTCGGACCCCAACCAGGGAGCCGAGACGCTCTAACTGAGGACAGCTCAGAAGTGAGGGTCTTCACTCCTGTCGACCAAGTCATCACTTGACCACCCCTCCTCTTATTCCAAACAAACCCCCAGCACGCAAACAACGTACATCGCGGGACTCAGTGGGATGGCTTGCATAACACCTGGCCGAGCCATTAGAGCCTCATGCGTGAAATAGCGGTGCTGAGCTGTTCAGTTCCTTTTCCTGTGCCGTAAACAAGGCGTCGAACACGCTCGTTGCTCACGCGGTGTTCCCACCAGATGTGAGCTAAACTGCGAAGGAACCGATGATCGAGCGTAACTATTCTCTTCATGTCCGCCGATCGTAGGGGCCATGTTTCACAACAGTACCGTAGGGTCAAACGTACGGCTGCATTGTACAATATACACTTCACTGAGTGAGTGTAGTCCCGACGGCGTCATTAGTGGCGAAGGTTAGCAAAGTGCCTCGAGCTTTTGCTATACGGTTCGTGATCATATCATCAATCCCACGGGTACTGATACAACTTCCCAGGTAGTTGCATTTGTGAGCGACTTCTATCTGATCCCCACCAACGGTCAGCGTTGGAGGCGGTTCAGACCAATCTTGGAGGAACGCTTTGCACTAATCTGTCCAATAACGCTTGGCACGCCTGGCAGCTGTCAAGATGAGAGCAATATCATCAGCATACTCTAAGTCAAGAAGGCGTTCTCCTGGGAGCAATTTCACACCTTCTAATTCGTGTCCTATGAACGTGATTTCCATGACTTCATCAATAGCGAAGTTGAAGAGGAAAGGTGACAACGAGCATCCTTGTCTCACACCGCTGGAGATAATAAAGGGCGGCGACAGCTTGTCGTAACCCCTCACTCGACCCGAGCTACGCGCATATACTGCTAGGATAATATTCACATATTTCTCAGGTACACTGTTCCTTAGTAGACAGTCCCAAAGTGCAAGGCTATCCACCGAATCCAATGCACCTTTGATATTAAGGAACACAATGGTGCGCCGCCAATATATGTGACAGTGCTCCAACACCTGACGCAAGGTGAAGATGTGGGCAATGCAGCCACGAACACGACGAAACCGGCTTGCTCTTCACAAATGTGGCTTTCACGTGTGCCACTCATTCTGTGAATGATGACAGAGGGAGGCAATCTGGAGGCGATGGAGATCAGCTTGATTTCTCTATGGCTGCCTCATTCCGATCGTGAGCCTTCCTTGAAAATTGGGACTAAAAGGGAGCCGCTCCAATCGGTTGGGACAGTTTCCTGCTCCCACAGTTTGACTAGTAACTCGTGTAAATCATCCACAAGAGCAGGTTCCCCGAATTTGAAGAGGGCTTGAGGAAGGTCATCTGGTCCCGAGGCTTCATTTAACTTCATCAATTCGATCTCAGTTTCCATTTCCGAGCAAGAGGGTAGATTCAAACGGACAGCCCACGGAGCGGAGCGATCAGTGGCCGGTGAGAAATCTAACGATTCCGACCAATTAAATTGCCTTTCAAAGTGCTCGTCTTTCACAGATTTGACCTTATGTGAAAAGAATTATATGAATGACTAAAGCGACGGACGTCTCTATTTCGTGAAATTATTATCTAAGTTTGTCTGCCTTGCAATGTACTTTATCGGTAAAAACGATAAAGAAAAATATATGAAGCCTGCTTGACAACAATGCATCAACTTTAAAATAGTCTAACATAAGCCCAACGTCGATGATGGCTTCTGCTATAGAAGTGCAATTAACGTTCCATTACGCATTTACCTTTTCTTCTTATCCACCCGCTGTTGTTCGTATTGTTTTACCACTGATTTGCATTTTCTTGGTACGTTGTTGTGACCGTGTGTGTGTGTGATATAGCTGAATATTCACCTATGCAGAATGCATAAAGCAATTGATTGACTTGACATGACCCACTACGGCAGATAGGATGTAAAGTTGAGGCCGAAAAAGCATTTCTTCTCCCCTCGGAGAAAAATCGCATTTGAGTTTGGCTCTCGACAGGAACAGATGCTTTCATCTAATATGAGAAGTATTCTGCTCTCAATTGCACAAATTATGGCCAGCTCGAATTTGTTGTCCGGCACATTTTCCGCATGAATATTCCATAAAAGTGACATTTTTATGTGACTTGATTGATTGACATGTCCGGAAGCCATTGCGACAATCTGATGTTAGTAATTCAGTTGACGCCAAATCTTCGTCCCTTCACACAGATGGAACAACGTAGTATTACGCTTAAAATAGCAGACGCTTAACATGTGCAGTAGGATGATCAGAATGAGGATCACAATATGGTGAAGCTATTACAAAGTGATAAAATAAAAATCGTTATGGTGTACTCACCACTGTTCACAAATATGCATGCAGAAAATAACTAAAGGCCATTGTGTACATTAATGCTGGTTGTGCAAAAACCCTCACATACTCTCCTCCTTTGTGGTACACAGATTTAATCTAATGCAGTAAGAATAATGCAACATCAAGGTCTTTTTTAAACACAGTCTACGTTGATTTGGAAGGTGGAACAACCATTTGAGGTGCTTTGCGGATCGTCGCCGTGGATTATCGGGCACCGCGACATCCTGCTTGTGCCGAGGTTGCTAGTCGTGAATTGCATTTAGCAATTGCCGACAGACAGAGGGGTCGCACCGCCCGAATGCACTACGCGGCATGCCGACCTGTTAGTTTTCAGTTATCTGACAACTTCTCAGATTACCCTGAGCAAGGTTGAACTTTTGAATGATTGCTTACCTGATGAAAATACTGCCGGGCGAATGTGAATGCAAGCTTTTTAAATACCACAACGTCATAACTCGCATTCTCGCCATGGTTATAGAAATGGCATTGAACATTTGACATTACACTAGCAGATGTCAGAGTTCTGCAACAATAGCCTGATATTTTCATTCTACTGAAAGTGAATAAGTTGTATTCCTATCGCAATGCTGCACGCTCCGACCTCGTCAAGTCTACCTGTCAACTTTTGTGTACCTCTATGGTTAGTCGTTCACTGACCCCCTTGCATTTGCACACAGCTAGATGCAGCCACAAAATATACTCCCCATTGTGGACAATAAACATATGGCACACCGGGGAGATTATTTGGTACATCCTCCGATACAGCAAAAAGAAGTCCAGCATCAAATCCCAACTAGTGGACTTCATTGTCTAGCATATCCAAGAGACGTGTAACTATTCGTGACCGAAGACGGTTAACCGGCTTATGACTTCGGTGCAAACTAGCATTTTTTAGATCCGTACGCGAACAACGGCATCATCGCGGCGTGAAACAACTGTCTTTAAATAACTGTGAAAATTCTACCATCTCCGTAGGGGAAATGTCGACACATTAAGTAAAATCATATGCGATGTGACCATTAGACAAACTGCAGAGTTCGTTAAAATATTCGCACGGCTATTCTGCGATAGCAGGAACAAAGGACGTAATGAATCAGCTATATCCATTGCTCTGTAATTGTGAGACTCAAAGCCGTCGCTGCGTGGGACAAATTTTAAAAAATGTAGGGAAGCACTTGTAGAGAGAATCCAATCCGTCCGTGTATAAACTGACGGAGAACAACAGACAAAAGTAGACGGAAATCGGGGTGTGAATACGACGTGCGGACGCATTGCGGTGCACGTTTCCTTGAAATATGTTAACTATCCTCGTCGATTTTGACACCGGCCAGTTCAGCTTGGGTCGCTGCCGCCGTTTTTGGCTGGTGGTTTGCAACATCTCGACAGCAGTGCATAATGCACTGGCTACCGTGTTCAAATGTTGATGGCGCTTCGACAGTTGCTTACTGTTATCCCAGCAAATGATAAAAGGGATTTTTGAACACTGGTGCTTTTGCGTGAAATCAGCCATGATTATGACACTACGTAATCGGCGGCAGAACGCATCGGACTGAATTTATTTCTTAGTACACGTCAATGTCTAATCAAATACAATATACTTGTCGAACCATTTTAGTTTCATTAGTGCAACCGTCTGATAATTGAAGGGTACGGATCTTGCGCACAATCACTTTCCATACTCCTTTAGGATTGCCTATATTGCTTCGATAGATGAATCTTGCTGTAGTGACCAGTCCACTTGATTTGTAGCTCAGGTAAGTTCATGGAAGCCAGTTTACAGTATTCCTAGGATGATTGCTACGGAAGCGAGTGTGACAGCAGCAGCTTTCGCCAAGCTAGGGCCGCTGGATGTTCACTAGCTATTACTGGATTCATGCCTCACACTTCATGACAAGTTGTTAGCAGCTCATCAACTTCAAATTCATACATGAGGGATCTGATTGCGGTTTGGTGCGAGTCCACCAGCAGACGTGTAGTGCTGCCCCAAGCTCAGATATCATCTCCGTACTCTCCGCTTTCAGTTCACAAGGCCTGTAGGGAATTTGAACCCCTGGTCAATTTCTTTGACGTGTCAAAAACACATATGAGCTGAAAGCGATTACGGTTTATTTTGTCTTGGGTATTTTGCAACTAGTGCAAACGGCAGCTTCACATAAAACAGTAAATATCACCCACCCACATTTCGCCAACACTCAGGTGGATCGAGCTTTAGGGCACACGTAGAACATCCGCATTTCTTTTGGTAGCAGCAGTCTAACGAAATAGGAAAACAAATCTATACCAGCACGTCACCATGATTTGTTGTTGTTCTGTCGTTGTGGGAGTACGATTAGCCGCTCAGCTGTACATCCCGTGGCATTATATCGGAAGTTAAAAGAGTCCCAGAGAGTCCCACCGGCCACCGAAAATTAACTAATGGGCAATACTTTTACACTTGTTATGTCATTCGCAACTACTGTATGTGTCATGACCGTGGAACAAACGGTTGAGCGTGAATCCTCAGTGATCTATGTACACAGTTTCCATGGATACTTAAAATACCAAAAATTCTAGTACGATGGCATATTAAGGTTTTCCAAATTGGCCGGATACGTATCTGGGCGATATGGAATATTTAAACATTCAAGTCTGCCAAGGCGGCGAACTCAAGTCAAGTCAATAAAATGCTTAATACACCAACAACGCTTGAATAATCAGCCGTAAACAGACTGGTTTCATCAAATAAATGCATCGTACGCACTGGATTCTTCCATCACCTTTCTTTCTAAAATGGGTGATTAGATTTGACCTAAACGCTTCTTTATCTAAATTAGGATTCTTTTGCCATACCAATACTGTAAAATTCCTTCTCGTGCTCATTACGAAACTGATTTTGATTTAATTGTCCAAGGTGATGGAATAAAATGAGATTTGATAAAATCTGTTCAAAAGCCACTGCACTCAGCTTTCTTTTTATTTCTGTATTCTGCTGGAATTAACTCCTTAGGCGGCCGCGCACTTGCAAATAGATCCGATGAGCCTCCAGTAGCTGGTAGACATTGTTCCGGACTCATTTATGCAGAAGTAGCATCTCATATTTTCACCGCCTAATGGTTACGAATTCTTATTTTGCTAAGGTGGTTTATGTGAAGGTAACATTCAGTCTACAACAGCGTTGTCACTAACCCTTTTATCATTTGCTGGGATAACAGTAAGCAACTGTCGAAGCGCCATCAACATTTGAACACGGTAGCCAGTGCATTATGCACTGCTGTCGAGATGTTGCAAACCACCAGCCAAAAACGTCGGCATCGACCCAATCTGAACTGGCCGGTGTCAAAATCGACGAGGGTAATTAACATATTTCAAGGACACATGCACCGCAATGCGTCCGCACGTCGTATTCACACCCCCAGACATGCGTGGATGAGTAAATACAGTAGACTTACATGCCATTGGTGGGTCGGCAAATTAGTGCGCTCCAATCTACCCCTGACCTGCGCGTCGACTGAGCAAAAACGAAAGACTCTTCTCAAACGTACGGTATATACCATCCTAGGATTCCATTTTACCACCCAGATTAAGGTCCGCTGTCCTTCACATATAGTGAATTTCAAATTTCTTTCAAATTGATACTAATGACGTAAAAACTGTAGTCTACCGACGATGCTTGCATTTTTGCTTGTGATTGTGCAGTTCATCACAGCACTATGCGTTCTGGCGATGGATGAACCGCGCTACGGGACGGCTGCAACCATTCACTGCGGCTCATGGGCTCAATCCATTTCCTGAAAATAGTTTCAAGGCCGGGGAAACCTAAACTACATAACACTATATTTATCTACTGCATGACGAGTTAAATTCAAATGTCAAATGAAAAAGGTTGATATATTTGATACGTTTGGATATTTTGTGAGTAGTGTAATGTTCGTAGAAAGTAGAAGTCACGATTAAACTGCACACATTAATCTGCACCAAACAGAAGTCATGTATTAAATTGCGCACCTGGTCGTCGTGACTTCTAATTTCTACGGATAATCAATACTTGTTGAACATTCTCAGCGCTTCATCAAGAACACCAGTTGGAGACAAACAATTGCTTTTAATGATTCATCTATGGGCCGGTATAATTCATATAAGATTAAGTACAAAGGGAGGGATAGTGATTGGCATAGAGATTTGATTTAAAATAATTTGCTTAATGTTTAGACAGCGAATACTTCGCCGATGTCTCTTTCACTCAAATATAGCAAGGCTAACACTATCGAAAACACGGGACTATGGGTGAATACTTGTTCTCGATCGTTCCTCTCCAGACCAGTACAATCAGTTTTAATGGTAAAGAAATAAAATCGACCCATTGGCTCAAAGTACACAATTCATTTGCGCTTATGTTTGAGTAGCTAAATGTTGGCCTTTGCCCTAACAGGTCGGTTTCACAGTACCGAATTTGCTCTGTGGCAATTGACCTCAGCATTGGCCCTTCTAGCTAACCAGGGAAGCTCAAGTGTCTGTAACAATTACTTTTGCGAGTATAAAGAAGGTTGAAACAACTGTATGAAAATCGCTGGAGTTGTCATGAGTGCACAGAGGCACAAGCATTTCGATTGAGGACGTTGTATAATTTCTTGGTACCCTGTGTCCACAACATGGGACAAAGCGGCGCTGCTACTGGCACTAGTTCTACCTAGACGCAGCCAGCGTGGGCAATACTCCTTCACGCGATTAGACAAGTGCTTCGTCGTTCGACCTATATAAGTTGCGCCACAGCTGCACTCGAACGTACAAATAATTATAAATGAGGTCAGCGTTGGCCACATGTGCTTATTGCATGAACGGACGAGTGGTTCAGTAGAAAAGGTGTACTTTAGCCTGGGTGCTGGGAATGATGACTTGACTGCCGCTGCAACACTTTCGGCTAGAGGCGCAGTAGCGGCGTCCCCTTTAAAGGTAATCTTATAAATAACTTTTTTTCACCCTGGTTAAAACTGAGACCGGCTTGGGATTTCCTTTAAAACTCTTCGCAATAAATCTATCATGGTAGTCATTTTCGCGCAACATATTCTGTGTATAGGCTAGTTGTTTATTCAGGGTGTCATGTGAGCAAGTTCTACGTGCTCCTGTGGTAAGGCAGTGCATCAAGTTTCGATTACATCTCAAGGGGAAGAAACTGTGAAAATTGGTGTATTGACCAATTCACGTATACTTTCTCTAGACTCGCCGCTGGTTGAAGTCGTCCGGTCGACTAGGTACAAAGACGTCTATTTACGGAAGCCATTACATGCTTTTGTCTCGTAAGTAAATTTCAATGTAGCTTGGGGTCGGTTAAACCGATCGATAACTTCATCCAGATTACAGTATTTATTCTCAAACTTAACCATATCATCCATTTAGTGCTGGTAGCAGTCAGAATTGTTCATCTCCGCCTACCATTTAGTTTGCTCCAATTGTACCATGAATATGACTTCGAACAACGGACTGACGGGAGATCCATGGTTACACCGTCCTTCTGCCGGTAGGATTTTCCATCAAGTAAGAACTGTACATGCCATGTGCACCGAGTCAATAAGCAGTTTAGTTTAAGCACAGGTATAACATTTATCATTTCCAACTTCGTTATGTGTTAGCAAAAGATACCGATGGTTTCCAACAGCGGGAGAATAGTGGAAAGCGGGACAACATCAAAGGAGCGCATCCCTTTCTCATTATGTTTGACCCACTTGATGCGCTCGATGAACTAAAAGCTGTCACCTAGACTGTATTTCACAATCTGTTGTCTTATAGGCTTAAGAATTCCAACGAGCCATAGGAAAACCGCATGGTAGGATAATTTAACCATTGACAGAATAGGACGAAGCGAAACGTCAGCATTATGGGTTTTGACAAGCCTTATGGCCCAGGAACGTTGGTTCCACACCGCTTAAGGCTGTCAAACAAGGTATCAGTAATGTACCCTTTGTGCCGAAGCTGTTGGAGCCTCTTAGTGATCTGCCTTTCAATCTGTTCCGTTTGGTCCACGTCCCCATGTCGCATGAAAACTTTGTCTCATCGCTCTTAATAGTTGTGAGCACACAAATATAGCCTTTTCTGTCTAGTAACGCCATCTCGGCACTACTGTCCCGTTTGCAATGGATGATCGCGTTGCGTTTAAGCTCCGTCAGCGCATCTAGGTGCTTTTTAGTTAATGGACCACGATTATAGAAATGATGGGCACGATCTTGGTAACAACACTTAAAACCTTCGAGAGCCATAATCGACTTAGCAGTGAACGCTTTCGTTCAGCCATGTACGTTTCCAAAGTGCAGCTCCTCATGTGGACGGTTGTCCCTGTGTCTAGGAGCCCAATATTTTATACCGAGCGATAAATCCTCCAAGTAAGTTGTATCCAGTTTTATGCTGAAAACCTTGTGTGCATACATTTTGAACCTGTTCGGAAACTTAGCTTGCGGCTTCATATGGCTCAACGTTTTTCTTAAAGTCGAACGCCTTCACTGTACACCATTACTGGCAATAGACTGAAGTTCACGCAAGCACATCTGCTTTTCGTCTGCAGCTAACTCCTCCCTTATTGGGTGACGTGCTAAATTCCATTCGAATTAGGCTATGTTGAATTGCACCATATCACTTTGGTTAATCCATGTCGTCTGAGCGTCTTGCAATTGGACAAATCCCATCACGACGTAGCTACTTCCGAAATCTGGAAAGATACGCATTACGCTAAACACACTTCTGGAGAAATCGAACATAGGTATTGTGGAGAACCTCATGAGCTGATTGAGCTCCTTCACAACTGAGAGAGGCTTGCGTAGTTTTAGAGGAGGGTCTAAGCTGGAAAAGTCAAAAATTTGTGTTTTTCAAAGCTCGATTTATTTGTCTAGATATAGTCAGATTTTCAGGAAATTTTGCAGCGAATATCATTATTTATTATGCAAATAATATTTGATAGAGAAATAAAGATAAGTATGTTTATTATTTTTTTATGCACGTTTTAGTAAGGTACCTGAATTAGTGATGCCGAATTGGTTGTTTTGGCGTTCTGGGTCCCTTCAAAAAATTATTCTATGTATAGAGCTAAAATTTTGTGCAGTTATTTAAATATAGTTCAGCTTTGGAATAAAATATACTCAACCTTGTATCTGAATTAGATCTTCCAATTCTGATGTGCAGATTCGCATAAATCTGAACGGAGGTTAAAAGAGGACCACAAGCGTAGGACACTTAAAAGAAGGTTATTCCATGCAGAAACTAAAGAAGAGTATCTCCTCCAAATTGTATTGACTTTGGACCATTAGCTTTGAAATTCTCCTCAGAACGCTGACGTAAGAGTGAAAGAACGCAGTTTTGAGAAAAATGGCTTTACCATTGAAGTACATGAAAAAATGAGTCATTTAAACTTTTCTGGCATATCGGTAATTTATACAAATTTTGGTGATGTCCCATGATATGATTTACGTCGAAAAACCAACCTGAACTACTCATGGGTACCAGCAAGATGGAAATCTTCGATGTCTTCATACTCTTTTGAAGCCGCCAATTTTCGTGCTCGTCGTTCAGCTGGCAGTAGTCCGGCAGCTGCTGCATGAATTCTTGTTCTGTCTAGTTCATTACAACACAGCCTGGTATCCAATCCAGAAGACATCCCCAACTTCTCAAATATAGGCATCCTACCCCTCTCTCCATCATTGAAAACCACTGCAGCATCAGCAACTGCAAGAGTAAGCCTTGGCCTTCCAACAAAACCAGCCTTTGAACACCTTTGCCAAATTAAGTTGTGAAAACTTTCATTTGTATTTTGTGTTCCTCCATGGGCACACTTTGATAGTAATGTCTCACTGGCAAGAGTTTCAAAAACTGGCCTGATAGCCTTGCACACATAAGGATGGAGAGCATTCCTGTCAGTCTCCAGCTGGCTGCTTCTTGGAAGAACACCAGTCACCACAGTTTGTGGGATCACGGTTGCAGTGCTCCTATATGGCCCACATATCTTTTTGCATCTGAGACACATTATTAGTATTTCTTCTTATTGCAGCCCCATAATGTCCTTGAATATGTAACATTGCCTTCTTTGTCAGACAACCTCGCCCACCGATTCCTTGCACACTCGTGCTATTGTGTATAAAGGTCTGTTTTTTCAGTTCAGTTACCTTATTGGTCAGATGTCGCCCCATTCTCTTCTGCACGTGCCCACAACACTCAAGTTTGGAAATGTTCACATCATTATACTGACACCATCGCCAAGAAAAGAAACATAGTGCAGTCCAGGTAATTGCTCACTTCGGCGGAATATTTCTAGTGCACCAGCTGGCTCCATGCTGCCTGCCGACCCACTGTGATTCTTGTCGCAGTCTTGTACATGTGAACACTTCCATGCCTAAAACTCGGTCTCAGTTTTATTCCTCTGGTTTTTTGAACAAGTGTTGCAATAGTTTGACAATACTGAGGTGTCGAGAACCTTCGAGTTATGGCCATCCACAGTGAGAACTGTGACCACGCCATTTTTGCTCTGGAACCGCCTTCTCTGCCAAATGCCATCACAGGAGAATGTTATATTTTCTCCTTTCTTTTCCTTGACCTCATCTGCAGCTCTCTGCATACTTTTTAGGGCAATAGCCTGTGTAGCGTGAAGAATCTTCTTCTTATGAAGTGACCAACTGCTTTTATGCATATATGAAGGCATACTCATATTTCCAAGAAATTGCTTGCCATGTTTATAATTCCTTCCTACAGCAAAGAGAGCAACTGGATACCTTCCAGTGACTTCATAAGTCTTCCCACATTTTGCGGAGGACATAAATGATACTTCATGCTGACATTGACAGTGGAAAGTGAACTTTGAGGCCAGGGAGCTTTAGCTTTCAGTCACATAAGATTCGTTCTTGCCCAGAGGCTGTCTACACTGAGGGCACAACAAAATGTTCACAAAGTTAACACGAAGTTTAACATCAATAAATCGAAAGCCTGTTAGCCCCTCATTTGTATCAAACTCAAACTGTGAATTCGGAAATCAAAGTTTGGTGCTAGAAGCAGATGTCGAAGGTTTATTTACGTCAAACTTATCTTGTGTTTCTGGCAAAATATCATTATTGTCATCACTTCCAACAGCTTGTTCTTGCTTCTTTGCGTTGCGATTGCCACAAAGGCTATGTTTCCTTTGTGTATAAGCTGCCTTTTCTTTTTGTTTTCCTATAATTGGCGAAGATGTGCTCACAAATCATCACATACACGAGTGCTGTGTTTCGAAAAATCCAAGATGGCGGCTTACTAGCAACCGATTAGACGAGCTCGCTGATTTTTTCAAATGGCTTTCCTCTCACGTTAAGAACCAATGAAAAAGGTTCTTTTAAACTGAAAGGTAATGCGGAATTACCAGATAGGCTTTGCAAAGCCGAATCGAATGCAATTTGAATAAAATTTCTAGGACGTCTACAATCCGCGATGCAACATGTTAAAATTTACGTATATACAATGATCTTGAATACATAGAAAAACAAGTCACACATGCTTCACAAAATGCTGATATGCTGCATTACAAAAGATGCTAACAAAAAATAGTTCGCAGATTTATATTCTAGGATGACTGCAGTTGACATTTGTATGGTTTTCCAAAATGGTCAAAAATTACGATTTTTCAGATTTTTCAGCTTAGACCCTCTCCTTAAGCCACTTAAAAATTCCCATTTGGAATTCGAAAACACGAGACCATATGTGAGCAATTGTCTTCGTTGATTCATCGTCAGACAATTAAGAGCATATATTGGGGTAAAAGAAATGGTAATGGCTCAGCCGACGTCAGGGTGACGGCTAGGCTGATAGCAGTTGGGCCAGCGAGGAAAGGAAGATTGAGTAGACCTTTCTCATGAACGCAGTGGAGGCTGAAACATGCCGCCCCCAATAGCCACTGCAGTGAAGAGTCTAATTAACTGTGAACCATTCGATATCGTCATAAAATTTAGTTTGTTGTTGCTTGATGAAATTACTACCTGCGATATTGCTTCATCCGAACTGGATACTAGTCCCTCTCAAGAGGATAGCATCAAACAATACCAACATTCTCTGACTGTTATATGCTCGCTCTATTGTGACAGAATCCGGGGCGAACTGCATAAAAAATAAGCTAGTAGACAACAAGAAACGGTGGAATTCTCTGTGTCACCTAACAGGGGTTCAAGCTAAGCCTTTAATCATGATACGCCTCGTCTGTCACCCAGACTCTGTACACTAGGGTGAACCGCAGCTACTCCAGGTAACAATTCAGTCAGGCAATGAACAGAAGCAGTTCTCTTGTCAGTTGCTCTACTCCGTACCGCGACATGCACTGTTACATGTTCCAGTTGTTCCATGGACCGAATGACAGAAACACAAACAAAGTCCGTGAACAACAAGACGTAAAATCTACCCTGTCCCCGAGTTCTAGGCAATAAGCAAGCTAGAATCCAATGCGCATGACTGAGTTGTATGACCTTTTCTGTATGAAGTGCTCTCACTTGGAAACGTTATCCCTTATTAAACATCAAGGTTACCACTATCACCTAAATACAAATGGTGTGGACCTAGAGTGACAAGAGTATCATTGTACTCCGAACTTGTAACAGAACATGTGATCAAAATATGGCACAAAAAGCGTAATATGCCGCCATCCAAAATAAGTATAAGGGTGAAAGTCACTGAACCATACGTATCTAAGGTAACACGGTGCAGGCAATTTACCAATACAATCCTGTCACCATGCAGCTCAGAACGAAGACAATGCCAAAAGACACACGGGCAGCTGAAGGAGGACAGGATGGTCATCCACTTACTGGCCGTGAAGACTCTACCCAACAACCTGAACTGACCCTAGGGCCTGCGTCATCGGTCCTACAAAAAGCGACCCGCAGCCAACCCCACAACAGTCGGCATAGACCCTCAACGAAATCAGCATACACGAACTCGCTTCTAACCACTGATGCACGCAACTGCTTGTATACCAATGCGCAAAGGTCTTCTCAGCAAACTAACCGAACTTCAAATTCGTCAGATCTCCACGCCTTGGGACATAGTTATGGTTACCGAAACATGACTAAACACCATGACCGATGCTGAGATTGTTCACCCGGCACGACTTCCATACAAAAAGAACGACTCAGGTTAGGAGGTGGCGTGGTGCTTTATTACCGATTTGACATGCATGTTGGTATCATCGACCATCCAGGTACGCAATTTTTGTATATATTTAATGCAGTCTACACCTAAGACGTGGTGATGTGTGGTTACTAGCAATAGTTTACCGCCCTCCAATGTTCACCTTCGAAATGGATCGGTGCCTAGTTTCTGCGATGAAGCGTGTCCTGGCACGAACAAACAGTCACGTCCTTCCGGTGGGAGACTTTATCCTTTACGCAACCGAAGTTCTAGCATCGCACAGCGAACCATTCAAGGCGGACTTGCAAGAGGTGGTTGTCGATGTACCTGTGTGCAACCATGTCACCACTCCCACGCGATTCCGAACGGGTGACACATCCTCTGTTTTGGACCTTATGCTCACCAACGAGGAACTAATGGTCGACACGGTGACCATAAATGCATCACTTAACTGTGGCGATCAGGCGAATTTGTTCTTTCGTTACATAGGTTATTCGGAGTAAATCAGTGTGAAGTACGAGGAAATCTATGTTGTTACACATTACGATATTATGTTCAACCTCATACAAGAAACCAACTGTTACTTCCTGGCGGAGGAGCCGCCTGATGTCGTCTGGATGGTGTAGGTTACCCAAATTACCGAGCAATTGACAAATGCGTTAGAATGCAAACTCTTTCGCTCGAAGCAAGTGAACTCGTTCCGGAGGAGCCGTAGTAGAAAATGCATGGATTTAATGGATTCAGCCTGGTGCGTCTTACAATGTGTGTCCAAGTAACCAGACCTGGGATGTTTACATAACTCAACGTACACACTGCGTTTGGTTGATGCGCGAAGACAAACTACAACATCAACGGAACTTCGCGGAGAAATTCGGCACAAATCCCAAGTTTCTGTTCACGCATGTCAACAAACTCCGCAGTGTGCAGCGCGTGATCATAGTTTTAATTGCAACATGTGATATGGCGTTAACCATACATGGTGTGGCCAACGCGGTACGCCAACACTTCATCCACACTTTCCAGAATGCATCACCATTTCACCAGCTCTTGACACATATCTCATCGCCAGCGGGGTTAAACCACGTATCGTTCACGGCGGCCAATGTGATAAAAAGGCTCATGTCCCTGCATGTGCACATCTCACCTAGCGTGAACGACATCAAACCGAAGGCTTTGAGGACAGCGGCTATGAACGTTGTTGAACCATTAGCTCGGTACATTCGTCGTCGTCTCGATGCAATGCAGGATCCCACAATGTGGAATATAATTCATACTATCTACAAAATTGGTAATAGCACGGCGCCCTCGTACAACCGTTCAATCATTCTCTTCCCAATGTTATCCAAGTTAATGGATGGTATAACCGAAGAGGAGCTCGTGGTATACCTTGAGAGCTACGAGATTCTAGTGTCATTGGAGCACGGATCCCGCCGAAATCGCTCTCGCACTACAAACTTGCTTTTAGCCCGAGTAAGCTGGACAAAATAAGCCAATGACAGAGTGAAAGTCGACGTCTTCTACCTGGACTTATCAAAAGCGTCCGATGCTTTAGACCACCGCATTCTCCTTCACATGCTTCGGAGCTATGGAATCGATGACCCTATACTCCGTTGGATCAGTAACTTCCTCACTCAAGGTTAGCTGAATGTGGGAGTCCGCAGCTCCATTTTCGACCCAGTTGACGTCCAGTGTGGCGTGTTTCAGTGATCGGTACTAGGGACACTTTTCTTCCTAGCATTCACTAATGATCTTGCCAGTGTACTGCAGTTGAATTTATTACCATAAGCAGATGAGGTCAGAATCTGGTGTGATGTCAAGACAGCGGATGATCAGATGAGATCGCAGAGCGATGTTGACAGGGCTTATACGTAGCCATCCTATGAGCTGCTTCAGTTCAACGTGGCGAAATGCAAATTCATGAGCAAACGCCATCAGCTTACGCATGAATATCTACTTGGGGACCAGCAGTTTCAACGTGCTTCCTGGGAAAGCAACATCGGGGGATCGTGAACGACGAGTTTGGTTACTCGAGACAGGCTGAAAAAGCATCGAAAAGAGGCAGCCAAAATTGTGGAGCCTTAAGGAGGGCCTTCGGAAATTTCCAGCCATTAATCTTTTCACAGATGCTGTACGCCTATGTGAGGCCCCTTGTCGAATATGCGAGCTAAACCTGGCGTCCCTGGCGCAAACATGACGTCCATGCATTTGAAGCTCTGCAACGCAGAGCAACAAAACTCGTTAGAGGATTGTCTCATTTCCCCTACCCGCACAGACTTCAATCCTTGAGGTTGTACTTTGGTGCAGATTAAAGTCAGCGAGAACTTAAAATAGTTCACTTAATAGTGACCAACCCAATACCCGCATGTCGAAATCGGTTGCAACTGAGCCAAAATATCACCCTGAAAGATCATCAGCGCCATCCGGCTAAGCACATAATTGTCGACGAAAGGCTTTCTCACTCCGTGCCTGGAACTGCCTTTCGACTCACATCATCTCTGTCCCTAGATTAACGCTTTTCAAAGAACATCTCGATGACATGTTTTCCAACTTGCATTACTTAATATAGTTCGTTTCACTCGGAGGACGTAATAACGCAAACCAAATCATGTACTTAATGGCACTCACCGCAACGTGGCGATGACTATACATGCAACAGATCCTTGCAAGTAGCATGGTTGTATGTATACTGGATTAACCTCTCACATCGGTCAAGTGAAGCAACACATAAGTGAGCGTTGTCGTTTCCTTATTATTTCTCGCTCATTTATTAAACTATAACAGCTCTCCATCCTATTTTGTGTGCGCCCATCCCATTCCCATTGCAAGCTATCGTTATGCATCAGTGCATTTAAATCGGTAGACGCTTAAAATGACGATTCAATTATTCGTTGGTCACATCAATTTTAATTTTTACTCCAACCATGCTACCAGACTTGTCAAGCACATGCCATTTTACCCGTGAAGAATATCCGTTCATTGTTCATTAATTTGCACCCTGCTAGTTTCAAATGCTACTGACTTAGCGTCTAGTGAGAGGAAGTCATGACCTTCGAGGGCGAGCGACTGTCATCAGCAACTGTAGTAACCTGCGTTTCAGCGGAATATAATTCGTGCTATATCCCAGTTAGCTTGCAAACTATGTGGCACAATCACCGTCCCTTAGTTGCTTAGTAGCTTAAGTGGCCGGCTAGTTGGCGTCAGCTTCCAGCCTTTATGCGTTTGACCCTCATGGGGATCGAAGGATGAGCACCAATGAGGAGCTCCAATGGATCGAAACCCGTCGTGCTTTTCCTGATTGGGGTTTGTGCTATGAAGCACATGAGCTGCACTTAATCAAAAGGAATAGAAGGGTTAGGAAACTGACCAGTAAAACAAAAATATGAGAATTCCGGTAGTTGGAGATGCCAATAACGTGATCATTTACTGACAACATCTTGATGAGCAGATAGACGAGTTTGCAATACGGAGTTTTAAAAATACGTTGCTGCACGTTCGGATGACAAATTCCTAGAACAAAACCATCCCAGTCCTGGCAGGTTCCAGAGAAAAAACGAAATTTCGGCGCCTTCCGGATTTTATCGCTTACCCGACAAGTTTCAATTGTCAGATGTTCCAGTTGCACTAATCTCTTAAAATTGTGAATTAATTAAACGAGTGAAGGTATATTAGAATGGAAACTGATCCTTAGTAAGCAACTTTCATTGGCTGTGTGTACATATCTGCCGTGTAATGGAATTCGGGACCACGTGAGGCCAACCACTCTTGTCAGCAAGATTAGTACTTTATGTGGCAGTGCAGGATATGTGGCGACAAAATTCAGTAAGCTTGTGGAGTTTGTTGATCTGATGTCATCCTCAATGGCTCAGGGGTGTAAAATTCCGTCGAGCAGGTGCAAACTTCAAACGGTTCTCGGTTTGATTCCCTGAAGGGCACCGAAGGAACGCGCAACAAGTTTCAGCCCCAATGGAGCGAAACGGACCACGGGTGCTTTTCCGGATTGGCGTTTGGCTCACTGGCCTGTGCGTTGCTGGGGCTAATTGGGTAATGACATATCAATTTGCCATTTTCTTGCGCAAAGAAACATAATGTGTTTTAGACCGACAAATACGAAGCAGGGTAGTTGTTTGACAATATAACTGTACCAGCTCCATAAAAACTTTTCAACGTATGCTAGTAGAATCTACTCGACGTTTAGAAGCTTGAGCTTGAGCGAAGGTGCGTGCAAACTGCTCACTTGTGCATAGGTGGTATTTTTACTGCGGGTCAGTGCCATTTTGTAGAACACCTTTAGATCTATAATTCATCGTCTTGCTTTTAAAAGCTGCACGGTTTGGTACCATTTTCTCGAGTACACTCCCGTGCATAATACATTTACACGGAATTCTAGATTCCGAGCAGTTTTTCACCCATATCCAAGCGCAAAATTTTTGCCTAACTCCAACCATCGGAGGCATTGTTTGGTCTTACTCGATAGACCATTACAGCGGCTTTCGAACGAATTGTCACTCGTTCAAATGCAACATTGCTTGGAGCAGCTACAAGTCTCAAGGTCAATTCACCCGGCGAGGACCACTGTCTAAACCATGAAAATTCTCAATCACACCCGTGTATACCCACACTGACACATACGACTGGCACGTCAGAGAGGACAGTCTGCGTGCACACAACTGCCACGTGAATGCTGTGGTCTTGCCGACAGAGTCAGTAACAGAACAAGGTTTCTCCAAATAGGATGTCATTCAAACGGTTCGTAAAATTTCCTCAACATGCGCGATGCCCAGTGTGCCACAGTCTAGAGACCTCTGTGGATCATGGTCCAAACTTGTTAAGGGGACATTCTGTACCGTGATCGTTGCAAGTGTTTCATCCGAGATGCCATTGCGTTAAACCTAGTCAGACCAGATTATTAAACAAACCGGTTTCTTTATGATATTGCATGGAATGCAAACAAACCCCCTCATACAAAGCCTGCTCCTATTATCTCAGAAGTACGACCACCTATTAGGCAAGCTTAAGTAAGTGCTGACCACCAAATTCACAAAGGTTTGTGTAATGGGAGTAATGGGAGTTGCAACGACCAGCAACTCAGGTGGTGAGATTTGCCACATACGCACGTCTGCGGCAGATAACTACAGAAGGCTTCAAAACCTAGGCATACATGTGCTCACACGCGAATTTATTGAGGTTATGGAAAAACAAACGGTGTTGTCAAATAATTACGTCACCGTTCGTCAACATAAATATTGACACCACCACAAGTTTGGGGCAGTCCATGGCGATCGTACCTAACAGGATGGTACTCATTGGGTTACGGAACCCATTGTTCCATATCGGGATGCAGCCAGGTTTATTCGAGCACTGCAAAGCCACTGCCCAAGTAGTTAATGCGACGCTAATTTTGATAAGATAAGCAGTCGCAATCATATGATAATCCGAGGTATAGCTCGTTGACACACAAGCGTCAAACGTTAACATACGAATGAGCACGGCGTTTCTTCACCTGGCCATGAATATCTGGCAGGGTTAATTGGGGGTGTGTTTGTTTGGAGGACCGAGACAGATGAATCGCTGATTTAACGCAATATCTTAACGTCTTGTAAAAAGGGCGACGGGCAAAAATATTTGTCCTTATTAAAGATCCACATGTAATAAGCACATTAAATGTTAAGGGAACCGTTCACTCCATGCTGAGCTAATTTTGAAGATTTAATTAGAAGTAAAACTTCATCGAACTTCATTTGTAGTTGAGCAATTTTGTTGCGACCATTTTCTTTGCTTCGGAAAACCTTGATCATTTTCGTTTCTTGTCTTACCTCAACAGGGCGGTACGATCGCCTGGTGAGCTTCCGTACCGGTGTATTTCTTCCTGGTTTGTAATCTATTTATGATAAACCAAATGAAATTGACGAACTCCATCTACTCAGATTAATCCGGTCAATGAACATGAACGGTGAAGTATAACGGGTAAAATGTGGTCGAATGCTTTAGAGAACTCCAAGTAGACGACATCAACCCCGAATCTGTCATCGACGGATTCTGCGCAGCATGTTAGGGCTAACAGCATTTTTGTAACGAAAGACTAATTGCTACAAGATTCTTGCTGTTGTGCAACTATGATTGTGTTGCTCTCAATGTATTTGTTGTGGGCCACTGCGATAATACATTCCATTACTTTAGCTAACACCGGGAGGAGGATGATTGGATGATAGTTTCAGGGCTCCGCATTACTCCCACTCTTGTACATAGGAGTGATTATTCCATGTTTCCATACTGCGGGAATCTGCATTTCATCAAGACATCACTGAAAGCAACGAACTATCGATTCGGCAAACTTCATGGTGGCTGTCTTTAACGCTTTCCATCTCATGTGATGCATATCAGCAGATCCTTGCATGTGCAATGACAATGGCATTTTTATCAGGTTTGTTGACGTGAAAGATACGCGGTGTAACCCGGTAGGTTGTGGTAGCTGGGTCAAAAGCTGTTGAATTTCGGTACTTGTGGTAAAGCATATGTGCGCTGCTCTTTGTGTGCGTGTGTGTGTGTATGAAAGAGTTACGGGGAAGCCTACAGTAGAGTAGAGGACGTTCTACATAGTTAGAGAGTCACCACACACAAAATCCTCACACTGGTTGTTTACGGAAACAATCGAAGATGAGCAAAAGCGTTACCAATAGCAATGCCACAAGCGTGAACATACCAAATTATAATTGTACAGCAACGTTGCTTTTGGAGTACCCGTCGTGTGATTGGATTGCGGCACATAATCTCTATTTCGGTAAACGTCGGTTCAGTTTGATATAGACCTCAGTCATTTCGATCACAAGAACCGTTTCCCAATTATAGGTGTTTTTCGGTGTTGCTCCTCTCAACACTCACACCCCATGACCTGTCTCATCCTCGCTTGGACTCATCAGATGGAGATAGTCTGGGCTGGGGGTGTGCTTCAAGGTCAAGTGTTCAAAGGTTGACTCCTTAAACACTATGGCTATAAGATCCGCGGAGATCTGCACAAGTACATTTGCCATGTTGTTGCGTCCCAGTTCGAGAACAAATGACATATTGCTAATCGAAGCATAAAATATGATTGGCCTATGATATTTACAAAACACAGTTGCAAAGAGATCACTTTTCGGCAAATCACATCAGGCAAATACGTATATAAAGTTGACAGAAAAGTACGGGCTAACGAAAGCTGAAGTGAAAGCGACAGAACTGGCTAACATTATTCAAAAAGAAGTCAAATCGAACCGATCAGGTGACGGGCGTTTGAAAACTCGCAGACTTCTTCACGAAACATGACTAAGCCGTGATGTGAAAACGCACTCGGTCGTCCTGAGTGTCTCGTGCAGAAGGATTTCTGTTATGGCCAAGTTAAGTGAGAGCTTGCAACAGCACCTTTCACTTACAAAGCTATGGTTACATTAAATTGATCGCAAGCGCTTCGATTATCTTTAGGAGGCGCTACCTAAGCCCTTTAGGGGATTGCTTTGGCACTATGCAGAAAACGCGGAAAACATCATTGGTCGGACGTTCGTGTGTGCTTTGAACCAAATGTTCAAGGATGGAACTCCTGATAGTCCCAACAATACTTCCAACAATACCGGAGAGACTCAGGAGAGTGCTCAGTTCTCCTTGTTGATATACGCCTTGTACAATGTGTGTAAGGAAGTTAATATACACTATACGATGCAGACTTGACCGGTAATCTGTCCTTGAGACGTCGAACAATAAATGGGGTGGTCTCCGCCATAATGTGCGGATTGGCTAAAGGATACGTTTTGGTCACTGCGACGGAACGTCTTCTAATCAACGGATCAAGAGTGATATCATCCTGAAAGGGAAGAGTAAGAAACACATCTTTTTTGGGATTGTGATGATAGGGGCACTATTTTTACGGATGGTAGTATGCATTTTGATAAAGGAGGCAAGATAGCCATTTAAAAATAGCGTTTCTTCTATGCGTTCTTTATACCCTCAGGTATTCCCGAAAGCAACATGCGCCTTGATATTCCTCAAATGATCTGTGCACAGAACTGCTGTTGTGGGAGTCTGTGATCAAATGGAAGCCAGCCACAGCCCTCTGCATGGGTTGTAGCCTGTGTGCCAGTGAGCAATGTGTATTGACACTACATCCGTTCAAACTGTCCGTCGAAAAACGATTAGATACATTAATTTTTTAGGATTGTTAGTACATAATTGCTTCGAATGTTCGTGAGATCACACCTTGGCTTTTGAACATTTCAAGTAATTTTGGTGTATTTCACTAGACGGACCTAACGTGATCATGGAAAATGAGGACATTAACAAATTTGTTAAAAATCCACTTGTGACATATTTGCTACTGTATGGAAAGGCGGGACAATTAATTCATGACGATACATCGGCAAAATTAGGAGAAAATTTTTCAACATTTGAACGGTTGCAGTGTGATATACGATAATTCTAATGATGTAGAATGTTAAGTGAAAATTCTGGCAGTTGTAAGCTGCCTTCAAATTCGGTAACTAAGGACAAAATTGAACAAGTGGAACAGCCTCATTAAGTTGGATAGAATAGAGACAAACCAAGTTACAGCAGTCTGTGGATGTTTAAACCGTCAGTGTGCGTTCTGTTCTGACGGATAATATGATATTACGAACAGTCAGTGTGCGATGGGTGTCAATAATTTTAAAAGTTGATGTCTGAGGAAATATTCAACGGTTGTCCAAATATTGCACATCAGCCAAGTAACTGAGAATGCTAGCAGCACATTGTTGTTCTTGGTAGAGGAAATACGCAACTGAGATACGTTTATACAAAAGCTGACTACAGCTGATTCTAAATTGTTGCGTCTATCCCTTGAGATATTTCTTTAGGTCCTTTTGGAAATGTCAGGGGCAAAGCCGAGGTAAATCATTCCAAAAACTGAACAAATTTTTCACGTTTTACCTGCGTTTTTTTGTCATCTCCAAGAATATGACACTATTAAATCTGATGTTTGTACATGTTGTTCTCTTTTCCAGTCTAACTTATGTTCAAGTATTTGCAAACGTGTAAGGAGACATTTTCCGACATATTTAGATAGTCCACTGGAGGAAATTCACTTCTAAAACAATCGTGTGTTCGAAAGTTTGTCATTTGGTACCCATCTCCTCCTATGGAACAAAAGCTGCAACTACAGTCATCTTTAATTCGGTCCATACCCGGATGTCCCGAATGCAACTACGTCAAGTGTCTGCAGCGGAACGATAGTGTGATCAGCGAAAAGGAGACGGCCTTCTACAATAGATAGCGCGTTATGTCACTGGAAAATTTGTCGGAGTTTTCCAGTTGGGCAATGTGATGGCTAGGTAGATCGGTGATACATCCTCGCTTGTTGGAGTGTGTTGTCCAATTCAGTCGTTGTGCGGACCAAATCAGAAGTCACGGACTCTGGATTCAAACATGGTCAGCAGTGTACTGTGGTCGCTGACAAGGGAAAAATATCTTCCGTTGAGCAATTTACGGCAATTTTTTAAGATAACGATGATGACCAAAGCTCCTTTCTCAATTTGATTGCAATTGCATTCTTATGGTGTTAGAGATAGAGCGACGTGAGATATAGCCTTCTTGGTTCCATCAAGAAATTCATTGGTTAGGACTGCTCCCACTCCACGAGTTGACGCGCCAGTCGTCAGTTTAATCGATAGCATTGGATCAAAATGCTTCAGCTGAAGTTCAGATTTAAAGTATTTTTCACTTACGCTAACACACTTCACATGTGTTTGATCACGCCCATCTACATCCGTTTGTAAGCTGCTGATTCAAGGGTTCGCGCAGTCGGTAGGAACGCGTTATATTAGCTGATCAATTTCAGGAGTGAATTAACTTCAGCACAATTGGAAGGTGGGTACATTTTTATGGTTGGCTCATTGCTTGCCGGATCGTGTCTGTGGCCATCTTTGTCGAGGATGAAACAAGGTTCTTTTATTGAATTCAAGTAGAACTCAATATTTCTCTATTTAGTCGGAAACCATATTCAAATGTTCGCTGCAAGACAGTATGTACACGAATGAGCAGTTCTGATCACGTTCACCAATGATTATGATGTCATCGAAATAAGCAGCCGCTCCCTCCAATTCACTAAGCATGGTGTCCATGGTTTGTCCAAATAGAGCTGGGGCCATCTTTACGCCATAGAGTAAGTGAAGACATTAAAACATACTACGATGTGGGTTGTTAGTAATCAGATTCCTGGATTCTTTTAAAACCTCAAGCTGTAGGTAAGCAACCAATAGTTCCAGTTTAGGAAAACGCGTGCCACCGTTAAATTTTGTAAAAATATCTTCCGGCAAAAATAGAGAATAATGATGGTCGTCGAAGGCATCCTTTAGTCCTGTGGAGTAGTCAGCACAAATTCAGACAGTCCGACTTGGCTCTTTTACAACGACGCTTGGCGCAGCCTAGGAAGAATAGATTATCGGCTACAGGATTCCGATTTCTTCTAGGTGTTTAATCTCAGCGTCAATCATTGGCAAAGCTGCAAATGCGACTGATATTTGTGTACTGCAAATTGGCTTGACAATCAGGTGCAAATGAAGCGTTGCTTTCACTTTCGAGCAGCATCCAACGGATTCTGCAAAAGCCGTACTGAATTTATTCAACAGGGCCAAAATATTTGAATTTGTCTCAGGCAACTTCGACGATCTCAGGATCTTGGTAGGTGTTAATAAGCACAAATTGTGATGGGCATGTCGGAAAGTTCTAAGCGATCATTCCAATCAGCACCAAGCAGGTCTATTTCACAAGCAACTATGTGGACGTTACCGCGATCGATCTTGCTTGTAATTTTCAGCTCACAGTCAAATTCATCAAGTAATTATATCATACCACCGGACGCACTTCTGGCCGTATTACTATCCTGACGGTAGATTGGTGAACCCAGTTTCTTCCAAGTACTTACGGACACGATGGTTATATGGGTCGCCGTATCGAGTTGCAAACGAACCACACCTCTGTTTTTAATGTTACCTACTTGCGGCGGCGTTTAAGATTGGAATCAGTTTTTTCAAGTACGGCGTAGCATTTCGACTTCGTCCTATATGAGCGACTGCATGATTGGCGTCGTTGGCTAAGTGACCTGACACGTTTCCTTGTTCAGCATTGACTTTCTTTGTGGCCGCGTCAGTTGCACATTCAGAGTCTGTGATCCTTACAGGAGCTTGAAATGTCATCCGCCACATTGCCAACACGCCGATGGTGGTTTTGCTACGACAGGAGCTGTTGTTGTGGGATTGCCTGGAGCAAGTCTTTTTGACATTGAAAGTGGAGTTGGATGCTGAACACTTCAGCACGGCTGTATGGTGCTTGAGGTTTATCAAACGCTGACGCACATGGGTTATCTACTGTTGTGTAATATCAGGGGACAGTCCAATCTTGCTCAATAACCTGGTCTGGATATAAATGTTAGGGTGTGACTGGAGACTGCAAGTTAAGATCAAGCACTTGAAATGATCTTCTCTCACGGTAGACAGCCTGAACTATTTGCACTCGAAATTGACTCTACCAGCATAAGTGTTGAAGTCTTCGCCACCCTGTTTGGCTAGGTTCGTGCACTGATATCGAGTATTAAACAAGGCTTAGCGCTCACCGAGCATTTTCGAATCTTGGTGGACGGTTTCGTCCCAAGTGAGATCCGTGGCATTCCTTGGCGGAATAACATGTGAGTATGGTTTGCGCTCATTTGTACCAAGATTCTTCAACAACAGTCTGACTTGCAATGTGTCATCCATGTGCTTCAGCTTTACTTTGAATATGTCTTCATGGCGTTTGGACTAAAACTCAACAATTATTCCAGCGTCCAGTTCATGGTGGAACTCCGTGATACTGTTTGAAATTCCTTCGGCTGCATTTTATGCTGTGGCCGGAAATGATGGTGTACTACTGAAAGGCCGTATCAACTTTCCATTAATCGCACATATCCCACCCAGAACTGAGTTTGCTGTTGATGCTGGATTGTTGCTAGTTCATCTGCAGTTATTGACATACTGCGTTGGTCTCCGTAGCCAAAACTGTTGTGTCGGACTCTGATAGATTAGAAGGAAGGCCAATACACTGTAAAGATAAAAGAGCAGGCCGAGTACGTGACAGAAACTGGAGTTTATTCCGTACCAAAAGGTGAACCAGAAGTGCTTTAAATTACACTGTACAGTCTGTGCTCCTTATCGTTAGATCGAGCATGGCGGTGGTTTGAAATCAACACTAAACCTTTACTCATTTCGTTGTCTTGATCCCCCAAATATTTGCATCGGTCACGCTTGAAGCTGTTTCGAGTGCGTCATGTGACATGTTGCACTTGTGCACTCAAGGAGCCGTACTCATGCACTGCGTTCGCGACGTGAAATCACCTGATCGCCTTGACACCGACTGCAATGGTACGGTGACTAACGTAGCTCGGAAGTTAACTCCACAGGCAGGCCAAGTTGTGTGGAACTGAGCAGTTAGTGAAGGAGCTTACTCTGCTTCGAACGTCACAAAAATGCACCGGTAAGAAGCATTCGGCGAAGGTAAAGAATTTGTTACTTAGGTAAACGGAGGAGATTGGAAGTACGTTTCATACATACGGAACGTAAACGTGATTGCCTGTCGGAGTTGCGTAGAAAGCTTGGAATCAACCGGACAAACAGCAAAGCTTGTTTGGGGGAAGCCGAATATCTCTGACAGACAGCCAGATTGATTGCCTGGTCTAATGGGTGCCGAAAGAACCCACGGTCACTCAACAAACACTAAGACTGCGGTTAAAAGGCAGTTACACATTGAGGTAAGCGTGAGCACAATTACACGATACTTGGATGGGATGCTAATTATCATACAGATGTTGCGAGCAGTTTCGGAATCAACCAACACACATGTAAACAAAATGTGGAGAAAAGCCTACCTTTAAGCACGGCTGCAATTTGAGGACGAAGGGTGACAAGCAGTTTGGATAGATGAAACCAATTTCAATCTATTGTATTCTCCCACTATAGAGCGTTCACTGCGCGGAACTCCTGCGCAATCTATAGTGCCCAACAGTCGAGGCCAAAACCTGCATCTGATTGAAGCGTTACTGAGCGATGGTTTAATAGACTACACCGTCTTGCGAGAAAGCTGTCATAAGGGAGGGTGCACGGCGTGGTTGCGCCGTCGGCTGCATGCCAGTGGCTCGACTATTAGCGAAATCTGCCTCTTGATTTGGGATAACGTGCCATGCCACACGAAGTTGGAACGCGTATTCCAGGAAGAACCGTACCGTTCGTGCAGCCTCATACATCTGGCGCCTTATTCTCCGTCAATGAATCCAGTTGATGAAATCTGGAGTATACTAAAGCCTTTGTGAAGCAAGCCATAGGAAGGTAATATTCTGAGGTCCTGTACGGAGATCCTGAAAGTGTATTTTGCATGAACGGGTGGAGAATACGCTTCTTGGAGCAAGTTTTGTCAGAGGCACAAACCTACGTCACGCCCCAGCACGGCCAACAAATGATCGATCATGTAAAAAGGAATTATCTCGTGTTATGCATTGTGTGGATTTGTAAAGCTATTTTTGGCTGACATTAGTGTATATGATCAGAAAAGTTGTCATCACTTAATGCCTTGCTCGTTCTTAGGGTTGATATGCAGATTAAATGTTGTGACACGCAGTTTCCGAATGCTTCCGGTGTGACGTTGCGAAAAAATCATTGGGTGTCCTTATAATTCAAAAGAGTCAGGACGGCAACTGCAGTGGTGCTAGTGGGGAGAAACCTGAATGTGTGTCATTAAGTGGTGTGTCATTACACAATGCGGAATGTAGACGCATCGTCATGAAGGCTGGCCACGCAAATGCGGAAATTTACCTCAAAGGTTCGTGCAGCAGGTGATTAGGTTTACGTTCCGTATGTGTGCAAAATGCTTCCAGTCGCGTGTCCCTTCAAAAGTCGTAAGTATTATATTTTTCACCTCCACCGAGTGATGCGTACCAGTATCTCTATGCGACATTCGGAGCAGAGCAAGCTGTTCCACTAACTGCAAACACATGTAGAAAACATTGTACGCATCTTCAAGGCTACTCCATCTCACTGTAAATGGCCTGCGCCACGCCGCATCACACTGTGCTTTCTGGCAGTACAATCACCATGACGTGTCTATAGAGGTTCAACTGCGTCGCATTTACCGGGCCTAATATACAAAAGTGGAGCGAAGCGAGTGCATTTCAATCGCGCAGTTTTAGCAAAATTCGCGCAGTAATTTGCAGTTCGGATTGTAAAAACGAGGGAGAGAATGCGCACCGGTCTAATGTAACAGGGTCTAATGGAAAAAGCGAGTTGTGTTTAAATTTCTATTTTCCAAGGAAGTGTAAATAGCAATCGGTTGAATCCACACCAACCAGGACACACAAATTGCCCATCGACCACTGACGAAACCATACGATTTATCCAATGAAGTATGGCTGTTCTGGGTTTGGGTCTGCAATAGAATTATAAAATTGTGTTTAGAACACGCGATACTAAACCGATTGCTGAGAATCAAAGAACTGGTTTGCACATTCACCATAAGTATTTCATTGAAAAGCACAATAAGTTGAGGAGTAGAAGAACGAAGCTTTCGGATTGCACTTGAGCAAAATACCACAGCAAGAGATGAACATATCACACAACCATCATACCTCTCTTTGCTACCACGTTCTCCCACAATTCATATCCGTCCAATTCGGGCGTCTCCGACAGCGTCTTTCCATCCATGGTGCAGAACACTAGAATCAAATAGACACGATGCTGGTATAGACAGACCGTGTGATTGCAGTGGACAAGGCATACAGAAATGCAACCAATAACTCACCGCCTGCTTGCGGAAGAATCAAACCTGAGCTAAAGATGCATACGAGAATCAGTAGAGAAATGCTCTTCATAACTGCGATTCCCTGTGATTCTCATGAAGTGACTATGTATGTATCTGTGTATTTATATGGAACACGTGGGAAAATGTGCCTCAAGTTTGCGTTTAGGCAAACATAGGAGTGCCGCCACTTGAAATAGTGCGGCGTTATCACACGTATACCAGAGTTTACATGGTCGACAGAGTATGAGGACCACAACAATCATATATGTCAATCTACTGTACCGAGAAAATCGCATGGTAAGGAGGTGGAATCAACAGCCGCACACGAAATTGACAGCTATACCATCAGTGAAGCAAATGCATCAGTACTAAGAATACAACACGAAATGTCTACTCATTATACACGTGTCAATCCTGCGGATGCAGAGCGGGTCAAAAGGCGCCATGCGCAGCACTTGATCCGTATCATTCACTGATGTTAGACTAATATAATTCCACCCCCTCAATGTTCTCACGCAGTCCAGTGTATGTAATCTAAGCCCATCAGGGAGTGTAGCAACGTGCGAGTTAAACATTTCACAGGGTTTAACTCTCATTCAAATCGCTACCGTTTTGTTAATTGATAAATCAGTACACTTGTGACTCTTTTACGATTTGACCAGACCACGCATTACATGTTTGCGAGCATATTGGTTGGGATATTTTCACTCAGCAGCGTTTGATATGAAAAGCATTTTGTAGTCAATGCTTGTGATTCTTCTGCTCCTTACTTGCCGACACATCATATGCGAATCGAAGAGATCTAGCAAATGCATTTCAGGATGTTCCAATGTGTAACTCTTGAATAGTTCGTCACCAGAATGTAATATGTATTACAGTAATTTCTCCGCCAGTTGACCACTCAATGTATTGAACAGTGTTCAACCTAGAGGGTTAGTCAAAATATGAATCATTTATTGATGAAAATATCCATCGTTATTTTTTTCTTTCTCTAAAGTAAATGGGGACTGAAAGAATCGCGCTTAGTACAAATTACACTGCTTAGCTTTCTTGAACCCCTATCCACATTAAGTGATTTCCTGTGCATAAAAATGTGCACTGCACAACTTCATTCCGATTTTCCGTGCTTCCCAATTGATCTTCATTTAATTACTCCTGATCATCAGACGTTTCTTGTTTGTTCCCATAGGGATGTCTGCAGTCAGTAGTTTTTGTACTTATCATGCGGGTCTGGTTCAGTGCGGTTAGTGAGTCATCCTTCGACGCAACAAGATCTTGCAATCTAATTGCTGGAATTATATTATGTCCTAAATGGGGACCATATATCTTACAGATTTGGTCAACGTACAAAGATGTTGTTCCATGAGGTTTACTTGATGAACTTTCATATTATAATCGTTCAAGATCAAGATGCAGACATGGTCAGCCTCGGATGTTCTATCGTTCTTACGTTTGTGTTTTGACGGTGGTAGTATGTGTCAAAAGCCCGGTATGCCAAACAATCCTGGATCACTATCTAGCACGACAACAAGCGGAACGCTAAAGTATTGCGGACTAACAGGCCGCATTTGATTGAAGCAATGGGAATTACAGTATGAAACAGGGTGGCAAAATGAAATGTGCCAGATAATTGCGATCTCTACTTTCATGTTACAGAGACGATCCAAGATGCCAGTTGGTATGAGAAATTCATCAGAGACGCGGGGTGCACGGTCCTAGTGGCCGTGCTTGGCTCCAAGAGTGGTTCCCTGCATTCAATGTGGAGCGGACTACGGTCCAGCCCCACCGTCTTGTGTGCGATTGATTCCCAAGTACAGCGTGCTTGTGCTTGCCTGCGAACGAGTGTGAGCTGTCTCCGTTGATGAAACGTGGCTCCCATCCACATGCCTCCCGGTCTTATTCTTTCGGGTTTTCACTGGATATGGGGTGTGCGGATGGAGTTGTGGGTGTTGCAGCGCAAGCCATCCGTGGTCCCTCTGTAGGCGCAGGCCTCATGGGGCTGGCCACAGTGACAGTCAAATCTGAATCCGGGTGCGACCACCCATAACACGGAGCTGTCATCTCCATCGCACTTGATTACAGCTGAAGTGGTTTTATCGTGACCAATGTTATAGTTTGGCAGCAGCAAGCTAATCATGCGTTAAATGGCGCCGATTTTGAATTTCACAAGAGAAACAGTTTTGTGGAAGAGAGATGAGACTACAGACAGCAGAATTGGATTTACATTACAAAACGATTCAAAAAGGTATGCAAGGAAGGCATCTGTTATTGCCTTACGCGTATCGACAACACTGTCGCCTGGTGTGATAATATGTTAGGTTACATCTGTATGTCGCTCTTTTCACTATTTCAATAAGCTACTTAACTCAATGGCTATATTCTTTTAGTAAGGTGTGTTTCACTTCTTGTCCAAGGTGTATCGATTTTACGTCACCCGTTTTAACTGTAAGTATTTAGATACGTATCTACACGCTGAACTCACTAGCTATATCATCCGTCCGAGCTGATATGCGTAAATTTTATCTCTATCAATAACAGTGAAGCTAGACGAAGGTTATTCAATTTTGCACCAGACACTCCAGTACGGTTCTGACTCCCACCAACTGTGCCCGGATTAGTTAGCTTAATTCTACTAATCATTCCGTAAGTCAATTTGCACATACCGGGCTAAGCCGCTGCCCAGTAACGTATCGTTTTATCGGAAAATAGCGAGAACACTTGCAATTCTACAAAAAGCATTCTTTTCCTTAAGCCCCCAGGGGCTTCAAGCGCTCTTGAACTGCAGCAAGCAAGTGACTTTAAAATCATTCATGCAGGTGACAGGCTTCTGAAACAATTAGCTGTCGTAGTGGACAGTAACGGTGGTTTAAATACCAGTTGAACCATGAATTGCGATCCATACTCAGCGTTGCGATAGTAACTACTAATCATGGACTACCTGCTGTGCGCGCCGTGACACGTCGAATTTGGATGGGATGCTGCAAGTAAAATGAAACAATGGTGTATTACGGGTAAAAAACCAATGCTTACCAGGTCCCATGAGATGGAACTTATTGCGAAATGTAAATTGCATGCTAAATTGAAATGCGTTGTGTTGTACTCACCATAGACTTATGTAGAATAGCGGAGATGTTCTCGTATTCAACGTATAAATCCATAAATCCATTAATTTGGAGTTTGGTAAGACACAGTTTGATTGCGATTTGTAACCCCTGGCTAACAATTCATAAAATGTCACGTAAATGACCCAACATATCGTCAACTCGTTTTATGAGTATTGCTAGCTTGAGATCAGAGAGGATATAATTAGTCAGGACATTCCAGTGCTAGCACACGTGAAGGGAGAAGAAATTTCTACGAAATTCAAGCCAGCTATCCTGATTTGTCAGTTTCATTGGATGACCTCTAAGATAAGTGTTTTGGTTCAATACCAGCAGCGGACCTCGAATGTGGTTGTGGTGCTTCAGAATCTGGTAAACCATTATGAGGTCCCCTCAAAAACCGACATCGACTGCTGTACATTATTAGAGATTTCAGTCTAAACTGATAGGACAACTGAAAATGTCACCTGACCTTCTTGTTTGCCCTTCATTGCGGAGTCTCGGAAACAACGAGATCCTCTTCCTGCTACGGCTGCCACGCCTGCATAGCATATTCCATGTGCGGTCGCACGTAGGCCTTTAGCATTTGAGGAAACATTGTGGGCTCCAAACGACCGAAGGCTTTGCGAAGCAGGCCGAAGTGCTGATTGCCGGTTCTCGTCGCCCTCTCTGCTGGTTTTCAAAACCCGAGATCTTCCTGTACCAGTGCACTCAGTGCATGCTCCTGAGAGGCCTTCTGCACGGTGTGGTCTCCAAGCATGTAAGAGCTCACCGGCTGGTGACGCGGATGGATCACCTTGTACCTAGCTATGTTCAATGGAAGCAGATTCCTCTATGAGCGTTCATAAATGCAACCTAGGTCATGTCGGAGTAGAACGTGATCTTCATTGTTACTAATCGTCCGCCATACATTGACCTCAGGGGCAAAAAGCAAAACATTTGAGGAGATAACTCTTGCCAGGTCGTTGATAACCAGCAGGAATAATCGCGGTCCCAGCACCGAGCTTGTGAGACACCACATTCCACTTCAATCGGGTTAGAGAGTGATCCCCTGACGCGTACTTGAAGCTTCCGTTAATGAAGATATTTGTCAATCAACTTAAACACAGTATCTGTGATTCCGTATCTCTGTAGTCAGTGAGGTAGGATGCGATGATCCAAGCGGTCGAAAGCATTGGAGGCGTCCAGATAGATGATATAAACTCCGATCCCATCATCAGCCACTTCTGTCCAACTACTACATGCAAAATGTAGGTTGGTGATGCATGACCGGTGTTGACGGAAGCCATGCTGCTCCGGTGTCAAGATGTTGCATTTTGTCCACGTAGTCCATTAGAGCCTTGGCGAAGATCGCTTTCATCATCTTCGCCAGCACAGGAAGTAGAGTCACTGGGGGATATTTTGCAGGATTTGTACGGATACCACCTTTAAAAATGGAGGTGATACTGCCACGCTTCCACATGGTGGGGACTTGTTCATCAAAGCACCTTGGGAAAAACTGTGACAGTGATTCAGCTTGCTCGGTGGCTGCAGCCTTCAGTGATTTCGGGCGGATGTTGTCGGCTCCCGGAGGGCTATGATCGCGCAATGAAACTTCCTTAGTACAACTGATGGGTTGAAAATTACATGTGAAACAATGGAGTCAGAAAAGTGCATGACTTTGTGCGACAGGTACAATGAACAATGATTGAACAATGAACAATGATTTAGCATGGGATAAAAGCAAGTGCTTGACACGTCCCGTAGGATGGTTGAGGTGAATATGATGAAATCAAAATATGTCTGGGTCATCTATCGAACGTCTGCCGAGATGAATAGTTTGATAAGTAACATCAGTGTAAAATTTAAATAAATTATCGAACGTAAACGTTCAGAAAGACACTGGGGTGCAGTGATCATTGAGGTAAGGATTGAGAAAAGTAAAATATGGTCGCTCACTTAGGTCCATTTAATACATAAATCCTGTTGAAATGCATCCTTGGCGTAATCCACAGTAGGGGAGTTTAGGTAACAAAATGTTGGGAGCTAAGAGCAACATCTAATCGTTTTTTGAAAACATCCAAGGTAGGTGAGGATACAACTGAGTCTGGGAGTGCGTTCCAAGGTTTGCAAACCCGAAGGGAAAAGTAATTCCGTCGACACTCTAGACGGCTGTATTGTTCCTTCAACTTTAAGCAGTTACCCCTGAGCTGCGTGTTGTGGCTAAGTTTCAGCAAATGGCGGCATACGTGGTTGGGGTCACTCAATATTTGATACGCTAATATGAGATCACCGCGCAGTCTTCGATAGCGCCCGCTAAAAATTCCCAGCAACTTCAGCCTTCGGTGGTAAGAGTGATAGCGCAGACCCTGCACATTCTTTGTTGCTCTCCGTTGTGGTGCCTCTATCGCTTCTAGGTGACGCTTCAACCAAGGTTGCCAAGCTTGGATAGCGTATTCAACATGCGGGCGCACGTAGGAATTGTGCATCATTGGGAAGATGGATGGGTCAAATCTCCCGGATGCTCTTCGCAGCATGCCGACATCCTGGTTGCCTCTTTTTGCAGCTACCTCAGCCTGTTTTGAACAGTTGAGGTCGCTCTGTACGATCACACCCAGGTCACGTTCCTGGGAGCTATTCTGCAGTCCGTTGGTCCCAAGTGAATAGGTGTAGTTATGACTATGGCGAAATTGTACGACGCGACATTTGTCTACATTGAACGGTAGGGCATTTTGAAGTGACCAGTTCGACACTGTGTTGAGATCGCACTGGAGCCGTTCATGGTTTTCCAGTCCTCTGATCCTTCGCCATATCTTGATATTATCAGCGAAAAATAGGAAATCGGAAGTAATTGAGCTCGCCAAATCGTTAAAGAGGCTGTGATTTCGAAAATTGGGACACATTGTAGCCGCGCTGCATTAGCTACTTCTTCGGCGCTCTGTACTCTACCGCCTGTCGTGAAAAGTGGAGGGATTCCATGCTTCAATTTGCGAAGATTGTTGTCATGTCTATGTAGCAGTTTGTTGCTTGCCACTGTGGCTAATCATTGCACGTCATCCAGTCGTGAAACCATCGCCTTCTCCAGCTCAATACATTTATCCACAGTTCCGATAAAGTTAAATTTACGCCGGGACACGGCAGGAGTGCAATACATAGGTTTTTGAAAATATATTTACCGTTTGGTTTATACCAATTTGTGGTCAGTGTCACACTCAGCTCCACGCAGTACACGTGTCAGGCATGTCACGCTGACGTACGTGACATAGTTGAGCAGGTGTGCGTGGCCATACTGTAGGTGTGTCCAAGTTGCTACATCACTCACACTCTGTGCAAACCGAGTGTGAGTGATCGTCAGGATGTGAGTTGCACACAGTGAGAGCAGCCTCTCACCGTTCACATTCGCTGCACGAATGCCATGCGGACCGATGACATCTGCCCACACCGGTGCATCACGCCCAACGCGTGCGTTGAAGTCACCCAGCAGAAATAGACGGTCGCTCCTCGGCACAGACCTTATCACGGAGGATAGCTGAGTGTAGAACTGAGCACGCGTGTCCTCAGGATAACACATAGTCGAATCATACGTGCTTGTGTAAATGGTAAAGTTGCTTCTTCCGAGTCGAAGGCGAACAGCAATCAGTCGCGCGTTGATCCCAGTCGGCTCATCCACCAGCTATACATTAAGCAATCGGATATTGCAAATCCGACCCCATTATCACGTGATGCTGGAGGAGGCGTGCAGATGAACAAACCTCGCACTTCTCACTCGCTTGAAGTAAACGAATGACCGCCAAACTACGTAGTCTCACTATGTTTTGTTGACCCGAACAAACTAATCCGACTATAGAACTTGTTATAGAAAAAATTCTGTCAAAATTTCTATCGAAGCCGCACATCTACTGACATGCGACGGCAAGCCTCCCGTACCAACTGGTAAAATTCAACGTGGTTTAGACATTTTGGAGCACTCACTACGGGGATTCAAGTGGATAGATGACAGATTATTCGCACCGCCCTTGTTGGCTATAATTTGCTTTATATATAAATATAAATATAGATATAGGGAAGAAATTCATCACATTTAGGCTCACTCAGACAGCCGTCACACGCCCGAAAAAGCACTATACGCGCGTTTCATCCTTACGGGAATCGTCAGCAGTGTGCATTTCCTCAGGCCCTGGTTGGGCTCGAACCCGCAACTGGACTGTTGCCAGTCCGTGGTTGAGAACACTGAGCTACGGGGGATGACAAAGACCACCGTGAATAAGTTACTAGATGTGATATAGCGCCGCTCATTAATTGGCGGCTTAAGTTTGGTAAGTTCGTCGCTGGGTGAGGGAGCTACCCTGTCCTCTGCACGGCAGTAAAGTGTAAGTCAGTGGATAGTGAGCGGCGCTATATCACATCTAGTAACTTATTCACGATGGTCTTTGTCGTCCCCCGTAGATCAGTGGTCGCAACCACGGACTGGCAACAGTCGAGTTGCGGGTACGAACCCAACCAGGGCCTGAGGAAATGCACACAGCTGACGATTCCCGAAAGGATGAAACGCGCGTGCAGTGCTTTTTCGGGCGTGTGACGGCTGTCTGAGTGAGCCTAGATGTGATGAATTTCTTTGCTAAAACATTCAACTCTCCCTACTACTCTTCTGCAATCACTACACAGACCAAACTGCTTATAATGCCATGAGTTAATTGGCGGCTTAAGATTGGTAAGCTCGTCGCTTGGTGAGGGAGCTACCCTGTCCTCTGCACGGCAGTAAAGTGTAAGTCAGTGGATAGTGAGCGGCGCTATATCACATCTAGTAACTTATTCACGATGGTCTTTGTCGTCCCACGTAGATCAGTGGTCTCAACCACGGACTGGCAACAGTCGAGTTGCAGGTTCGAACCCAACCAGGGCCTGAGGAAATGCACACAGCTGACGATTCCCGAAAGGATGAAACGCGCGTACAGTGGTTTTCCGGGCGTGTGACGGCTGTCTGAGTGAGCCTAGATGTGATGAATTTCCTGCCTATATTTATATTTATATTTATATATAAAGCAAATTATAGCCAACAAGGACGGTTCGCAAGCAAGCACAAGCACGCTGTACTTGGGAATCAATCGCACACAAGACGGTGGGGCTGGACCGTAGTCCGCTCCACATTGAATGCAGGGAACCACTCTTGGAGCCTAGCACGGCCACAAGGACGGTGCACCCCGCGTCTCTGATGAATTTCTCATACCAACTGGCATATTGGATCGTCTCTGAAACATGAAAGTAAAGATCGCAATTATCTGGCACATTTCATTTTGTCACCCTGTTTGATACTTGTAATTCCCATTGCTTCAATCAACTGCGGCCTGTTAGATCGCATTACTTTAGCGCACCGCTTGTTGTCGTGCTAGATAGTGATCCAGGATTATTTGGCATACCGGGCTTTTGACACATACTACCATCGTCAAAACACAAACGTAAGTACGATAGAACATCCGAGGCTGACCATGTCTGCATCTTGATCTTGAACTGTTACAATTTGAAATTTCATCAAGTGAACCTCATGGAACAACATCTCTTTACGTTGGCCAAATCGGTACCATGTATGGTACCCATTTAGGACATAATATAATTCCAGAAATTAGATTGCAATATCTTGTTGCGTCAAAAGATGACTCAGTAACCGCACTGAACCAGACCCGGATGATAAGTACAAAAACTACTGACCGCAGACATCCCTATAAGAACAAACAAGAAACGTCTGATGATCAGGAGTAATTAAATGAAGATCAATTGGGAAGCACGGAAAATCGGAATGAAGTTGTGCAATGCACATTTTTATGCACAGAAAATCACTTACTGTGGATAGGGGTTCAAGAAAGCTAAGCAGTGTAATTTGTACTAAGCGCGATTCTTTCAGTCCCCATTTACTTTAGAGAAAGAAAAAAATAACGATGGATATTTTCATCAATAAATGATTCATATTTTGACTAACCCTCTAGGTTGAACACTGTTCAATACATTGAGTGGTCAACTGGCGGAGAAATTACTGTAATACATATTACATTCTGGTGACGAACTATTCAAGAGTTACACATTGGAACATCCTGAAATGCATTTGCTAGATCTCTTCGAATCGCATATGATGTGTCGGCAAGTAAGGAGCAGAAGAATCACAAGCATTGACTACAAAATGCTTTTCATATCAAACGCTGCTGAGTGAAAATATCCCAACCAATATGCTCGCAAACATGTAATGCGTGGTCTGGTCAAATCGTAAAAGAGTCACAAGTGTACTGATTTATCAATTAACAAAACGGTAGCGATTTGAATGAGAGTTAAACCCTGTGAAATGTTTAACTCGCACGTTGCTACACTCCCTGATGGGCTTAGATTACATACACTGGACTGCGTGAGAACATTGAGGGGGTGGAATTATATTAGTCTAACATCAGTGAATGATACTGATCAAGTGCTGCGCATGGCGCCTTTTGACCCGCTCTGCATCCGCAGGATTGACACATGTATAATGAGTAGACATTTCGTGTTGTATTCTTAGTACTGATGCATTTGCTTCACTGATGGTATAGCTGTCAATTTTCGTGTGCGGCTGTTGATTCCACCTCCTTACCATGCGATTTTCTCGGTACAGTAGATTGACATATATGATTGTTGTGGTCCTCATACTCTGTCGACCATGTAAACTCTGGTATACGTGTGATAACGCCGCACTATTTCAAGTGGCGGCACTCCTATGTTTGCCTAAACGCAAGCTTGAGGCACATTTTCCCACGTGTTCCATATAAATACACAGATACATACGTAATCACTTCATGAGAATCACAGGGAATCGCAGTTATGAAGAGCATTTCTCTACTGATTCTCGTATGCATCTTTAGCTCAGGTTTGATTCTTCCGCAAGCAGGCGGTGAGTTATTGGTTGCATTTCTTTATGCCTTGTCCACTGCAATCACATAGTCTGTCTATACCAGCATCGTGCCTATTTGATTCTAGTGTTCTGCACCATGGATGGAAAGACGCTGTCGGAGATGCCCGAATTGGACGGATATGAATTGTGGGAGAACGTGGTAGCAAAGAGAGGTATGATGGTTGTGTGATTTGTTCATCACTTGCTGTATCATTCCGAACGTGTGCAATCCGAAAGCTTCGTTCTTCTACTCCTCAACTTATTGTGCTTTTCAATGAAATACTTATGGTGAATGTGCAAACCAGTTCTTTGATTCTCAGCAATCGGTTTAGTATCGCGTGTTCTAAACACAATTTTATAATTCTATTGCAGACCCAAACCCAGAACAGCCATACTTCATTGGATAAATCGTATGGTTTCGTCAGTGGTCGATGGGCAATTTGTGTGTCCTGGTTGGTGTGGATTCAACCGATTGCTATTTACACTTCCTTGGAAAATAGAAATTTAAACACAACTCGCTTTTTCCATTAGACCCTGTTACATTAGACCGGTGCGCATTCTCTCCCTCGTTTTTACAATCCGAACTGCAAATTACTGCGCGAATTTTGCTAAAACTGCGCGATTGAAATGCACTCGCTTCGCTCCACTTTTGTATATTAGGCCCGGTAAATGCGACGCAGGTTAACCTCTATAGACACGTCATGGTGATTGTACTGCCAGAAAGCACAGTGTGATGCGGCGTGGCGCAGGCCATTTACAGTGAGATGGAGTAGCCTTGAAGATGCGAACAATGTTTTCTACATGTGTTTGCAGTTAGTGGAACAGCTTGCTCTGCTCCGAATGTCGCATAGAGATACTGGTACGCAGCACTCGGTGGAGGTGAAGAATATAATACTTAAGACTTATGAAGGGACACGCGACTGGAAGCATTTTGCACACATACGGAACGTAAACCTGATCACCTGCTGCACGAACCTTTGAGGTAAATTTCCGCATTTGCGTGGCCAGCCTTCATGACGATGCGTCTACATTCCGCATTGTGTAATGACATACCACTTAATGACACACATTCAGGTTTCTCCCCACTAGCACCACTGCAGTTGCCGTCCTGACTCTTTTGAACTATAAGGACACCCAATGATTTTTTCGCAACGCCACACCGGAAGCATTCGGAAACTGCGTGTCACAACATTTAATCTGCATATCAACCCTAAGAACGAGCAAGGCATAAAAGTGATGACAACTTTTCAGATCATATACATTAATGTCAGCCAAAAATAGCTTTACGCGGTTTCCAGGCTTGATTACACATCTGCAACTTAATGCCGGTTACCGAGACTCTGTTATGCTTGTACACAAATGCATAATTCCTTATTAGTAACTTGGTCAACATTGTTCAGGGCCTCGCCATATAATAATGATCACCGGAAGTTGGCTGAACTGTGAGATTAACGACGTTCCGACCGCTCTACCCAAAACTTCACTTCTCCGGAACGGCAGTACGACCAGGAGGGCGTGAGTAATCTTTTAATTTAAAGCAAACCATTGCTTTGAAGTCATGGCTAATCTTCAAGCGAATATTACTGATCTAATTTATTGCAAATCATAGTGAAGGAAACATGACCGCAATTGTCTTGTGTCCGTAATTTACTGGCGGCGCAAATCCACTAAGAAAATCAAACACAGATTGCCATCGGTTCAGCGTATTATGACCATGCGGGAAGGTGGCAATATACCCCTTGCAGAAGATGATATTATCTGCAGCGAAAAAAGCAACCCATCTGTACTTATACAGTTAGGTCACTGATTATGCTAAGCTCAGAACAGCGAATAAGCTATCGAAGCACCTCTTAAATTATGAGTTAGATGCGTCTAGTTCTTTATGCCGAAGAGATAACCTGACCATACTGTTAGATCGTAATTACAAAACACAGTATCCTGAAACAGAACCCAAACTAATGCACTACAGTACGCATTACGACACACTTTCTGCATTCGTCGAAGATGCTATTTAGCCATTCATGACGGAGTGTATCACACAGATTGCATTGGAACTATTCTAATTAATCCTCACGTCAATAGTCGCGAGCGCATCAGCGCCGGAAGCTTTCCATCGTCTTTCAAATTAAAGTCATTTCGACGATCAGAAATCCAAGAAGAATCCCCTTATAATATATCTCCCAGCGCGGACATTTGGACAGTGGACGTAACTCAACACAACTACTACGTGCAGTCGGTACATAAAAACATGTTGAGAAACCAGCAAGAATAGCATTCTGTTCAAACCGCAAGTTTGTTTAGAGGCACGTTAATAGCCTTCGTAATGTGCAGTGCGGAATTTCGCCTATTTACCGTCAGCGGAAACCGGCGTAACTCGGAGTATACAAGGTTTGCCACAATGCAATGAATTTGGGTGAAGCGTCTCAGCATCACAGGCTCAACCAACTTGCTTATTGCACCCCAACTGAAAATGCACTTTTATGATCTCCCATCAGCTTCCGCTTTATGGTACTTGACTACGATTCTGGGACATTTGTGCACACATAAATGAAACGGTCCTCATTTCTTCTTTTGGATACATAGTTAGGAGTATTAATTGATACCGCCTTTTAACGTGTGGTGAACTGTAGAAGCTGCGGCAATCGGAATCGTTGGTGTTCTCTCCGGCTTCGGCGTAGAAGCAATCAATGTGTACTATCCTCGACGGATCACAAGGGTGGGTTGCATCCGTTGCGGGGCTGCCATCATCGCCACTGCCTAATGTGGATTACACCGCTGAAAGAAGTGGAGGTTGGCGCGCTCGACTGTTGTCCACTAATGCGAATGAGGTGAGGCAATTAATTTGCAGAGGCAGACAACGCAGTGCGGTTGGCTCGTGTCTGGCTCCCTTCTTCGACGTATGGGCGCAGCTTGCATTGGCTGGCTGAGGTACGAGCGGGGATGTGTCCACTGTTGTGGTTGTAATCCTGATATTCACCAAATGCTCGATTGTCTCATACAACATAGTGAACTTCCTTATCCACACACGGAAACAGCTTACATTTGGAATGTTTCGGCATGGTGAACAACACTAAAGGACGTCAGCTACCTTACTTTGCAGCCTCATTTCTAGGACGGATTTCCCTACATATTAAGGAGTGAGCGATCTAATGCCATTTGAACAAATTGTCCCCCATTTTAAAGATCTTTACGCAGCTCCCTATAATGCATACGCAGCATCGCAGCCATTACTTTTAGCAGTAATACACCGATCACATGTCGATTGAAGGTCAACTGCGTCACCTTTACAAGTGCGAATACGGAACTATGGAGCGAAGAGAGTGCATTTCAATCCCCCGATGCTAACGAAATTCCCGCAGTCCTCGACACATAGGATTAACGACTCCGTCCACTAAAGTGCGTTACGGTCGAATGTGACAGGGTGAAAATGAACAACGGAGTTGTGTTCAGAGTGTATTTGCCAAAATTGTGTAGAAAGCTATCGGTTGAATTCACAACACAGGAGACAGCAACATAGTGGGTTGACGGCTGACGAAACCACGCGATTCACCCAACGTATGAGTGGTTGAATGTTGGCCGAGGTCCAATGAAGACTACAGCTGAAATATAAAAGTAATGACTATAATACACAGTAACTCCCAGCTTGCCATGAATTAAGGAAATGGTTCGCAAATGAATCATAGCCATTTCATCGATAAGCATAATAAAATGAGAATAAAAGGAGGCATGTTATCGGATTGCAATTGTCCCGAATACTACAACAAGAGATAAACACATCACACAATCACCATACCTCTCTTTGCTACCCCATTCTCCCATAATTCAGATCCCTCTATTTCGGGCGTATGCAACAGCGTCTTCCCATCCATGGTGCAGAATACTGGAATCAAATAGGCAGGATGTTAGTCTAGACAGACCGTGTGATTGTATTGGACAAGGCATAGAGAAATTCAAGCAATAACTCACCGCCTGCCTGCGGAACAATCAAAGCTGAGCGAATGATACAAACGACAAACAGTATCGAAATGCGCTTCATAATTGCTCCTAACTATGCTTCGCATGTGGCTACGAATTTATATGAAATACGTGAGTAGAACGATGCATGTGCTTGCGTCCAAGTAAATAGACAAGTGCCATCCTCTTGGTTTGGTGCGGAGTTTTCTCATGTATGCCGGAGCTTATGTGGTCTTCTGAGTAAGAACATGACAACACTCAGATATGTCGATCTACCGCATTGAGATGGCGGCATGTTAAGGATGTGGAATCAGCGGCCACACACTAAGGTTGGTCGCAAGCATCCGTGAAGGAGATCGATGGATACTACCATAACAGCACTGAATGTGCACCCGTGAATTTACTCATTATCCATGTGTCAATCAAGCTAATTCACAGGTTCACAAGGCGCCATGGGCGATGCTTAGGCTGTAACATTCACTAATGTTTAAGAAAATTGCTCCAGAACGTTTTCATGTATTTCCATGTATGCCATCTATGTCCATCGTGGTGTAGTGATGCACAATCTAAATCCTCCCGTTGTTGTTCTCTCATTCAATCGCTACCGATTTGTTGTTAAAATGCATACCCTTGCGCCACCTTGTACGATTTGATCAGACGACGCCGAAGGCTTTGAGATCAATTTAGTTGTAAAACTGTAATTCAACAGTGCCTTCCTGGAAAGTAGTTCGCAGTCTAAACGCGCGTATACCCGGCATGCTAGTTGCAGACCCAAGAGTGCCTTTAGCTAAATTGCTGTAATCATTCCTTACTGAATTCAGACTAGTTTTCCATGCTGCACAGCGTTAATAGCGCAGAGTATCGCACCAAATTCATCAGCCTGGAACAGTACCCGTGTAGATATGCACAGGTAAGCGTAATTTCATATGTTAAGCAATGAAATTGTCGAGGATGGGTGTGTAGTGGACGTAACCCATTGGTCGCGGTCTTGAGCATCTACCTCAGTGGATAAAATTTAAAGATTACGAACTCCGTTAACAGTAATCGCCCATTTACGTCAAATTAACAATCATTCTCACATTTGCCATTCGCTTCTGATGGTACATTTTATAGAATATCCGGAATCATGTTCATCTGTGATGATCTACGGACCCGAACATACGACTGTAGAAATTACTGTGACATCAGTGGGACACGGTCTAATTCAGTGAAGATATGGTTCTCTAATGCTTTGAATTTGTGTAACTTATCAAATGCTAATTGCACCATAAATTAACTTCCGCTCGTGATGGTCGTCCATTAGCTTTCTTTCATGATACTAGACTGCGATACTTGAACATTTGGGCACACAAAGGAGAAAGCGTCGTGATTGTTTCTTCGGCTACATATTCGCCACTACTAATCGATACCACTAGCATCGTCATGGTGCGCTGTGTGATCGGGGCTATTCACTCCGGTGTTGAAGTAGGGGCAACTAATGCGTTTGATGCTGGGCTTTTATCTAAGGTAGCTTGGTTCCTGTTCGAGACTGCCATCGCGGATGGCCGAAGCTGGGCTACATTACCGAAGGTAGTGTATGCACGCACGCTCGATGGTTGTTCACATATTTGAGTGAGGAGAGCCAAACGCTTTGCAGACACTCATCATTATCAACAACAACAGCAATGCATCAGCCATTTGAACGGATGCTTCGCTGCTACATCGCCATCTCGACCCACGAAACAAAAGATAATATATGAGGGTGAGATGGGGGACTTACCGGAAAACCTTAATGCTTAAACAAACAGTCAAGTTCAAAGCGAATAAGCTATGTCAACAACAAGCCATCACAAACATCTGGCTATCATACAGAGATAAGGCGGCATCAGCGAGAGAGCTTACTTGCGGCACTCACTGCCCACATCATAATCAGCACTTACCCTACAGATAAGTCAGCACCAAACACACGTTAATCAGGCAGTCCGACTAAGAGACGGCAGCAGACGGGCCATTGGTGCCGACTATGGGCAATTGTATGTAAGGTCTCGAGCCAAACACAGTGCCAATGACCTGGAATCTGGCCTGGAAGCCGAGATGGACAGTCGGCACAGTTTGGTCGTCAGTGACCTTAGTTACTGCTGCCAAGTCAACCTTTGTCAACATCGAGCTTCGCGCCACCGTACATCTGACAGACAAAACAAGGCCCACCTCGATAAGCGTTGATTGGGCATATGTAGTGCATGCCCAAGCCAACACAAATTATTCAGTGCTATCAGCTGGTTTAAGGAACTAGCTTTCGTATCCTTGCATGGCTCTAGCCTACGCACATCCTCGTTGCGGACACGCTGGTGCCATCCGGCACTAGCAATGCTCCGCAGGCAGCGATTATCAAAGACTTAAATGCGCCTCAGATCTTCAGACCGAAGGAGCTAAGTCGCATTAACATGGAGTAGGACGGACTACCCGCTGGCCTTGTAAATACGGCCATTCAAACGGAAGGAACCACCGTTCTGTCGCCAAGGATGTGGTAGATCCGAAAAGGCAGTTCTGGCTTTTGCAAGACGTGAACGGACTTTCGTTAGTCTGCGCCCATCATTGCTGATACAGCTGCCAAGTTGGGTGAACTGAGGAACTACCTCCAGTTCCTCACTATCTAGAGTCAAGTGATCATCAAGTAGCTGATCGTCCTGCAGCGACACTTTGCGCATACCAAATAATGGGACTATTCTACCGAGGCTATTCAGGCTTGATTACGTCGCCCGAACACTCTTAAACAGCATGACGATATCGTCAGCATTATCAAGATCAACAAAACCTTCATCGGAGAGCACTGCAAAGCCTGCATGGTGAGATTTCGCAATGGAACACTCCTTGACGGTGCCCACAACGAAAGTGATTAAGGATTTGGAAATTGGACAACCCTGATGAACGCCACTTGTTGCGGCAAGCTATCCGACAATTACCGTAGGCCGTGATTTTCTCCTATAGTTCTCGAATATGGAGCACGTAAAATGTTCACAAGTTTCCTGAGAACGCCTTCCGTAAAGGTATCTCAAACAGAATGCCTCGATCGACTGAGAAGTATGTGCTCTTGAAATCGAGGAACACACCTATTGCCGGCGTGCGGTATGCGTGGCTCGGCTTTTTCTTCTGTCGCACGTTGAGTGTATGGTCTATACAGGTCCGTCCTGTGCAGAAACCAACTACACGTCCTTAATTTGGGATTCGCTTTCCACAGTGATTCGACGAAAAAGAATTGAGGCCATTATGTTTGTCACAACTAATGTTAGGCAAGTACCCCTGTGGTTAGCACGGTCGGTGCAACTGCCCTTCTTGTATATCGTCACTATAATTAACTGACTCCAGTTAGCTGGTATGATATCTGCTTTCCAGACCTGTCCGAAATAGGAGGTCAGTGCTTTGCAGGGAAATCATCACCATACTTAAATAGTGCATTTGTGAGCGAATCCGGGCAAGTAGACTATAACCTATTAACCGCTGCAATCGCTGTACGGACTTTAGCATCCAATTGGGCATCTAAACTGACTGGCCTTTGCTCTATCTGCATCCCCTGGGTGAGAAGATATCCAGAACAAAGGGACCAATTAAAGTGATTTTGAAAATGTTCCGCCCGACGAGCCATACGGTAGGCCTTATTGTGAATCAGATCAGACGCGCTGCGTGGGTTGTCTCATGGACGCCTGGTTTGCTAAGCCTGTGGTGCGGGATCAGCTAGAGACCTACGGCTCCCTCTCCTCCATTTTCTTAGGCTGACTGGTCCACCAGGCTTACTTGTCAGCGCACAGAGTCCCGTTTTATTTCGCGCCTACTACTCCGTCTAGTTACATATTGTTCCAGTCAGCTTCAACCGATCTCTCGGATATCCGTGACTGGTGTCATGGACGGTTGATAACACCAAAAGCAAATGCTCCAGTGTCGTAGATGGCGGCTGAGATGCTATTCCACTGAAGCTCAGTGGAATTAGAAAAATAAGCTGGTGCGTTGTTTCGCAGTGCATCTTGGTAGACAAGCCTGACGATAGACTGAGATAAGTTCTCCGTTAGAAATCCTGGGATACGCAAGTTGCGCCTCCTGGTAAAATTTACTTAGAAAACACGCAAGGTGCGCATCCTAGTAAAGTTCACAGAGAACCACAGCATACCAAAGCATGACGCAGATAACTGTGTAAACAGCGAAATCCAATAATAGAACCGCGCCACCTGGAACTTATGGCAACTTGAGCTATTTAGGTCATCGCTGGCCACCAATAGGAGGAAACAAAGTGTTATCTTGGCGCCCATTGTGGCTAAAACCGGTGCTACTAAGAAACAGCTTGTGCTCTGCCACACAGTTGCAACAGACGCTAGCGGTTGTCCGTCCGGTTGGACTTAAGCCCTACAAATAACTGCTGCCTTCTGAAGAGCCCAGATGAACCTAAATTTTGCATTTCAAGCACCCTGCAAACACTACGACATCTGAACTGGAAACACTGTGTCGTAGCTAGTTACAGTTCGTGGTACAATGTTTTCTTGACAGTATTAGAACTGCAGGTCGGTGAGAGAACAAGCTGAGACCATAAACAAGCTGCTTCTTTCTTTTGCGACGGTCAGTTCTTGCACGGACTGCTTTACGCATTTCGAAGTGGAACGATCTACTAATATTTGAACAGCTTGCAACACGCTTAAGCGACTTTTCCGCATCTTTCTAATGACCACACTGTACGTTTCATCATGCTGCGAGTGTGTAGCAATGCACTCACCGAGCACGTACCGAACGGATGTTCAACTGCGTCGCATTTACGCGCAGGAATAGGAAAATGTGTAGACAAGCGAGCTCATTTCATTCACACAATTTCAGCGAAATTGGCACAGTCCTAGACACGGATTGTATACATGCAGTAATGAATGTGCCTCCTAATTTGCGATATGGTTGTATGTGACATGATGTAATTAAGTAAACAAAATTGTGTTCAGAGTTGTAATGGTCAAAATATTGTCAAGAGTAATTAGTTGAATACACACCATAAGGGACACGCATATATTTCACTGATGACCTACGAAACCCCGTAATTCACGCAAGGAGTTTCTGGGCACATCTTGGCGGATCCGGATTTACAACCGTAATTAAATTACAAACATGATGATCATAACATACAACAATATGGACATCGCTTATAAGTGAGGGAGGCGAGTTTAAAATAGATTATAATTAGTTTATTGTAAACCACATTACGACACGAAGTAGAGGGAGAGTGTCATGGGATTGCACTTGTTCACTCGTACCTACCTGTTTGTACGAATGCGCTCTCACTAATTCCGTAGCCGTTAGTTTCAATTCTCGTCAGCACTCTTTAGTGTCTATGCTCATTCGAACGAGCACAACTCAGTGACCATCATCCGTTAGAGGCATGCTCAATGAATTTAATTTTACTACATTTCTCATTATTCCCACATTCCTGGTAACATTTGGCACACAAAACTACTAAATTTTTCGGGCTTACACTTAGACGTTTACACTAATCAAAACGATAATTTTCAGGGACGGTTCATCAAGCCCATTAGCACACCCATATGTATCGGCAGTTAGCGGTCAGTTTTCCCAATGGATGGCATTACGTCTGTTTCCTCTTTAGTTCCCACCGGAAAACCCAACATGAAAATCGTGTCCCCGATATGCAGTTGACCGGTATTGTGGAAGCTGCAAAGATAGAAATGACTTTGTGGTATCACGGGACAAGATCTGCTGTCATTCAATCCGCTGGACGACAGTCGTTTCACGTCGTATGCCTGTTGGACCTGTTTCTATACCACAAGCATTTAATCCAAGGTGAATCCATCAAACGATTTATTCGTCAATTATCGCAGTGATCTACTCGGGACTATACCTGGCGTTGAACGCCTTCAGTGGAGGAGCCTGAATAGGGCGTAGTAACCGTGGCGGGTACGGTCCTGCTCACTAAGTAGCTATGTGTTTAGGCCTTAAAATTAGACGATAATCATAATAGGCTGTTTTATGAATATTCGTACTGACACCGGCATGCATCTAACTCGTTGTAAGATAACTATGGCTTTAACCATTCTGTCCCTTTAGTACAAGCGAAGTAAAATAATGAAATGCCACGACCGATTCCTCTTGGTTCGGCACGATGTTCCTGGCTATTCCAATCGTCAGACGTATAGCCAAGTTGTTGCGGACGTGCGGTAGACTGGCAGTGTTTGCACAGCCAGCAACTGTTGTAGCATGTGCCCCAGTCTAGCTAAAGTAATCAGAGGGTCGACTTGAATGTAAACATCAAACTTCCATTAGGAACAGAGCAGCCAAGCCGGACTTGAGAGCAAGCATCAAAATTTAGACACCCCCACCACGCTGATGTTTGCCAGGATACGCGCGCCGCTTCGTTCATCTTCTCAGACAGTATACTGCATCCAATCCTCGTAGTACATACAACACTGATGAGGGAGCAAAAACCTACACGTCCATTGTTGCAAACCACATGCCAGTGGCACCATTGATCGCTGCCAAACTACGAGCAGTTAGGGCCAGCAAGATAACCTAATAGGATTAGTATGTCGCCTGTTGTCAGAACAAAGAAAACATCCACTCCATCCTACAATATAGTGCTCTCCGGCTGTATCACGGAGCTGCTTGCCCACTATATGCTCCAGTAGTCCGTGAATCTGAGACAAGCTACTATCAAATGCAGCTTAGCTATACGACTATACACTAACAAGACTCCATGTAACAAAATACTTGGTGGTCCAAAGGAAAAGCTTGCAGTACCATGCGCCTCATCCGTTATCCAAACTCGACCCACTAGGGTAAATCTTGTTTGTTCTATGTAAACATTCAGCTAGTAGATGATGGGGAGATCATTTGTTCTTTAGGAACTCGACACCAACAACTGCATGCACCGTAGACATTTTTTCTAATGCTCCATGGAGCGAAGTCCAGATACGCAAACTAAACGCGAACGTGGTAAAAAATCACTCATTGTCCACGGTTCTGTCAAAATTTCGGACTCAAAGGAGCTAGTTCCTCAGGCACATAAGCGGGAGGAATGGTGCTTC
>OX104068.1:12386187-12448434 GCA_944474145.2 Dicrocoelium dendriticum | reverse complement strand
GCGAGGTGACTTGCGGCGTTTCAGTAGGCGAAGCCCATTGGAAACTTCAGCCTCTGTCTGTGGAGAAAGACGCAGGCACCAGGGAGCACTGTGAACCCCCGGAAGATAGACTCGCTTCCGTTGCTAGCCAGTTGAATTTATTTGCATAGTACTCTACCCATCCTGCCAGACGACGGTGACGACTGTGAATTAGTTCACCATCATTTTCATGCAAAATCTTATTAACTGCTGTTCCTGTTTGTATGGTGCCTCCAGTGGAGCGAACAAGTTGGAAGCGTTCGCGGGAGTATCCTGATGAGGTCGCCCACACCATTTTACGGAGCTCTGCTTCCACCAAATCACGCCATGCCTCCTGAGAAGCCGTCTGAGCTCCGCTTCTGTGGTTCTGCATAGTGCGTTGTAATCAACTTCGGCGAGAAATTTTCGGCGACTTTCCATTTATTGGAGATACGGTGCAGAGAACCAGTGAATAACGGCTCGTCTAGTGAATACACAGACCAGGGTAGCGGACTTTCGTAAGGCGCTCTGGATCTGTACCATGTATACCTTAACGTCGGAGGATAGAGGATGTAAGCTAGAGGCTAATTTGTTCTGAAATGCGCCGTCAGTATTTTGAGCGGCGAGCTTGTTTATGTCAAACCGTTTTCGGAGCCACGCTGTTGCATGCCTCCAAAGCGCAGAACGAAGTTAGCGCACACGTGGGCATGATCCGAAGCCAGATATGTGTTCTATATTGACTTGTAGTCCTTTATGCAACCTCACCAGCGGTAACTAACAGCGATCTGGTCAACTTGAGTTTAAGATTGACCGGGCGCCGGAGGTCGTCAGGTGGCTCGTTGGCGTCAGAAACGTCGGAAATTGGTGCTGGAGTGGAACAAGCAGTGATCGGCACACAGTTGATGGAGTCGATCGCCTTTGTCAGTCCTGCGAGTACCGTGGCTGTGTTGACCCCCAGGTCCGCGCTCATGAACCTCTAGTCTAACGACCTGCGTATTTACCTCACTGGCGAATATCACGATGACCATGGGCCTTTTCTTGCGGAGGAGGTTAATGATTTGGCGGTGGAACTCGGGTTTAGCTTCGTCTGAAATGCAGTCCGTTTGAGCGTAGGCTGTCACGATGAATAAGCAGCGCATCCTGGTCGCGTGCCTGGAATATTGCGCTGAGCTTTCCAAGCGGACTGCACAGACGACTGTTGTCAGGGAACCAGTCCATGAACGCTGCCTCAGCACGCGTGCGTAACGCAACTCCTACACCGGCGCAACTAGATGCTGCCGCTGTCGCATCTACAGTTAAGCGCAGGGTGAATGTGCAGTTGGAACTTGGGGAGGGTGAGAGTAATCGCCGAGTGGTGCTGGAGTCCTGTAAACGGGTTTCGCTTAGGCAGCAAACGTCGATTGAGAGGGTTTCCAAGGTTCGCGCAAGAGTAGCTTTTGCACCAATCTGCATGTGCGATCGAACATTGAACGTGGCTAGATTGAAAAGCGAACGGGGTAAAATAAATGCATCACTGTTTATATTTGAATGCGGACGATCGGTTTTGAGCGTATCATTGATGAGGCCAGAAGTACCCTTTTTTGCAGTGAACTTTCTTAGACTCGAAATTGAAGGGGAATTGCCAAGAGCAGGATTGTTGAATAAACGTGGAACGAAGGACATAGTTTGCGGTGCGGCAGAGTGTGGTTTAGCACGCCCGGGCACAAGCACCATGACCAAAGATAGAGTTCAGTGATCGAAATACGTGATCAGAGGGATGTAAATACAACAATTCATGTGTTTATGTCTGCATACAGCTTACCGGTTGCCTAGGCCGAATCAGGGGATTGATTTAGCAGGCCCCGCCAGGAGCCTTTGGTTATAGGGAGCTGATCACCAAGCAGTCGGTCGAATTCATGGAATGGCACCCATTGGGAGCCGGTGACTGACTGATCGGTTCGTACGCCTTTCGTTTGACTGGCTGTCAAACGAGGGCCCAATACTTCCAGTGATTCAGCGCCAAACTGAATGATTATAATGCTACAGCGAGGTGAATAGAAAGTTTGTTGGCAGAGCGTGTGTGCGATCTTTCTGTGAAGTGGCTGGGAGTGACAGAGAGCACAGAGGAAAATAAGAAGCGTTACAACAGTGACGACGCGAGTTTTACTCGAACCCCGAATGGCAGTCAATTTCGAACAATTGCAGGTACTTTTGCAGCAAAATTCGCAATTGGAAAATCTACAGAGGCATTTGATTGCACTGTAATCACAAAAATTAAACATTCAAGCAGAATGGGAACCGGAAATGAAGCTAACATTGTGAGAAACTGTTTCAAAATGCCAGTAGTTGCTTAACTTGAATCCTGGTACAAATGTGGTCGCAAATTCGGTAGCCAGGGAAGCGCAAAACTCCTGCAACACTACTACTTCAAAATCAGATGTGCCTTAGAGACCTGAGAATGCGATGGTCTAAATCAATTGCAATCAGATAAGGCAGATGAATAGACGCCACGAAGCAATACGCCAAGCTGATCCACAAGGTTATAGAATCACCAGTGTTGTAAGGAACCTCAAGTCAGTCACTAAACCAGTATCCAGAGCAAAGCACCTTGTGCCAAGCAGGAAAGAAAAGCATTGCAATTATCATGCGGGGGAAAGCGGACAAACAGCGTGAATCAATTCAAAATTGGGATCCTGGTGTGAGCACGAGGACTCCGAGGACCTAGGACGTGGTCGACAGGAAGAGTGATCTACAGTAACGGTTGCGTCATCTACGAGCTATTGGCAGGAAAGTAGAAATGGATCAGACACACCAATCAACTGAGGCCAAATGACGAGAAGACTCAGAGTCCCTCAGAAGCGCCATCTCTACCATGGGACATCCTGCTAGCCACCTTTTGTTTGCAAGACGTAGCTGAGCGGTTATGTGAACCGTAAGCAGCAGATGAGGCACAATGCAGGCCGACCCGAAAACGGAGACGACCAACATGGTTGCAAGTTGATCCCTAAAGCCGAACACAGCCAGTCACTCGGGCACCACACGACGTCATGCAGGTCCAGTCGAAGACTAATGCAACCGCGATGGCTATAAGTGAACCCCAGGGCAAAGAGCTACGATTTGGTCGAATTATGAAAATCGGTAGGAGTAATCAGTTTGAAGGAGGAAGTAATAGAGAAGTAAGCGGAGCTGAATTTGTGAATCGTCTGCCTTAGTGCGGTGGATCACTCGATCGATCGAGTAGGCCAGTGTGTTTGTAAAAGTACAGCTAGTTTTACACTTCCTCATACTTGTGAATAGAACTTTTGTGGGCAGAGCGCGTTACGCGTTTTTCTCTTACGCGGCCGGGAGTACCAGTGAGCAGAGTTAAAGTAGAAGCATTACAATAGAGTAGGTAACTGAAATAAACGAGCAACGCATGACACAAGAGTGAGGAATTCAAAATAAGGTTTGAATTACACGCCGTGTTTGGACTGAGAAACTCCACCTCAGTTGGGTCCTGTGGTTTATTTCAAAGTAGCTGTCGGTCATTCCGAGGAGAATTATCAGCGTTACTGGGTTGAACACCGAACTACAAGGCCAGTTACACCTTAATTTAAACCCAGATGGAAGAGTAACGATGAAGTGGTGCTTGACGGCTGGTGCTTGGTCAGCATGCCACTGAGTACCTCGAGCACCGATTGGTACGGTGGTAGTAATCGATGGTTGGATATTGAATCGCCTTTTGTGCGAAAGTACTAGGACAGGAAATCACAAAAGCTCGCGCTATCTTCTAAAGCAAGGTTCAGCCTTCCTTGTACTCAATGTAAAGTGGGATGTTAGTAGATGTGACATCCGAACAGTAAGTATGTCTATGGTGGAAACGTATATAATGGGCACTTTGAATCAGAAATGCAGAAGTTTCCTGATTGCTGTAAGCCATAAATCAGTTTAGAGAGTCGCTGACGCTACTGACCACAAGATGCAAAACGTAATTCTGCTATCACCAGACCACGTGATCAAAGCGAGTTTGTTTGATTACGGGGTGCATATGGTACCGATGACTGTGTATCGGTAGTTGCACGGGTCGATGTACTTGGAACTTCAGTATTAGATGAGAACTAATGGCTCAGACAACAGTCGAAAATGATCAGAAGAAATGGACAATAAAGGCAAAAGCGGCCAATGAATGAATAGATACTTGGTTAAATCATTCACCCATGAAACTGTGCGACGAAACAGTGGTCGTGTGACTTTGCGCGCACAAGCCACGCACGGAACAACAACACGCATCGTCCTATAGAAAGGACTGAGAGATTCAAGTCAAAGATGCATAATTATAGACTAAATCAGAACACAAAACAGCTTAAATTTTCGCCCCGTTCACCTAAGACAAGCAATCGTGTAACGCCCTAAGGGGACCAAAGAGCAAGGCTTGACTGCGATAGGAATCTAGTTTGTTCACAAGGCGAGGTATTATTTTTTGGGCAACCTACGCTCCGTTGAGGGATTCCAACTTACTCTTCCTTTATTGGCTGCCTCTCGAGGAAACTCTGCATATTCATCCATTGATCCAATTTGTCGTGAGGACATACAAAGCGATTCTGGCCCACGCATGTATGAGTTGCGGATCGACTAGCGGCGAACAATCGATCATCAGCAGCCTCTTGCACTTCAGCTCCGAATGCGTAGGTGAATACTAACAGCTACCATTACGATGCACATATCACAGTGGTGGTCTTGAATATACGATAAGCCTCGTACTCGGTGGACAGATCCAACCAAGAAGATAAGTTTGTCGTGGTCCTCAAGGAACCGCCCACTTTCTGCTATGGTGAATTTGGAACCTATGGCAGGATCGCTAACGTTTTTCTGTCATCCAGGATGGTGTACACCATGGTTGATCTGGCTCAGCTTTGCTGCTCCACTTTGGCGCTGAGAGCGATCTTTACTGATCAATGAAAGATGCCGAGAACTACGGCGCCGAACATATTCCCGATGATAGTTGTTGTCTTGTTTTTAACGATGCTGATACCATGTTAATGACATCGTTTTGTTCCATACGCCGAGCAAAACTTTCCTAACGCACCCCCTTAACTGCCGCATTCTACACAGTCCAAGTGCAATGTTTTAACACAATAGTTAGTTAGTGTATGATGGGAAAATATTATAACTGTACAAGACCCACAGGATGGCAAGTGCAATTAATATCAAAATCAGTGTCCAGGTGTAGTGCAAATATTGCACGTTGAAATCGCGTATCATGAGGTAGTGGGAGTATTTTAGTGTCACCTTTCTGCGCGGGAGGGGGCTGTAAATCACTACTAAGAAGCAAAAATCACGCCTTCTTTTATGTTAGCTGCGGTGATTAAAATATTGCGTCAGTAATAACAGCGGTTTGTTCGGTAGGAGCCTCACATTTCAGTTAATCTGCTTTGTAGTTAGCAATGCCGCCACTGCGACGTGGACGATCAATCCGAAGTTGTGACATTTTTCTGAGTGTAATTTCCGGATTTAGTATGTCGTTCCAGTCACTGCTATGATGTTCCAAATTGTTGTTTCATGTCAGTAGCGCAGTTCCAAATGTTTGGAAGGTTGTCATTGATCTTGGTATAGCGTCATTGCATTTGTTGACGCATTGGGAGCTCGGTTCTCTGCATTCGACCAGTACTGACCACTTCAAATGATAATTTGAAGAATGTTTACGGCACTGCTTATCGAATGAGTTGTATCAGCGATCGTGGCAGCGAATTTCAACGATCTTCCATGGCGTGCTTTGCAATTCATTACTTGATTGGTTTTTGAAGGCCACAATCAACGTGGTCCGGTTCTATGTCCTTGATATTTTCAAATAGTCTTAACGGTTGTTAGTTTCTGAGGGATTGCTCGTGTAGGTTGATGGCCCCACGTTAGCAATACGAACTCCGAAGCCGAGCACTTGGAGAGAACCGTTACTGTCTTTAGGGTACTATTCGCAAAAGTCAAACCGGCTACGTAACGCAGATATTCCATTCCATGATGCACAAATTGCTCTTAATAGACGTGATAGAAAGAAAGGTCGCGACGGACAACCAGTGGCACGGAAACGAAACAGAAAAACGTCAATTCTCTTCTAGCAGCAGTCGAATCTTTCCACCTGTTTGGCTGAAAACCACACAAAGCGCTCTCGGATGTTGTGGTTCTTGTCAGAAATTAGTGCTGCCATGCAGTTTTAGCAGTCTACTTCATACATCAATTGTAATTGGAAGCAGCAAAATATCAGGAAGGAGCGTGCGAAACGGAAACGGAGAGGCATTTGTTTTTTTCACTATAGTACTCCTTTGCTGGGCAAAATAATTTCCCTTCCATCTTCATCGCTGCGTTGGTTACAAAACTCTGTACTCAGACAATTAGTGCGTCACACGTGATCGTGTGTGCCCCAACCAAGGTCATCAATATGACCACGATGGTCTAACAACGAGCTGTAGGTTGAATTGGTAAGTATCATCGCTCCGCGCCCAGTTAGAAACTCAGGGCAATAATGCGGTCGATGTGGTCTCTGCGTTGGTCTGCACATGTGTCTGTGCGTTTATTTTCTTGCGTTTTTTGTGCTTGCGTTTTGATATCCTTGGTCTGGTTGCGCTTGATATGAATCATGGCAGGAACTACTTGTCGAAAAACCCCTATCTCGATTACACTGGCTAGAGGAGACAGTTGGTCGTTGTTGAAGGGAACGGGGTGCCCAGTCGTCTTGACCGTGCTAGGAATAAGAAGCGATTCCATGCATCGAGCGTGGAACGGGATACGGCCCACCAACTGCCTTGTGTACGCCTGTTACGCATGGTTTCCAGATTAGGCATGAATGCTGCTGTGCTTGTTGGCGCGTGGCCCGCTCCGAATCTATTATGCCTCCCATCTTCATACATCCCAGCCACGTAGCTTCAACTTTTCACTGGACATAAGGTCGGTCCATAGATCTGTGAGTGTTGCAGCTCATGCCACCTATGATCGCTCTGTCGGTGCAGGCGCTCTGCTCGCGGTCTCAGTGACAGCAACTGAAACGGATGCCGCCAAAAATGCAGCGGCACATTTAGAGCCACAAGCTACATACATACACTATCACATATGTATATACACTCATACATACACATTCACTGTTTGGCGATCATACCAAGTTTTTGTGCATTTCCGATCACTTCAATTTATTTTATCATGAGCATGCCTGTAAACGTGTGCCTCGCGTTGTTGATGATAAACAACAAAACAGAGACTACAATTCACTCAGGGTGCGAACTCCGAACATTCGGCACGCGTACTTCCAGCCTATTAAAGTCAAGGCATAAGGTCTCCATGCACCATGTTGCCAGATGATGATATACAGACTGCTTGGTATACGTTTACGTCCTTCATCGCTAGCAAATCCTCCCAATTCCATTGTCCGGTGAGGAAAGTTTTCAAAATACAGCCACCATCGATGGATACAGTCGCGCACCAGCTACTGAATAGACGGGCGTGATGCTGGCGAATCTACCAAACAGCTCCCTTGGAATGCACTTTTCGGTGTTATCGTGAAACGCAAACTGCTTTTAAAAGTCATTTATGAGCTGTTGGACGTTGATAGAAGATGGAACAGGCCAAACGCAGCCTCCGCAAACCTAAAACATTTCTTCGTCTACCTCAGATGGCGTAGTAACGTTCGCTCATCTCGCCAGTCTGACGATGATTAGACCTCGTATTCAAATTGACAAACACAAATATAATTATGTTCAACACGGCCAATTATAATATAATATAATGACACACAAGTATACTAATGCATACAAGTTTCGAGATCACATTTTGCAGACCGCCTCAAAGCAGCGTGACGGTGGGATGGTGATACAAGACGACCTCGGCTATTCGGAGCAATCCTTGAGGGTGTGCGAAACAAGGAATCAACTTGGTGGTTCCTGGCGGATGACGTAACAGCCGTACGAACCATGTTGCTCCGTAAATTCTCAATACATACGTAAGGGTCCATTTTGAGTGCTGGATTCCTCCCTTGCAAACCTGGCTAAAATCTGAACTGGCTGTACAGGAAGCCCTAAACAGAAAGGCAAGCATAGCGTAAAGGGCTTGTTCCGACTTAAAAATATGTACGAATGGAAGTCCTTGCAGTCTAAAGCAGACCATATCACCTACTACTGCGGACATCATTCTCTCATACTGGATTATGAAAAACGGAATGCCTGTTTTCCGCCACCTCCTTAGGCTTAACTACAGCAAAAAATTGCGGGTCCATCACCTGAAACTGACTACCTAACATATCCGGATTAGAATACCGCCGGAAATCTTTCACCCACCATGTTCGTCAGATGTGGGACGCTCCTCCTAACTTAATCATTTCTGCGCCCACAATTCCTTTCTTTAAACGACGCAATGACGCATTGCACATTTTGAATCACGTGACAGGTATCCCTTTCATCGAGTGCAGTTAAGACTCAAACTTACCTCATGTTCTCAAGCCACTACGAAACTGGCGTGGACGGAGTTACTTGTCTGCAACGTGGATATTGCAATGATTCGATGGATGCGCGATGGACCTTGCTTTTAAACAGTTTTGTGGCTTGAACACAATCCATCCTAAGGATCTTGTCTAATTTTAGCTTATTTTACGGGTTTCGTGCTTCCCTTCCATTTTTCCTACCTGTTCTCCCGTAACTTGGCCAATTGTGTCCACCGAATTGTCGGTTACATCCAACGAAGTGGCTAATGCATCTGGCGCAAATGCCAGGACAACCTCTATCTAACGACATCCGAACAACACAGTGTCACCAAGCTAACACTTTATTGAAATTACAAGAGCCACATCGGGTGCACGTTCGTGAGTGATGATTTCACACACCAACTTCTCGCTCGACCCACGATAGTTATAGGCCTATCACTCATTCCAGTCAAATCAAGGAACCGTTTAATTCGAAGTTTACCACAGCGCCAACTGTACATCTCTCCAGCGAACAAATACATTCCACATGAATCGATTCATTTTTATTCCCTGAGGAATTTGTCTTACTGTAAGACTTGTTGGACTGTTTCAAGCATATGAACAATAGAAACCAAATCACAGTAAACATGGATCTATTATCCTATTTAATTGATATAATTCCGAAACCTTCATTCAAATGTGGCACAGTGTCTCGCGTAACTCTGACCATACGACTGTCTGCATCATCCCGATCTCCGATATCACGAAGCGAACCGATTTGATAGGCGTACAGGGGTGGGTAATTCCTGCCACGTCAATTTTCGATCAATGGAGCAATTTTTTTGACGAGTATAAAAGCGTATATTTAATATATCCCTTAGGTCTGCGAGGATAACAATCACAAAATTAAGAAGCTGTGTCTGTAAGAGAGTGTGGAATAGATGCATCACAAAGGGGTTTCGACCAACCAACAAGCAATTATTCCTTTCAGGATAATTAGGTGGTTATAATGCCGTCCACTGTTTGTTGTGCACTAATGCCAACATCTGATTGTCCAGGCTATATCATGTAGTGTCAATGTGTCAAAGTATCGTCAAGAGGTTTTCTTGAAAATTGTTATATTTGCAGCCACGGTTACATTTGCCGGGGGGGCATTCCAAAATTGTGACACTCAGAGGGAGAAGAAGCTTCGTCGGCTTTCCAGTCGACTGTACTGCGTAGCCAGCTTAAAATCATGACCCATTAGATAAGTGTTTTCACCGAGTTTCAAAACAGAATGGCATGTGTGGTTGCAGTTTCTCAGGATATGATACACAAATATGAGATCATCTCTTAGGCGCAGGTAACGTCCGCTGTATATCTTGAGGGTTTGCAGCCTGAGTGAGTAGGGTAGGCGGGATAAACCTCGAAACCTCTTTGTCGCCCTGCTTTGTGTTGTATCGAGCGTGGTGATGTGGTGCTTCTGCCAGGTTTGCCAAACTTGAATAGCGTATTACGTGTGCCGCCCCAGGTACGCACCAAGCATTTTCGGAAAGACTGAGGCGTCAAATAACTGGAATGCTCTAGGAATTTGGCCGAAGTGTTTGTGATATTTCAGGCCATCTCAGTCTGCCTTAAACACCAAAATTTCTGTTGCACAAGCTTACCATGGTCGCACTCATGAGTGGCGCGCTGTAAAATATTTGGTCCAAGACGGTTGTTGTGAGTTCGCTGATGACGTATGTTCAACCCGTTAAACTTTGTGGTGTTGAAACGCAGCATGTTCTTGTTGGACCATGTGTGCGCTTTGTCCAGGTCATCCTGCATGGCTATGTGATCCTTCACTGAGGCGATAGCAAGCCATATCTTTAGACAATCAATAAAGAGCAGACAGTTTGATGACTGCACAGTTGCAAGATCATTACTGATAAACAGGGACACTAGGAGGTCGCTTAATCAGCCTAGAACGGGATCACAAAACGTTCACTCTGGATTATGTGCAGTGGAATGTGATGGACCAGACGGTCGAACTTCTTTGAGCAGTACAGGTAGACTGCATCCAGCCCTAGATCGGCGTATGCAGATTCCGTCCAAATTTCACGAGCTATCAACTGCTCAATAGTGCAGGACCGAATTTGGCAAACACCGTACTGCTCCGGGACGAGACTTTATCTCATTCCCTAAGTACTCCAGGAGCGCCTCAGCTAAAATGGACAGCATGATATTAGAGATCACCGGAAGAAGGGTGATCGGACAATAATGTCTTAGTTCTACACGGCTGCCGCTTACGTAGATTGGAGTGAAGATCCCGTGCTTCAACATACAGGGGACGTGCATCTCAACAAAACATCTTTGAAAGATTGTGCTAACGGTTCAGCTAATCTCATGGTGGCCAGTTTCAACACTTTCGGACGAATGTCGTCCGCAATGGTGAGCTGTATTCGTGCAAGGACATCAGCCACTTCAGTATGCTGCGGATACTAACCGCAGCCCGGTGATACACCAGTTCACAAGTGCAAACTAGAAAGGCAGAAATACATTTTTGGGTTCTGTTCGAATCGAGAGTCTTGTATCTGCAAATGTCATGCCGGATAAACGCACATTTAGTTTGCAAACTACTTTCCAGGAATGGCACTGCTGAATTACAGTTTTACAACTAAATTGATCTCAAAGCCTTCGGCGTCGTCTGATCAAATCGTACAAGGTGGCGCAAGGGTATGCATTTTAACAACAAAACGGTAGCGAGTTGAATGAGAAAACAAGAGCGGGAGGATTTAGATGGTGCGTCGCTGCAATTCGATGGACATAGTTGGCATACATGGAAATAAATGAAAACGTTCTGGAGCAATTTTCTTAAATATTAGTGCAGGTTACAGCTTGAAAATGGCGCATGGTGCCTCGTGAACCTGTCAATTAGCTTGATTGACACATGGATAATGAGTAAATTCACGGGTGCTCATTCAGTGATTTCAAGGTAGTATCCATCGATTTCCTTTACGGATGCTTGCGACCAACCTTAGTGTGTGGCCGCCGCCTCCTTAATATGCCGTCCTCGCAATGCGGTAGATCGACATATTGAGTGTTGTCATGGTCTTACTCAGAAGACCACCTAAGCTGCGGCTCACGTGAGAAAACACCGCACCAAACCAAGAGGATCGCGCTTGTCTATTTAATTGGACGCAAGCACATGCACGGTTCTACCCACGTATTTCATAAAAGTTCGTAGCCACATGAGAACCATAGTTAAGAGCAATTATGAAGCGCATTTCGATCCTGTTTGTCTATTTTATCATTCGCTCAGCTTTGATTGTTCCGCAGGCGGGCGGTGAGTTTTGGGTTGAATTTCTATATGCCTTGTCCAATGCAATCACACAGTCTGTCTATACCAACGTCCTGTCTATTTGATTCCAGTATTCTGCACCATGGATGGGAAGGCGCTATTGCATACGCCAGAAATAGAGGGATCTGAATTATGGGAGAAGGTGGTAGCAAAGAGAGGTATGGTGATTGTGTGATGTGTTTATCTCTTGTTGTAGTATTCGGAACAATTGCCATCAGATAACATGCCTCCTTTTCTTCTCATTTTTTTATGATTATCCATGAAATGGCTATGATTCATGTGCTCACCATCTCCTTAATTCATGGCAAGCTGGGAGTTATTGTGTATTATAGTCATTACTTTTATATTTCAGCTGAAGTCTTAATTAGAGTTCGACCAAAATTCAACCAATCATACGTTGGGTGAAGCACGTGGTTTCGTCAGCAGTCAACCCACTTTGTTGCTGTCTCCTGTGTTGAGAATTCAACCGACAGCTTTCCACACAATTTTGGCAATACACTCTGAACGCAACTCCGTTGTTCATTTTCACCCTGTCACATTCGACCGTAACGCACTTTAGTGGACGGAGTCGTTAATCCAACTTGTAGAGGACTGCGGGAATTTCGTTAGCATCGGGGGATTGAAATGCACTCCATTCGCTCCATAGTTCCGGATTCGCACTTGTAAAGGTGACGCAGTTGACCTTCATTCGACATGTGATCGGTGTATTACTGCTAAAAGTAATGACTACGATGCTGCGTATGCTTTATAGGGAGCTGCGTGAAGATGTTTAAAATGGGGGACAATTTGTTCCAATGGCATTAGATCGCTCACTCCTTAATTTTAGGGAAATGCTTCCTAGAAATGAGGCTGCGAAGTAAGGTAGCTGACGTCCTTTAGTGTTGTTCACCATGCCGAAACATTCCAAATGTAAGCTGTTTCCGTGTGTGGATAAGGAAGTTCACTATGTTGTCTGGGACAATCGAGCATTTGGTGAATATCAGGATTACAACCATAACATTGGACACATCCCCGCTCGTACCTCAACCAGCCAATGCAAGCTGCGCCCATACGTTGAAGAAGGGAGCCAGACACGAGGCAACCGCACTGCGTTGTCTGCCTCTGTAAATTAATTGCCTCAACTCATTCGCATTAGTGGACAACAGTCGAACGCGCCAACCTCCACTTCTTTCAGCGGTGTAATCCACATTAGGCAGTGGTGATGATGGCAGCCCCGCAACGGATGCAACCCACCCTTGTGATCCGTCGAGGATAGTACAAATTGATTGCTTCTACGCCGAAGCCGCAGATAACGCCAACGATTCCGTTTGCCGTAGCTTCTACAGTTCACCACACGTTAAAAGACGGTAGCAATTATTGCTCCTATGTATCCAAAAGAAGAAATGAGGTCCGTTTCATTTATGTGTGCACAAATGTCCCAGACTCGTAGTCAAGTACCATAAAGCGGAAGCTGATGGGAGATCATAAAAAGTACATTTTCAATTGGGGTGCAATAAGCAAGTTGGTTGATGCTAAGACGCTTCGCCCAAATTCATTGCTTTGTGGCAAATCTTGTATACTCCGAGTAACGCCGGTTTCCGCTGTCGGTAAAGAGGCGAAATTCCGCACTGCACTTTACCAAGGCAATTAACGTGCCTCTAAAGAAACTTGCGGTGGTTTGAACAGAATGCTATTCTTGCTGGTTTCTCAACATGTGTTTATGTATCGACTGCACGTAGTAGTTGTGTGGAGTTACGTCCACTGTCCCAATGTCCGCGCTGGGAGATATATTATAAGTGCGCTGTGTTCGATCACTTAAGGGGATTCATATTGGAGTTCTTAGCGTCGAAATTACTTTAATTTTTATAGATGGTGGAAAGATTCCGGCGCTAATGCGCTCGCGACTATTGAAGTGAGGGTTTATTAGAATAGTTCCATTGCAGTCTCTGGGATGCACTCCGTCATTAATGCTTAAATGGCATAATCGACGAATGCAGACACTGTGTCGTAATGCGTACTGTAGTGCATTAGTTAAGGTTTCTGTGTCAGGATACTCTGCTTAGCAATTACGATCTAAAGGTATGGTCAGTTTAACTCTTCGACCCAAAGGACTAGACGCATGTAACCCATCAGTTAATAGGTGCTTCTGTTGAGCAAAGGGTCTACCGTCGACGGTTTATTCGCTGTTCTGAGCTTAGCAAGAACAGTGACCGGATTGCATACGTAGAGATGGGTTACTTTGTTCGCTGCAGATATTGAAATCTCCTGCAATAAGTATACTACTACTTTACTGCAACGTCATAATGTGCTGAACCGATAGATATCTGCTTTTGCCTTTCTGAGTGGATCTGCACCGTCAGTAAATTACGGACACAAGACATATGCAGCGGTGGTTACTTAACCATGCTTTGCATCATATAAGATCAATAATATTCGCTTGAAGATTAGCCATGAGTTCAAAGCAATGGTTTGCTTTAAAATAAAGGATTGCTCACTCCTTCCGGGTAGTGCTGTCGTTTCGGCGATGTGATGTACCGGGTGGAGCGGTCGAAACGTTGCTAATCTCATTGTTCAGCCACCTTCCGGTGATCACTATTATATGGCGAGGCCCTGAACTATGGTGAACAACTTAATCATAAGGAACTATACATTTGTGTACAAGCAGAACGGATTCTCGGTAAGCGGCATTAAGTTGCGGATGTGTAATGATGCCTGAAAACCGCGTCAACCATTGAGGAGTAGAGCAGTTGCCATTCTATAAGTCATTAGTCCTTGAAATTTGGTCTATTGGCAAGGGTTTAGATTTGCCACATGTATTTCCATATAAATGCACAGGTAAGCGTAATTTCATATGTTAAACAATGCAATTGTCGAGGATGGGTGTGTGGTGGAAGTAACCCATTGGTGGCGGCCTTGAGCCCCTTCCTCAGTGGATAAATTTTAAAGATTACGAAATCCGTTAAAATGATCGCCCATTTTGCATCAGGTTAACAATCATCCTCACGTTTGCCATTCGATTTTGAAGGTACATTTTACAGGATATCCTGAGTCATGTGCATCTGTGATGAGCTAGGGACCCAAACGTATGACTGTAGAAATAACTGTGACATCAGCGGGACACGGTTTCATTCGACGAAGACGAGGTTCACCTTAATGCCCTGAATTTGTATAACTTGTTGTATGCTAATTGCACCACAAATTAACTTCCGCTGGTGATGGTCGTCCATCAGCTTTCCTTCATGATACTAGACTGCGATACTTGAACATTTGGGCACACAAGGGAGAAAGCGTCGTGATTGCTTTTTCGGCTACATATTCGCCACTACTAATCGATACCACTAGTATCGTCATGGTGCGTTGTGTGATCAGGGCTATTCACTCCGGCGTTGACGTAGGGGCAACTAATGCGTTCGATGCTGGGCTTTTATCTAAGGTAGCATGGTTCCGGTTCGAGGCCGCCATCGCCAATGACCGAAGCTGAACTGCACTACTGAAAGGAGTGTAGGCACGCACACTCGATTATTGTTCACATACTTGAGTGAGGAGAGTCAAAGGCTTTACAGACACTCATCATTATCAACAACAACAGCAGTACGTCAACCATTTGAACGGATGCTTCGCTGCTATATAGCCATCTCGAACTACGGTACATTAGATAATATATGAGAGCGAGATGGGGAACTTACCGGAATACCTTAATGCTTAAACAAACAGTCAATGTCAAAGCGAATAAGCTATGTCAACAACAAGCCATCACAAACAACTGGCTATCATACAGAGATAAGGCGGCATCAGCGAGAAAGCTTACTTCCAGCACTCACTGCCCACGTCATAATCAGCACTTACCCTACAGATAAGTCAGCACCAAACACACGTTAATCAGGCAGTCCGACTAAGAGACGGCAGCAGACGGGCCATTGGTGCCGACTATGGGAAACTGTAAGGTCTCGAACCAAACATAGTGCCAATGACTTGGAATCTGGCCTGGAAGCTGAGATTGACAATCGGCACAGTTTGGTCGTCAGTGACCTTAGTTACTGCTGACAAGTCAACCTTTGTCAACATCGAGCTTCTTGCGACAGCACATCTGACAGACAAAACAAGGCCCACCTCGATAAACGGTAATTGGGCAAATGTAGTGCATGCCCATGCCAATACAACTTATTCAGTGCTATCAGCTGGTTTAAGGAACTAGCTTTCGTATCCTTGCATGGCTCTAGCATACGCACATCCTCGTCGCGGACACGCTGGTGCCATCCGGCACTAGCAATGCTCCGCAGGCAGCGATTATCAAAGACTTAAATGCGCCTCAGATCTTCAGACCGAAGGAGCTAATTCTCATTGGCATGGAGTAGGACGGACTACCCGCTGGCCTTGTAAATACGGCCATTCAAACGGAAGGAAACCCCGTTCTGTCGCCAAGGATGTGGTAGATCCGAAAAGGCAGTTCTGGCTTTTGCAAGATTTGAAAGGACTTCCGTTAGTCTCGCCCATCTTTGCTGATACAGCTGCCAAGATGGGAGAACTGCTGAACTACCTCCAGTTCCTCACTATCTAGAGTCAAGTGATCATCAAGTAGCTGATCGTCCTTCAGCGACACTTTGCGCATACAAATTATGGGACTATTCTACCGTGGCTATTCAGGCTTGATTACGTCGCCCGAACACTCTTAAACAGCATGACGATATCGTCAGCATTATCAAAATCAACAAAACCTTCATCGGAGAGCACTGCAAAGCCTGCATGGTGAGATTTCGCAATGGAACACTTCTTGACGGTGCCCACAACGAAAGTGATTAAGGATTTGGAAATTGGACAACCCTGATGAACGCCACTTGTTGCAGAAAGCTATCCGACTATTACCGTAGGCCGTGATTTTCTCCTATAGTTCTCGAATATGGAGCACGTAAAATGTTCACACGTTTCCTGAGAACGCCTTCCGTAAAGGTATCTCAAACAGAATGCCTCGATCGACTGAGAACTATGTGCTCTTGAAATCGAGGAACACACCTATTGCCGGCGTGCGGTATGCGTGGCTCGGCTTTTTCTTCTGTCGCACGTTGAGTGTATGGTCTATACAGGTCCGTTCGGGATGAAACCCATCTGCACTTCCCTACTTCGAGGTACCCGTTCTGCAGTGAGGCAACGAAGAAAATTTGAGGCCAGTACGTTTGTCACAACTAATGTTAGGCAAGTACCCCTGTGGTAAGCACAGTCGGGGCAACTGCCGTTCTTGTATACCGTCACTATAATTAACTGACTCCAGTTAGCTGGGATGATCCCTGCCTTCCAGACCTGTCAGAAGAAGGAGGTAAGTGCTTTGCAGGGAAAACTTAATGCCGCTTACCGAGAATCCGTACTGCTTGTACACAAATGTATAGTTCCTTATGATTAAGTTGTTCACCATAGTTCAGGGCCTCGCCATATAATAGTGATCACCGGAAGGTGGCTGAACAATGAGATTAGCAACGTTTCGACCGCTTCACCCAGTACATCACATCTCCGCAACAACAGAACTACCAGGAAGGAGTGAGTAATCCTTTATTATAAAGCAAACCATTGCTTTGAAATCATGGCTAATCTTCAAGCGAATATTATTGATCTTACATGATGCAAAGCATGGTTAGGTAACCACCGCTGCATATGTCTTGTGTCCGTAATTTACTGACGGTGCAGATCCACTCAGAAAGGCAAAAGCAGATATCTATCGGTTCAGCACATTATGACCTTGCAGTAAGTAGTAGTAATACTTATTGCAAGAGATTTCAACATCTGCAGCGAACAAAGTAACCCATCTCTACATATGCAATCAGGTCACTGTTCTTGCTAAGCTCAGAACAGCGAATAAACCATCGACTGTAGACCCTTTTGCTCAACAGAAGCACCTATTAACTGATGGGTTACATGCGTCTAGTCCTTTGGGTCGAAGAGATAACGCGACCATACTGTTAGATCGTAATTACTAAACAGAGTATCCTGACACAGAACCCAAACTAATGCACTACAGTACGCATTACGACACACTGTCTGCATTCGTCGAAGATGCCATTTAAGCATTCATGACGGTGTGCATCCCAGAGACTGCATTAGAACTATACTAATAAATCCTCACGCCAATAGACGCGAACGCATCAGCGCCGAAGCTTTCCACCGTCTATTCAAATTAAGTAATTTTGACGATAAGAACTCCAAGATGAATCCCGTTAAATGATCGGACACAACGCACTTATAATATATCTCCCAGCGCGGACATTTGGACAGTGTACGTAACTCAACACAACTAATACGTGCATTCGGTACATAAAAACATGTTGAGAAACCAGCAAGAATAGCATTCTGTCCAAACCGCAATTTTATTTAGAGGCACATAATAAGCCCTCGCAATGTGCAGTGCGGAATTTCGCCTCTTTATCGTCAGCGGAAACCGGCATAACTCGGAGTATACAAGATTTGCCACAATGCAATGAATTTGGGTGAAGCTTCTTAGCATCACAGGCTCAACCAACTTGCTTATTTCACCCCAACTGAAAATGCACTTTTTATGATCTCCCATCAGCTTCCGCTTTATGGTACTTGACTACGATTCTGGGACATTTGTGCACACATAAATGAAACGTTCCTCATCTCTTCTTTTGGATACATAGTTAGGAGTATTAATTGATACCGCCGTTTAACGTGTGGTGAACTGTAGAATCTGCGGCAATCGGAATCGTTGGTGTTCTCTCCGGCTTCGGCGTAGAAGCAATCAATATGTACTATCCTCGACGGATCACAAGGGTGGGTTGCATCCGTTGCGAGGCTGCCATCATCGCCACTGCCTAATGTGGATTACACTGCTGAAAGAAGTGGAGGTTGGCGCGGTCGACTGTTGTCCACTAATGCGAATGAAATGAGGCAATTAATTTGCAGAGGCTGACAATGCATTGCAGTTGGCTAGTGCCTGGCTCCCGTCTTCGACGTATAGGCGCAGCTTGCATTGGCTGGATGAGGTACGAGTGGGTATATGTCAACTGTTGTGGTTGTAATCCTGATATTCACCAAATGCTCGCTTGTCTCATACAACATAGTGAACATCCTTATCCACACACGGAAACAGCTTACATCTGGAGTGTTTTGGCATGGTGAAAAACACTGAACGACGTCAGATACCTCACTTCGCAACCTCATATCTAGGACAGATTTCCCTACCTATTAAGGAGTGAGCGAACTAATGCCATTTGAACAAATTGTCCCCCATTTTAAAGATCTTTACGCAGCTCCCTATAATGCATACGCAGCATCGCAGACATTAATTTCAGCAGAATTACCCCGATCACACGTCGATTGTAGGTCAACTGCGTCACCTTTACAAGTGCGAATACGGAAATATGGAGCGAAGAGAGTGCATTTCAATCCCCAGATGCTAACGAAATTCCCGCTGTCCTCGACAAATAGGATTAACGACTCCGTCCACTAAAGTGCGTTACGGTCGAATGTGACAGCGTGCAAATGAACAACGGAGTTGTGTTCAGAGTGTATTTGCCAAAATTGTGTGGAAAGTTATCGGTTGAATTCACAACATTGGAGACAGCAACATATTGGGTTGACGGCTGACGAAACCACGCGATTCACCCAACGAATGAGTGGCTGTATTTTGGCCGAACTCTAATTAAGACTGCAGCTGAAATATGAAAGTAGTGGCTGTAATACACATTAACTCCCAGCAAGCAATGAATTAAGAAAATGGTTCGCACATGAATCATAGCCATTGCATCGATAAGAATAACGAAATGAGAATAAAAGGAGGCATGTTATCGGATTGCAATTGTCCCGAATACTACAACATGAGATAAACACATCACACAATCACCATACCTCTCTTTGCTACAACGTTCTCCCATAATTCAGATCCCTCTATTTCGGGCGTATGCAACAGCGTCTTCCCATCCATGGTGCAGAATACTGGAATCAAATAGGCAGGATGTTGGTATAGACAGACCGTGTGATTGCATTGGACAAGGCATAGAGAAATTCGACCAATAACTCACCGCCTGCCTGCGGAACAATCAAAGCTGAGCGAATGATACAAACGACAAACAGTATCGAAATGCGCTTCATAATTGCTCCCAACTTTGCTTACATGTGGCTATGAATTTATATGAACTACGGGAGTAGAACGATGCATTTGCTTGCGTCCAATTAAATAGACAAGCGCCATCCTCTTGGTTTGGTGCGGAGTTTTCTCACGTATGCCGGAGCTTATGTGGTCTTCTGAGTAAGACCATGACAACACTCAGATATGTCGATCTACCGCATTGAGATGGCGACATGTTAAGGATGTGGAATCAGCGGCCACACACTAAGGTTGGTCGCAAGCATCGTGAAGGAGATCGATGGATACTACCATGACAGCACTGAATGTGCACCCGTGAATTTACTCATTATCCATGTGTCAATCAAGCTAATTCACAGGTTCACAAGGCGCCATGGGCGATGCTTAGGCTGTAACATTCACTAATGTTTAAGAAAATTGCTCCAGAACGCTTTCATGTATTTCCATGTATGCCATCTATGTCCATCGAGGTGTAGCGATGCACCATCTAAATCCTCCCGCTGTTGTTCTCTCATTCAAGTCGCTACCGTTTTGTTGTTAAAATGCATACCCTTGCGCCACCTTGTACGATTTGATCAGACGACGCCGAAGGCTTTGAGATCAATTTAGTTGTAAAACTGTAATTCAACAGTGCCGTTCCTGGAAAGTAGTTTGCAGTCTAAACGTGCGTTTATCCGGCATGCTAGTTGCAGACACAAGACTCTCGATTCGAACAGAACCAAAACAATGTATTTCTGCCCTTTTAGTTTGCACTTGTGAACTGGTGTATCACCGGGCTGCGGTTAGTATCCGCAGCATACTGAGGTGGCTGATGTCCTTTCGCGAATACAGCTCACCTCTTGCGGACGACATTCGCCCGAAGGTGTTGAAACAGGCCACCATGAGCTTAGCTGAACCGTTAGCACACTCTTTCAGCGAAGCGTTGTTGAGATGCACGTCCACTGGAAGTGGAAATACGGGATCTTCACTCCAATCTACATAAGTAGTAGCCGTGTAGAACTAACGCATTATTGTCCGATTACCCTTCTTCCGGTGATCTCTAATATCATGCAGTCCATTTTAGCTGAGGCGCTCCTGGAGTACCTGGAGAATAAGAAAAATCCTCTTTCCGGAGCAGGACGGTTTTCGCCAAATTCGGTCCTGCACAACTAAGCGGTTGATAGCTCGTGCAGTTTGGACGGAATCTGTAAACGCCGATCTAGGGCTGGATGCAGTCTACCTGGACTGCTCAAAGACATTCGACCGTCTGGACCATCGCATTCCACTGCACAAACTCCAGAGTGATCGTTTTGGCGATCCCGTTCTAGGCTGGTTAAGCGACTTCCTCGTTCAACCTCAGCTGAATGACGGAACCATGCCTGTCCCTGTTTATCATTAATGATCTTGCAACTGTGCAGTCATCAAACTGTCTGCTATTTGCTGATGATCTAAAGATATGGCTTGCTATCGCCTCAGTGGAGGATCACATAGCCATACAGGATGACCTGGACAAAGCGTACACATGGCCCAACGAGAACATGCTGCATTTCAACACCACAAAGTGCAAAAGGTTGAGCATACGTCATCAGAGAACTCACAACAACCGTCTTGGACCAAAACGTTTACAGCGCGCCACTCATGAGTGCGACCATGGTACGCTTGTGCAATAGGAATTTTGGTGTTTAAGGCAGACTGAGAAGGCCTAAAAATCAAACAAACACTTCGGCCATATTCGTAGAGCATTCCAGATATTGGACGCCTCAATCTTTCCGAAAATGCTTGGCGCGTACCTGCGGCCGCACACGGAATACGCTATTCAAGTTTGGCAAACCTGGCAGAAGCACCACCTCACCACGCTCGATACCACACAAAGCAGGGCGACAAAGAGGGTTCGAGGTTTGTCCCGCCTACCCTACCCACTCAGGCTGAAAACCCTCAAGATATACAGCGGACGTTACCTGCGCCTAAGAGATGATCTCATATTTGTGTATCATATCCTGAGAAACTGCAACCACATATGCCATTATCTTTTGAAACTCGGTGAAAACATCTCTTTAAGGGGTCATAAGTTTAAGCTGTTCATGCAGTACAGTCGACTGGAAAGTCGACGAAGCTTCTTCTCCCTCTGAGTGTCACAGTGTTGGAACGCCCTCCCAGCAAATGTAACTATTGCTCCTAATATAACCATTTTCAAAAAACCTCTTGACGATACTCTGACACGCTGACACTACATGATATAGCCCGTGGCAATCAGATGGTGGCATTAGTGCACAACAAACAGTGGACGGCATTATAACCACCTAATTATCCTGAAAGGAATACTTGCTTATTTGTTGGTCGAAACCCCTTGGTGAGGCATCTATTTCACACTCTCTTACAGACACGGCTTCTTAATTTTGCGATTGTTATCCTCGCAGACCTACGGGATATATTAAGCATACGCTTTTATACTCGTCATAAACCATTGCTCCATTGATCGAAACTTGACGTGGCAGGAATTACCCACCCCTGTACGCCTATCAAATCGGTTCGCTTCGTGATATCGGAGATCGGGGTGATGCAGACAGTCGTATGGTCAGAGTTACGCGAGACCCTGTGCCACATTTGAATGAAGATATCGGAATTATATCAATTAAACAGGATAATAGATCCATGTTTACTGTGATTTGGGTTCCATTGTTCATATGTTTGAATCAATCCAACAAGTCTTACGGTAAGACAAATTCCTCAGAGAAGAAATATGAATCGATTCATGTGGAATGTATTTTTGGCTGGAGAGATGTACAGTTAGCGCTGTGGTAAACTTCGAATTAAGCGTTTCCTTGATTTGACTGGAATGAGTGTTACGCTTATAACTATCGTGGGTCGAGTGAGAAGTTGGTGTGCGAAATCATTTGATCATCACTCACGAACGTGCACCAGATGTGGCTCTTGTAATTTCAGTGAAGTTAGCTTGGTGACACTGTGTTGTTCGGAGGTCATTAGATAAAGGTTGTCCTGACATTTGCGCCAGATGCATTAGCCACTTCGTTGGGTGTAACCGACAATTCGGTGGACACAATTGGCCAAGTTACGGGAGAACAGGTAGGAAAAATGGAAGGGAAGCACGAAACCCGTAAAATAACCTAAAATTAGACAAGATCCTTGGGATGGATTGTGTTCAAGCAACAAAATTGTTTAAAAGCAAGGTCGATCGCGCATCTTTCGAATCATTACAATATCCACGTTGCAGACAAGTAACTCCGTCCACGCCAGTTTCGTTGTGGCTGGAGAACATGATGTAAGTTTGAGTCTTAACTGCACTCGATGAAAGGGATACCTGTCACGTGATTCAAATGTGCAATGCGTCATCGCGTCGTTTAAAGAAAGGAATTGTGGGCGCAGAAATGAGTAAGTTAGGAGGAGCGTCCCACATCTGACGAACTTGGTGGATGAAAGATTTCCGGCGGTATTCTAAGCCGGATATGTTAGGTAGTCAGTTTCAGGTGATGGACCCGCAATTTTGTGCTGTAGTTAAGCCTCAGGAGGTGGCGGAAAGCAGGCATTCCGTTTTTCATAATCCAGTATGAGAGAATGATGTCCCCTGTAGTCGGTGATATAGTCTGCTTTACACTACAAGGACTTTCATTCGTACATGTTTTTAAGTCGGAACAAGCCCTTTACGCTTTGCTTGCCTTTCTGTGTAGGGCCTCCGGTACAGCCAGTTCAGATTTTAGCCAGGTTTGCAAGGGAGGAATCCAGCACTCAACATGGGCCCTCACGTATGTATTGAGAATTTACGGAGCAACATGGTTCGTACGGCTGGTACGTCCTCCGCAAGGAACCAACAAGTTGATTCCTTGTTTCGGACACCTTCAAGGATTGCTCCGAATAGCCGAGGTCGTCTTGTACCACCGACCCAACGTCACGCTACTGTGAGGCGGTCTACAAAATGTGATCTCGAAGCTTGTATGCATTAGTATACTTGTGTGCCATTGTATTATATTAGAGTTGGCCGTGTCGAACACAATTATATTTGTGTTTGTCTATTCGAATACGAGGTCTAGGCCTCGTCAGACAGGATTTTTCTTGATCGGTATTGACAGTGATGCCGTCGCTACCAAATAACACTAGGATAGATAAACAAACGTTACTAAGCCCTTTGCGGTAGACGAAGAATTGTTTTAGCTTTGCGGAGGCTGCGTTTGGCCAGTTCCATCTTCTAGCAAAGTGCAGCAGCTCGTAGATGACCTGCGTTGTGGACTGCGCTGCACCATTTGGTGCAACGCATAAGGATTGAGGTGGAGGTGCCTCCTGAGCTGAAGGATGCTTTTGTGCTACCACTGTACAAGGGTAAAGGTTGCAAGCAATATTGCACGAATTATCGTGGCATAAACTTGCTGAGTTGTGGGGGCAGGGTGACTGCCCGAATCCTGTTCAATCGCATCTTCAGTCAGGTTGTGGAACAGAACGTGGCGGAAGAGCAATGTGGATTCCGTTCGGGTCGCAGCACTATAGATATGGTGTGTGCGGCTCGTCAGTTGCAAGAGAAGTGCAGAGAACGACACCAGCCATGGTACTCGCTTTTTGTTGATTCCACCAAGGCATTTGGTAGGGTGAACCGTGAGGCATTGTGGCTGGTGTTGGGTAAGTTTGGTTGCGTGCGTAAGTTTGTATGTTTAATCGAATGCCTGCACAGTGAGATGCGAGTGAGGGTGCAGCTGAGTGGAGAGACCCCGGATGACTTTACAGTTGTCATTGGTGTGAAGCAAGGCTGTGACTTAGCTCCTGCCCTGTTTAATCTATATCTCCGTGTAATGTTGTCTTGTGCTTTTGATGCGGCTTGTGCTTACGGTGTTCGTGTGGAGCACCGTATGGATGGTGGGTTGCTTAACATCCGTCTTTTCGGTGTGAGAACCCTAGTCTGTGGGAAAACTATCCGTAGGTTACCGTTTGCTGACAAATGTGCGTTGTTTGCACACAGCGCGGATGAATTGCAGCACATGGTTTGTGCTCTAGCTACAACAGCGGCCAAATTCTGGCTCACCATCAACAAAAGCAAAACTGTCTGTCTCTTTCAGTCTTCACCGGAGGTGCTATTTTCAATATTGCCGCGAATCAGCATTGGTACTGAAGTATTGGAAACCACCTCCCGCTTCAGCTACCTTGGGAGTGTGATGTCGGCTGATCAGCAGCTACACATCGATTTGCCTATTCGCTTGTCGAAGGCAGCAGCAGCATTCGGGAAACTAGAATACTTTGTGTGGAACAACCATCAGCTCACCATTGTCATGAAGCTGATAGTGTACAAATCTAGGGTGTTGTCCGTTCTTCTACACGGCAGTGAAACCTGGACTATGTACCGGTGGGATGTGCGGTATCTCGAGCGGTCCCATCAAAAGTGTTTGCGACGGATTCTGCCCATCGGATGGGGCGACAGATTTGCGGACACGGAAGCGATGGTCCAAAGTGGGATGTATGCAGTGGACTGCATACTATTGCTGAGACACTTGAGGTGGCTTGATCATGTGAGCCGTATGGATTCGACGCGAATAGGCAAACAAATATTATGTGCTCAGCTGAGTATTGTGAAGCGGCATGCTGGGAAACCAAAGTTACGATACCAGGACATGAGGAAATTGAGCCTCTCACGTTCTAATCTTGATTGCATGTCATGGGAATCGAAGGTGGTTGAGCGGCGTGCATGGCGCGATCTAATCACGAAGGCAGTTGCTGAAGTGTGGGAGAAACACCTCACACATGCAGAGAAGAAGCGGCAAATGTGGAAGCGGCAAGCACCGAGGAGTCGTGCTCCATCAACATTCTGCGCATGGTACTGTAGCACATGCGGTCGCGAGTGCCTGAGTCAGGCAGTTCTAGACAGCCATGAGCGCGACCACTCGGGACCATTACCGAAGCGACGACTGGTCCAACAGAGACCGTAGGCAGAACCAGCGCAGTGTTTATGGGTACTCTGTATTCGATTTACTAACCGCTTGCTTGCATGCTAAGTCACTTTACTTCTGGTGGTGGGTTTTCAATTTTGTCCTAATTCTTTTCTTTCTCCATTAACCATCGGCCTACAGTCTTCTATAAGCTTGCACACGTCGCTTAAGGCAATTTTATTTAACTTCGATGAAATTTTCGTGTACGTATCATTTCCGGAAAATATACTTTCTGACCTGAAATTATTTCAGATCCTTTGTTAACAACTTATTTCATATGCCCATTAATTTAACATTTTTGTCACGTCTTCGTATGCATTACTCAAGTTAGTTTCTTTGTTAGCTTTCTCTCAAGTGATTGGCTGTTGCTTGACATCCCCGGTGTGGCTGCGCTTGATGTGCATGTTGACAAGGAGCCTACCTCTCTATCACCCACTACCTCAGCTATACTGGGTCCAGGAGCCAGTTGGTCATTACTGGAGGGGACGGGGTTCACGGTCCGTGTGGCGGTGTTAGGATCATAGAGTAGTTGCATGCAGTCAGTGTGGAGCGGACTACTGTCCAGCCCCACCGCCTTGTGCGCAATTGATGCCGCAACTACAGCGTGCTTGTGTTTGCCTGTGAAGGATTTTGGGCCGGCTCCGTTGATGAAACTTGGCTTCCGTCCACATGCCTCCCAGTCTTATTCCTTCGGGTTTACACTGGATATGGGGTGTGTGGATGGAGCTGTGTGTGGTGCAGCGCAAGCCACCCATGGTCCTGCTGTAGGCGCAGGCGTCATGTGGCTTGCCACAGTGACAGGCAAATCCGAAACCGGATGCCGCCAACCAATTGTGTATGTGTGTGGCTTGTGGCTCTTAAAGTGCCGCTGCATTTTTGGCGGCATCCGTTTCCAGAGTCGCTGTCACTGAGACCGCGAACAGAGCACCTGAACCGACAGAGCGATCATAGGTGGCATGAGCTCTACCTCTCACAGATCTATGGACTGACTTTATGTCCAGTGAAAAGTTGAAGCTACGTGGCTGGAAATTATACAGATGAGAGCCACGAGAGTTTCGGAGCGGCCCACACGCCAACACGCACAGCAGAAATCATGCCTACTCTGAAAACCAGGCATACCAGGCGTACACAAGGCAGTTGGTGGGCCGTAACCCGTTCCACACTCGATGCATGGAACCACTCTTTGATCCTAGCACGGTCACGACAACTGTGCACCCCGTCCCTTTTAACAACGATCAGCTGTCTCCTCTAGCCAGTGTAATGGAGGTATGGGTTTTTCGACAAGTAACCACTGACAAGATTCATAACAAGCACAGCCAGACTAGGGCTATCGAAACGCAAGCACCTAAAATGCAAGAAAATAAACGTACAGACACATGTGCAAACCAACGCAGAGACCACATCCATCGCATTATTGTTCTGAGTTCCTAACTGGGCTCAGAGTGCTGATAGTTACCACTTCAACCTACGGTACGTTATTAGACCATCGTAGTCATGTTGATGACCTCGGATGGGGCACGCACAACCGCGCGTGATGCAGTAATTTCCTGAGTACAGAGTTCTGTTACCAACGCAGCGGTGAAGGTGGAAAGGATAACCGTTTGTCCAACGAAGGAAATACTGTAGTGACAGAAGACAAATCGTTCTCCCTTTACGTTACGCAAGCTGATTTCTGCCTTTTCGTTGCTTCCAATTACAATTATGTATGAAGTGGACTGCTAAAACTGCATGGCAGCACTAATTTCTGACAAGAACCACAACATCCGAGAGCGCCTTTTGTGGTTCGCAGCCACGCCGATGGACAGGTTCGACTGTTGCTAGCATAGCATTGAGGTATTTATGTTTCGTTTCCGTGCCACTGGTTGTCCGTCGCGACACTTCGTTCGATCACGTCTATTAAGCGCAATTTGTGCATCACGGGGTGGCATATCTTTGTTACGTGGTCGGTGTGACTTTTGAGAATAGAACCATTAAGTCAGTAACGGTTCTCTCCAAGTGTTCTGCTTCGGACTTGGTATTGCTAGCGTAAGACCATCAACATACACGAGCAATACCCCAGAAAGTAACAACCGTTACAACTCTTTGAAAATATCACAGACCTATCATGGGACCACACTGATTGTGGCCTTATAAATCCACAGGTTATGGAATGCAAACCACGCCGTGGAAACTCGTGGAACTTCACTGCCACGATCGCTGGTGCAACTCATTCGATATGCAGTGCAGTAAACTTCACCAAATTATCAGCTAAAGTGGGAGTTGCTGGTCGCATGCAGTGAACCGAGCTCCTAATGCGTCAGCAAATGCCATGATGCTACGCCAAGATTAATGTCTACCTTCTGAACTTCCGAAACTGCGCTGTTAACATGAAACAACAATTTGGAACATCGTAGCAGTGACTGAAACGACATACTAAATCCGGAAATTAAACTCAGAAGATGTCGCTTACTAAAGGATTGATCGTTCAAGTCGTGGTGGCCACATTGCTGTCTACTATGCAGGGTACCAGAAATGTGAGGTTCCTTCCGAACACACCCTTGTTATTCCCAACGCACTATTTTTCCGACTGCAGCTAGAAGAAGAGAACGCGTGATGCTTGCTTCTTAGAGGTTGGGTTTTCAGCCCCCCACCCGCAGAAACATGACAATAAAAGTATTCGCACTACCTCATGATAGGCGATTTCAACGTGCAATATCTACACTACAGATATTTTACACTCCATACCTGCACACTGATTTTGATATTAATTGTACACGCCATCTTTTTAAATCTTGTATGCTTTAACATTTTCACATCACGTCGCGTAAGCTAATTTCGTTTAACTTCGATAACCTTTTCTCTACTGTGGCATTTTCCTGAAATATTTTCTGACGTCTTGAAGTAATCGCGGAGTTGTTCGTAAACAATTCTGATACTGATACTGATACTGTATTTAAGAGCAAGTAGAAAGGTTTCTGTACAACTCTATCGAATTACGAAAAATCAAAATTTACTTGTGAATTATCAGCAGTTGTGTCTGGTCCGTTAATCGTTTATCCGTGTTCGGTTAGAAATTTGTACTAGCGTCATTATTTCCGGACATACATTGTCTTCTTTTGGCACTGTATGTGCATCGTTTCACAAAAGCACAGGTTTCCAAAATAATCGTCGATACGGGTTTTAAAACACTTCACAGAATCGGCCTCTATTAATCCTTCAGGTAGTGTATTCCATAAGTTTACGATTCTTCGTTCGATACAAAGCTGATGTGATACTTTGTTCATGCTGGGGACCCTGAGTTTGTAACGATGTCCTCGGGTGTTACAGGGTTCTCGCAGGTGAAATATTGGCCGTAGTATGGGGAAGTGATTCAAGTGTAGTACTCGATGGGTCATAATAAGATCAATTCTTACTCGGCGATAGGATAGTGTGTAGAGTCCGAGCTTTTCACAACGTTTTTCATATGGAAGTTTTCGTAGACTTGGTATCATTCTAGTTGCGATATGCTGTATTTTCTCCAATTTTTCAGTTTCCCACTGGGTTATCGGATGGTAAGCTGGGGCACCGTATTCAAGGATTGGTCTAATGAGCGAGGTGAATAGACGAGGGACGGTTTCTTCGGACCATGTGGAGAAACTGCGTCGTAATGCCCAGAGCATACGAAGTCCCGCACGGTACAATTTCTCTGTATTTTCTAGTGATCTTAAATCATGTCGTGAGAGAACTCCTAAGTCTCTGACAGATGTGTTGGGATGGAGCAACTGGCCGTCCAAGGTGTATGATCGAGTGGCTGGACGTCTGGTGATACTGATGAACTCCGACTTGCTTACGTTAAGAGGGAGTTGCATTTCAGTGGACCACGTTGACAGTCTCTCTAAGTCATGCTGGAGGCGAGCGCAGTCGTCCTGGTTTTCAATGATCCTCCAGATTTTCAAATCATCTGCAAACAGGACACATGGTGACTGGAGCTGCTGCGGAAGATCGTTGATATGAATAAGAAATAATGCTGGCCCAAGTACAGTTCCTTGAGGCACGCCACTGGTCGATGGGAACCATTCTGTCAGATAGTCATTGACCTGTACTCTAAACCTTCGTCCCACAATAAACTCTTGTATCCACAGAAGTGAAGATTTGTCACCGTATCTGGATGCACTATTTGATTTATTTACTTTGATATTGTCATTTCAAGTGATTGACTGTTGCTTGATTACCCCGCTGTGGCTGCTCTTGATGTGCAGTTTGTCAAGATGCCTACCTGTCTATTACCCACTACCGCGTTCATACTGGCTCCAGGAGACAGGTGGTCGTTTCACGGCCCTTGTGGCCGTGCTTGGCCCGAAGAGTGGTTTTATGCACTCAGTGTGGAGCGCACTACGGCCCAAACACCGCGATTGATTCCCAAATACAGTGGACTTGTTTTTACCTGTAAAGGAGTGTGGGCCGGCTCCGTTGATGAAACGTGGCTCCCATCCGCATGCCTGCCGGTCTTCTTCGTTCGAGTTTACAGTGGAGCTGTGGGTGGTGCGGCAAAAGCCACGCATGGTCCCTCTATAGGCGCAGGCGTCCTGAGGCTGGCCACAGTGACATTCTAATCCGAAACCGGATGCCGCCAACCAATGGTGTGTGTGTAGCATGTACCTGTAATTATGCCGCTGCATTTTCGCGGCTTCCGTTTCCAGACTTGCTCTCACTGAGACCGCAAACAGGGTGCCTGCACCTACAGTGGTGTCATATGTGACTTGCGCTGCATCACCCACAACTCTATACGCCGACCCTATGTCCAGTGTAAACTTGAAGCTACGTGGCTGGGATGTATGCAAATGGGAGTCATGATTGTTTCGCAGCATCCCACACTCTGAAATACACAGCAACATTCATGCTTAATATGGAAACCAGGCATACTCAAGGCAGTTGATGGGACCTGGCTCGTTCCAGACTGGATGCATGGAACCACGCATTGATCTTGTCATGCTCAAGACGACTGTGCGTCCGTAACTCTCAACAACGACCAGCTGTCTCCTCTAGCCAGTGTAATCGAGGTGGGAGCTTTTCGACAAGTAGCCACTTTAGACAGCCGGTTCGTCCTATTGGGACTCGTCAGTAGCGCGCACCCGCCGAATCATGCCTGATTCGAACTCACGACCTTACTCTTGCAGGTCAGCGACTTATGCCACCGAGCCATGAGCGATGGCAGCGGACCACCATGATTGATATCTAACTGTGATGTGGCGCGGCTCATCCTCCACTGACTCGCGTGTTATGCATGTGCAGAGGACAGGGTTGGCCGCCAGAGCAACGACTTCCTTTGCAAGCTGCCAACAATCGAGGTGGCAAGTATGCAACTAAGGAGATTACTGATTGTTTGTAATTAGTCTAACTACGATGAATCTACACAAAACCTAATAAAGCCCCCTACTATTCACAAGTAAGCAGTAGTCGCCTTAGCAGCATAATTGCTACCTCGATTGATGGCAGCTCGAAAAGGAAGTCGTTGCTCTGGCGGCCAGCCCTGTCCTCTGCACATGCATAACACGCAAGTCAGTGGAGGATGAGCCGCGCCATATCGCAGTTAGCTATGAGTCATTGTTTTCCGCTGCCATCGCCCATGACTCGGTGGCATAATCGCTGACTCGCAACAGTAAGGTCGTGGGTTGAATCAGGCAAGATTCGGTGGGGCCGCGCGACTGCGGAGTCTCAGTTGGGTGAAACGACCATCTAGCGCTTCCCTGGATGTGTGGTGGCTGTCTGGCTATGTCTAACTGCGAGGAATCTACACAAAGTCCTAATACATCCCCCTGCTAATTACAAGTAGCCACTTTGTCAGGATTTCGATCAAGCGCGGCCAGACAAAGGATATCACTGCGCAAACCCTTAAAATGCGAGAAAACAAACATCCAGACACATATGCAGACCAACACAGATGCCACATCGATGACATTATCGGCCTGGGTTTCTAAATGGAGTCGGAAGCGCTGATACTAACCACTTCAACCTACTGTTCGTTATTAGACCATCGTGGTCATGTTGACGACTTACCAGAGTACTTTGTTTGAGGCGCGCAAAACGCATGTGCTGCAATACTTGTCTGAGTACAGAGATATTTGTTTGCAAGGCATTAATGAAAATGGAAGTTATAATCCTTTGTTCAATGAAGGAGTTACTATATTGTCATAAGAGAAATGGTTATCTAAGTTTCCCACACTCCATCCTGATTTTTCGCTCCTTCCAATTACAATTGATGTATGAAGTGGACCGATAGAATAGCATGGCGGCACTAATTTCCGACGAGAACCACAACATCCGAGAGTTTGCCTTGTGTGGTTTTCAGCCACACAGATGAAAAGATTCGACAGATGCTATAAATGAAGTGACGTTTTTGTCTCCTTTCGTACCACCGGTTGTTCCCTCGCGACAGTTCGTTCGATCATGTCTATCAAGCGCAACTGATGCATCATGGGATGGAATATCTGTGTTAAGTAGCCGGTTTAACTTTTGCGAAAAGTACCCGAAAGACAGTAACGGGTATCTCCAAGTGCTCGGCTTCGGAGTTCGTATTTCTAGCGGGGGCGATCAACATCCGCGAGCAATCCCTCGGAAACTAACAACCGTTATGGCCCTTTGAAGATATCACAGACAAAGAACTGGACCACACTGGCAGTGACTGAAACGACATACTAAATCCGGAAATTAAACACAGAAAGATGTAGCTTATCCGGATTGATTGCCCTCGTCGCGGTGGCGGCATTGCTACCTACAACGCAGATTAACTGAAATGTGAGCACCTACCGAACACCCCTTTGTTATTCCTAACGCACTATTTTTCCGACTACATATAGAAGAAGAGAACGCGTGATGCTTGCTTCTTAGTAGTGGTTTAAACCCCTCCCCCGCAGAAACATGACAATAAATTTATTCGCACTACCTCATAATAGGCGATTTCAGCGTGCAATATTTCCACTACGGATATTTTCCGCTCCACACATGGACACTGATTTTTATTTGAATTGCACTTGCCATTCTGTGGGTCATGTAAATTTATAACATTTTCCCCATCATACACTACTAAACTAGAATGATAAAGATTTGCACTTGGACTGGGTAAAATGCAGCTGGTAAGTGGGTGCATTACAAATGTTTTGCTCGGCATGTAGAACAAAACGATGTCATTAACATGGTATCAGCATCGTTAAACACAGAAAACGACTATCATCGGGAATATGTTCGGCGCCGTATTTCTCGGCATCTTTCATTGATCAGTAAAGATCGCTCTCAGCGCCAAAGTAGAGCAGCAAATCTGAGGCAGATTAACCTTGGTGTACACCATCCTGGATGAGAGAAAAACGTTAGCGATCCTGCCATGGGTTCCAAATTCACCATAGCAATAAGTTGGCGGTTTCTTGAGGATCACGAAAATCTTATCCTCTTGGTTGGATTTGTCCACCGAGTACGAAGCTACTCGTATATTCAAGACCACCACTGTGATATGGGCATCGTAATGGTAGCTGTTAGTATTCACCTACGCATTCAGAACTGACCAGCAAGAGGCTGCTGGTGATCGATTGTTCGCCGCTAGTCGAGCAGCAACCCGTACACGCGTGGGCCAGAATCGCCTTGTAAGTCCCCACGACAAATTATATCAATGGATGTATATGCACAGTATTCTCCAGAGGCAGCGAAACAAGGAAGAATAAGTTGGAATCGCTCAAATGAGCGTAGGTTATTCTAAAAATAATACCTTGCTTTCTGAACAAACTAGATTCCCATCGTAGTCCAGTCTTGCTCTTTGGTCCCCGGAGGGCGTTACACGATTGCTGGTCATAGGTGAACGGGGCGAAAATTTAAGCTGTTTTGTGTTTTGATTTAGTCTATAGTTATGAATCTTTGAGTTGGATCTCTCAGTCCTTTCTATAGGATGAAGCGTGTCGTTGTTTTGTGCGTGGCATATGTGCGCACCGTCACGCAATCATTGTTTTGTCTCACAGTTGCATTAACAAATAATTTACCTATCTATTCATTCATTGGCCGATATTACCTTTATTGTACATTTAGTTTGATCGTTTTCCTCTGTGGTCTGAGCAAACGGTTATCATTTAATACTGAAGCCCGAGGTACTTCGACACGCGCAACTACCGATACACATTTACCTGAACCACGTCCGCCCTGCAATCACCCAAAGCGGGCGCTATCGAAGATTAGCGGGCGCTAGCGAAGACTGCGCGGTGATCTCATATTAGCCTATCAAATATTGAGTGACCCCAATCACGTATGCAGCCATTTGCTGAAACGTAGCCACAACACGCAGCTTAGGGGTAACTGCCTAAAGTTGCAGGAACAATACAGCCGTCTAGAGTGTCGACGGAATTACTTTTCCCTTCGGGTTTGCAAACCTTGGAACGCACTTCCTGACTTAGTTGTATCCTCTCCTACTCTGGATGTTTTCAAAAAACGATTAGATGGCGCTCTTAGCTCCCAACATTTTGTTACCTAAATTCCCCTACTGTGGATTACGCTAAGGATGAATTTCTACAGGCTTTATGTATCAAATGGACCTAAGTGAGTGACCATATTTTACTTTTCTTACTCTTTACCTCAATGATCACTGCACCCCAGTGTCTTTCTGCATGTTTCCGCCCGATAATTTATTTTAATTTTACACTGATGTTGCTTACCAAACTATTCATATTGGCAGACGTTCGATAGATGACCCAGACATATTTTGATTTTATCATATTCACCTCAACCATCCTACGGGACGTGTCAAGCAATTGCTTTTATCCCGTGATAAATCATTGTTCATTGTTCATTGTTCAAAGTGGATTCGATCACGTGATCTGGTGATAGCAGTATTATATCTCTGCATCTTGTGATCAGTAGCGTCAGCAACTGCCTAACTTGATTTATGGCTTACAGCGATCAGGAGAAATCTGCATTTCTGATTCAAAGTGCCCATTATATACGTTTCTACCATAGACATGCTTACTGTTCGGATGTCACATCTACCAACATCCCACTTTAGTTTGAGACAAGGATGTCTTAACCTTGCTTTAGAAGAAATCGCGATCTTTTTTGTGATTTCATGTCCCAATCCTTTCGCACACAAGTCGATTCCATACCCAAACATTGATTACTACCACCGTACCAATCGGTGCTCGAGGTACTCAGTGGCATGCTGACCAAGCGTCAGCCGTCAAGCACCACTTCCTCGTTACGCTTCCATCTGAGTTTAAACAGGGGTGTAACTGGCCTTGCAGTTCAGTGTTCAACGCAGTAACGCTGATACTTCTCCTCGGAATGACAGGCGGCTACTTTGAAATAAACCATAGGATCCGAATGAGGTTGCGTTTGTCAGTCCCAAACATACGGCAATTTAAACCTAGTTTTAAATTCCTCACCACTGTGTCATAAGTTTCTCGTTCTTTTCAGTTACCTACTCTCTTGTAACGCTTCTGCTTTACCTCTGCTACCCTCAGCCGCGACACAGACAGAATTCACACACGCTCTGCCCACAAATGTTCGATTCACAAGTATGAGGTGATGTAGAACCAGCTGTGCTTTTAAAAACTCACTGACCTACTCAGTCGATCGTCTGATCCACTGCACTGAGGCAGACGATTCCTAACTTCAGCTCCGCTTACTTCTCTATTACCTCTTCAAATTCATCGCCCCTACCAATTTTTGCAATTCGACTTAATCGTATCTTTTCCCCTTGGGTTCACTTGTAGCCATCGCAGTTACCTTCGACTTGACCTGTATGACAAGTCGTGTAGTGCCCCAGTGACTAGCTGTGTTCCCCTTTAGGGATCAACTTGCAACCATGTTTCTCGTCTCCGTTATCTGGTCGGGCTCCATTGAGCGGCATCCGCTGCTTGTGATCTACGTAACCGCTCAGCTATGTCTTCCAAACCGAATGGGTCTAGCAGGATGTCTCAGGGTAGGGATGGCGGTTCTGGGGGATTTTGAGTCTTGTCGTGATTCGACCTCAGCTGATTGGTGTATCTGACCCTGTTCTGTTTTCCTGTAAATAGCTCGTAGACCACTCAACCGTGCCTGTGTATCGCTCTTCCTGTCGACCACTTCCTTGGTCCACGGAGGTCTTGTGCGCATACCATGTTCCCAAGTTTGAACTGAAGCAGGTTGTCTATCCGCTTTTTCCCCGCATGATAATTGCAATGCTTTTCTTTCCTGCTTGGCACAAGTCGCTTTCCTCTGGATGTTGGTTTAGGGACTGACTTGAGGTCCAGGGCAGCACTGGTGATTCTTCACTATTCTGGATCAGGTCGGCGTATTTCTTTCTGGCGTCTATTCATTTGCCTTATCTGACTGCCATTGATTTCTACCATCTCATTCTCAGGTTTGATAGCCACATCTGATTTTGAAGTGGCAGTGTGACAGAAGTTTTGCTCTTCCATGGCTACCGAATTTGCGACCACATTTGTACCAGGATTTAAGTTAAGCAACTACTGGCAATTTGAAACTATTTCTAGTGATGACAGCTTCAGTTCTGGTTCCCATTCTACTCGAATGTTTAATTTTTGTGATTAGAGTTCGATCAAATGCCTCTGTAATTTTCGAACTGCGAATGCTGCTGCAAACGTGTCTGCAATTGTTCGAAGCTGACTGCCATTCGGGGTTCGATTGAAACTCGCGTCGCCACTATTGTAATGCTTCTACTTTTCCGCTGTGTTCTCTGCCAATCCCAGCCGCGTCAGAGGAAGAATTCACACCCACTCTGTCCACAAACTTTCTATTCACCTAGCTGGAGTATTGTAATCATTCAGCTTGACGCTGAATTACTGGAAATATGGGCCCTTGTTAGACAGCCAGCCAAACGGAAGGCGTACGAACCGAGCAATCGGTCACCGGCTCCCAATGAACGCGATTCCATGAATTCTCCCGGCTGCCTTGGCGGTCTGCGTCCTATGACCAAATGCTCCCGGCGGGGCCCCCTAAGTGAAATCCCTTCCTCGGTCTGGGCACCTGGAAACTGTATGTCCATACAACACATGGAATGATGGATTTAAACCTCTCTGCCCACGTCGCTCGCTCTTTGAATTCTCTCTCTTTGGCCGGGGTGCTGGCGGCGGGGCATTCTGAACCACACTACCGCACCGCAAACCGCGTTCTGCGTTTCACGTTTATTCAATCATCCTGTTCTTGGCAATCACCTTTTTGAATTTCGGGTCTCCAAAAGTGCATTGCAAATAAAAGCGAGACCTTTGGGCTCTTCAATAAACTGCTCAAAACCGATCGCACACATGACGATATCAACTGCAATACATTTATTTTACCCCGTGCGCTCTTCAAACTAGCCACATGCAATGTACGATCGCTCATGCAGATTGGTGCAAAAGCTGCTCCTGCGCGAACCTTGGAAACCCTCTCAATGGACCTTTGCTGCCTAACCGAAAACCGCTTAAAAGACTACAGCACAACGCTGCGATTGCTCTCATCATCCCCAAGTTTCCATTGCACAGTCACTTTGCGCTTAACTGTAGATAGGACAGCGGCAGCCTCTGGTTGCGCCGGCGTAGGCGTTGCGTTAAGCGCGCGTGCTGAGGCAGCACACATTGACTGGCTCCCTGTCAACAATCGCCTGTGTAGTCCGCTTGGAAAGTTCACGCATTCTTCCAATCAGGGGACCAGTGGACGCCGTTTAATCACTGTAACGGCGTACGCTTCACCGGGCTACAGCCCGAAAGAAGCTATAGCCGAGTACTACGGCCAACTAACCGACCGCCTCCCCAAGAAACGCCGTACAGACATCGTGATACTCGCCGGTGACATAAATACGCAGGTCGTTAGACTAGAGGTTCATGAGCGCGGACCTGGGGTCAACACAGCCACGGTACTCGCAGGACTGACAACGGCGATCGACTCCAGCAACTGTGCGCTGACCACGGCTTGTTCCTCTACAGCACCAATTTCCGACTTTCCTGGGGCAAACGAGCCACCTGGCGACCTTCGGGGATTGATTAAGCTTGGAGGCAAATCGACCACATAGCTGTTAGTTACCGTTGGCGAGGCTGCACAAAGGACTGCAAGTCAATATGCAACACTTACCTGACTTCGGATCATGCGCTCGTGTTTGCTAATTTCGTTCTGCGCTTTGGATGCACCCAACAGCGCCGACCCGAAAACGGTTTGACACAGACAAGCACGCTGCTCCAAATGTTCTCGGCGCATTTCAGAACACATTAGCCTCCAACCTACGTCTTCTATCATCCGATGTTGAGATACACTGGGTACAGATCCAGAGCGCCTTACGAAAGTCTGATACTCTTGTCTGTGGCTTCACTAGACGAGCTGTTAGTCGTTGGTTCTCCGCACCGTATCTCTAATTAATGGAAAGTCGTCGAACAATTCCCGCCGGAGTTGATAACAACGCACCGTACAGAACAACAGAAGCGAAGCTCAGACCGCTCCACAGGAGTCAATAGCTTGGAACATATTTGAAGCCGGTCGGGAAGTCATCATTTCAGAAGGGCTCGCGTGATTTGGTGGACACAGAACTTTGTTGAGATGGTGTGGGCAGCCTCATCAGGAAACTTCCGCGAAAGCTTCCAACTTCTTCGCCCCACTGGAGGCACAATACCAACAGGGAGTAAAGTTTTGTGTGAAAAAGATTGTGAACTAATTCACAGTCGTCACCATCGTCTGGTACGATGGGTGGAGTAGCTTGAAGAGCAATTCAACGGGCCAGCAGCGCAACCGAGTCTATCTTCCGGGGTTTACAGCGCTCCCTGTTCGGTGCATGTTTCTGCACCGACAGAAGCCGAGGTTTCCAATGAGCTTTACCTACTGAAGCGCCACAAGTCACCTGGCCCAAATGAACTTCCACTTGCTCTCTTCAAATATGCTGGTCCTGCTCTCACTCGTGAACTGACATGATTATTCCATCAGATTTGGACTACTGAAACCATTCCAGCCTACTACAATGTTTTACCTGTTTACATAAAAGGAGACCGGACCATTTGCTTTAAAAATCGTGGCATCAGTCTCATTTGTGTCGCATCTAAACTGCTCGATGTCTTACTCTTACGGTGACTCAGTTGCGCACGGGAACAGCGCCTGCATGAACAACAAGCTGCATTTCGCCCGGGTCGCGGTTGCATCGATCACACCTTCACCATCGGCCAGATACTTGAATATCGCCACACGTTCAGTCGACCAGCTATAGTCATATTCTTGGATATCGGAGCCGCATTTGACTCTGCTGACAGAGTGGCTCTTTGGGACTGCCAATTGAAGAGGGGAGTATCTGGGACCTACAACAGCAGCCTCAGTACTATTGACTATCAAGCTTCGGGCTGCCTGTGAGCATACGGAGAAATTTGCCTCCTTTCATTTTCACTCGCCGTATTGGACAGGTTTGCACAACCCCCTACTTGTTCAATTTCGCCGTGGACGTAGTGCTGGATACTGCCCTGGATAACTCTTAGTGTTGCGGTGTTGAACTGCTCCGTAATAACCGCCTTCGGGACTTAGCTTATGCCGATGCCATCGCTGTGATTTGCGAGTCCTCCCCAGCTGTCCAGCGTGTTCTGCTCAGATTTCAGTTGTGATGTGCCCCATCCAAATGTAAGGTCCTATTGCAGGACTGGCCAAGCGCATGTTCTTCTCTCACCCTTTCGAGACACCAGTTGAAAGTGGTTGACAAATTCATTTAGCGTGTGAGTCCTCTTAGTATTGGCGGTTTGACAGATAAATTCTCCCTGCGTGTCTCCAAGTCTAGAGTCGCTTTCGCTAACCTTCGTCCCCTGTGGTTTCGTCTTGATCTCAACCTGGCTCTCAAGCGATGAATCTAGGATGCTACAGAACGAGGGATTCTGCTTTAAGGCTGTGAGAATTGGCTCTTTCGCAAAAGCGATGTTCAGCGAATACCTGTCTTTGATCATTGCTGCCTGTAGAGCATTGCTGGTGTGTGATGGCAGCATCACATCAGTGATGAGGAAATCTGTCGACGAGTTTTCAGATCTAACGAAGTTCGTCGATCTATTGCTGGCATCACCTTAATGGAGTGGCTTCGCTGGCTTGGACATGAGCTTTGCATACCCACCCAGCCGCTACAAAGAAGAGCCCTAGTTGCGAACACATGAATGGCTTGGAAGCGGTGAAAAGGAGGGCAATGTAAAACTTGGATGCAATGCGCTAAGGCGTAAACCTTGAAGCTGGTCATTGTCGGGTGTTCCCGATTCCCGGGTTGGGGCCAAAATGATCCTGAGCACACCTGGTTGCAAACGCTGGAGAACATTGTCACGGGCCGTAAGCAATAGCGCACCTGCTGTGAGACTCTTCAAGCCTAAAATTGTTTTCCCATTCGCGCTATTCTTTTTTTTCCTAGGTGTTGAGGAATTTAGCCAATCATTTACAATCGGTATAATGTTTATATATATATGTTTACAAGTATGAGGTAATGTACAACTACCTGCCTTTTTAAAACTCATTGGCCTACTCGATCGAGCGCCTGAGGCAAACGCTTCCCACATTCAGCTTCGCTTATGTCTCTATTAGACTCATGAAGACATTGGTCGTAAATCAAAACTTACAGGCTCCAACTCCGGTGATTTATAGCCGTTGTGTCCAAACAAGACCGAATTTGCTCTGGGGCGTGCAGTGTTGGCAGCGATCAAAACCAAAAAGTTCCAATGCGCGTACGGTCATAATGATAAAAACGGTCATAAATCGCGTTCCAACTTGAGATGTAGTATTGCTATTTAGACACACCCATCAATTAACTCCCAGCAGCTGTAGAAATCTTTGCTTGGGGATCTCATGTTCTCTCAGGGTAAATTTTAACCGGTCATAGTCTAAGTCTTAGATTCAAATTCCAAGTACCAGAATGCAACAACATCACAGCATCTGGACAACACGATTGCTGCCAGCATCTATCATGCACTACCAATCTACTGATTGCACAAAGTAGATGAAAGGAAGCGACCGTTGAAGACAGAGGTACAGACGTCATTTACCTCGACTTCTCCAAAGTCTTCGATCAACTGGACCACCGCATTCTGCTTCACAGTCTGGAAAGCTATGGAGTGGAAGATCCAGTCTTCAATATCCTGGAACATATTTGGAACCGATCGGGAAGTCATGATTTCAGAAAACTTGGTAGACGATAGGTTAATGTATTTATGGTAATAGACAAAAGCTTCATCAAGCCATCAGGATGATCCAGTTCTTGGGTGGATCAGGAATACTCTGAAAGTTGGGCAACTGCAGATCACAATTCGAAGTGCGATGTCAATCTGATTTATGTTAAATGTGAAGTTCCACAAGAACCAGTTCTGGGGTCGCGTCTGTTTCTCGTGTTTAGTAGAGAACTTATACGTTTGAATACTTCAGATTTATTGGTGTACGCTGACGTTGTTACGAGGTGGCGGATGATCGCCCACTCAGCAGATCACAATGCACTTCAGCAAGACTTGGACAGAGCGTATGGGTGATCACTCCACAACCTGCTTCAGTTAAACTCGCAGAAGTGTAAGGTGGTTCACATTCGCCTGCAGCCGAACATAATTTACAAGGCTGGAGATATGTTCTGCAAGCTGGCACCCAGGAGCGCCCCTTTTGGAGTACTAGTTCATGCTGATCTGGGCTGCTCAGAAGAATTTGTGAAGGCGTCAAACACCGGGAACGAACAAGTTGGCATGCTTCGGAGGACATTTGGGCTGTTTGATCCCTCTTTCTGTTTGCAGTTGCTTAACAACCAAGTGCGGCCTCAAGTGGAATACACGATCCAGGTTTGGCAGCCCTGGCACAAACAACAACTTACAGCGCTCGAGACTCCATAGCGACGAACCACGAAGCACATCAAAGGGTTATTCAATCTTCCCTATCTACTTGGACCGAAAATTCTAAAATTTTACAGTAGCTGCTAACGGCGAATACGTGGCGACCTTATTATGGCCTACCAGACTCTAAATAACTCCAACCACATCTGTCGTCGCACACTACAACTAAGTCATAACACGAATTTGAGGGGCCTCCAGTTCAACTTCGCCACTCAACACAGTCGGTAAGAATGTCGGCGGAATTTTAGATCTCTTCGTGTGTGTCAGCCTTGGATAGCTCTCCCAAATTACGTTGTTTTTGTCCCACTTGACCTGTGTTTAAGAAAGGCCTTGATGTTGTCCTAACCTACAAAATATAGCCTGTCTCAACAAACGATATAATGCGGCGAAAGTTGCACAACCAAAATTAACCTACACAATTGCGATTGACCCATTTGCGTGCCTTTGTGTTGACACTGTGGTAAGTGTACAAAAGATTTCCATTTTATTCCTTTGTTTTCTATTCACCACGTTGCGCTTCACCTTTGGCCATCCTACAGGACTTGCTAAGCATCCACTATTTTGATCGCCTTATACCATGGTTCTATTGTTCGCTTGTACGAATTATGCGTGATAATTTTACAGATACACTTGTCCATTTAGTTTCTTTTTGGCATGGTGTCATCAACAAAGCTGTTATGTATATAATAATATGATCCATTTCGGAAACAGACTTTCGCTTTGACAGAAATATTATTATAAGTATTGTCCATGTTTTCAGATCGTCCACGGGTTATACCGCAACATGGGTACCTACAATACCAAAGTTTGTAAAAAGATGTGGCTGTCTAGCATTTTTTATTGTAAACAGCGTTCAACATAATTATCCTAAATATGGTTATTGAGATGGTCATTTTGCACATGAAAGCCCATTCTTCCTTCCTTCTAAGCTGCTTCATTGTCGGTTTAAAGAATATGTTCATCCGTATGTCGATTTTTTCAATGAAATGTGTCGACTCTCATCTGGCATTTGGCATCGACCAGGAAGACGAAATGCCTGAGAAAGTCAATGTCGATGATGACAAAGGGGACTGCAATGACGTGAATAACCAGTGAAACGTGAGCCGAAGATCTTATCTAGGGTAAGCGGTCGGTGACCGTAGGTGGCTATTGATTTGCCATAGGCAGCACTTGGGCTGTCGACAAAGAAACGATAGGTTCACCTGGCGAAGAGCGAATGTCCCTGATGTCCGCCCGGTGTGAACTAGGAAATGGGTCTCGGAATCATAATCTCTAATGTTGATGAGGCGACTTTTGTCTTGGACTGCACAGTTAGTCGCCATTACAGGTCGGCCTAAAGTAACGCAGCTTTGCGGCCTAGAAACTACCTAGTTGATTGCGCTTACAGGGCTTTGGTTATCGGACCGCCAGTGGTAAAAGCAAAAGGTTGAATTCTTACGCGTCTTGTGATGGTGTGATGAGCTAGGGTGGCTGCGCTGCTTACGGTTTAGGGAGTTTCTCGTCTTCGCGTTTTAGTGGCGCTATTTGCGATGATAAAGCGTCGATTGCTGTCGGGTCACTAGTCGCGGATGTCCCTGGGGTTGCGAAGGCGTTAAGTTGAGTAAATGTTCTAGATTCGTTTGTTTGCTGATATAATGGGATGACACGGTCGGCCAGCTCTGCAACTGCTACGAGAGGCGGGGCGCTTGCCACGGCGCTGATGGCCTGCAGGTTTTCCGGGAGACGATGTATCCACATTTCGCAGAGAATTCCCGCTTCCACGCTCGATTTGCCTAGGAGCTATCACATCTGTCATACCAAGGCTGAAGGTATCCTGTCCCCTAGCTGCAGATCCCTAAACAGTTGCTGCAGTCCAACCTTGTCCGGGGGCGTGTTTCGCTGGAAGAGCACCTGTATTAAATTCATATTTCGCATCGGGAGGGGGCAATGTATGATGTCTCTCACCTGGGAAGATACATTTTGCGAAAGCCGAGTCATAAGTTGATGATATTTAGCACTATCAGAAAGAATATTACAATGGTGAGAAGGGGATTCTAAATGCTCAAAGCATAAAAACGGGTCATTCTCTCCCAATGATGGGGAGACTTACTCTACGGCAAGAACCACGTATGTAGATTGTTTATCGTCTGAACTTTTCCTAGTGAGAAATGAATGAGTATATGTGGCAGGTTCGGAAACAAAACGATAGTGAGTAATGAATCAAAGTCACTGGAACAAGCTCATCAACCTGCAAATTCAAAATGGCGGACGGCGTGTTCTGGACCAGTAAATCCCATGTGGCAAAGCACTGAAAGGACGTTTTTCCGGTACGATACACGGGGCTTTGTTACCTTTATCTTCTATCCCTCTTCTATACAGTTTCTTTCTTCGTGTTATTCAGATTGTTAGCTACTAGTGGGTTGGATAAATTAGCATTTTCGGCTCTCATGTAATGCTTCGTCACCCGTACCAAGCTAGGCAAATAATATGTGAAGGCCTGTAAGATGTGGACCTACAGAAAGCTTGAAGTATTGATGCCCTCTACCTAAACAATCTAACTTATGTGCATAATTGCATTTGGCTTCAGTTATCATGTCTCACCACTTACTTGGGACATCTTATCCGTTCTGACTGATTTAACTAGTTGATAATGAAGACAGTTCTCAGTTTCTGCCTACCGTTGAAATGTTGTCTGTTTATACGCTTCATCTCTTCTTAACGTTATTCTGACAACAATATTACATATGTACATTACAAATGTACATTGTTTCTTTAGCTCCGTAATTATTGTTCATTTTCGGCTTCTTTTGCTACATTGACTAAACGCATCTGAACAATTCCTGACAGTCATCCATTCCGAAACCCACTTGAAATGCATTTCCTGGTGGAAGAATAAGTGGAGAAGCAACTATACCTGATCCTATTCGGCAATCCTGTAATTTCGGTCTACGTTTCCGCTTTACATTATGACCGGAACAGCATTGCTGGGCGATGCCTCATCTCATTTAAAATATTCCTATTATTAATAGTTTTTATCACTTGCTATCAATGACAGACCAAACACGTGGTTGATAAGTTTTCTTCAATATGTCTAAATCTACGCGGACATTTGCATAGCAATCAGCATTTGACAGAGCTGGTTCGGTGTGGTTCACATATAGTGCATTTTTCTCGTACCCGCTCTAAAGAATAGTTGAAGATACGCATAGTACATAACGTGGATGTGGATGTTGGGTTTTCCCTGACCTGAAAGCTTGGTTTGCAGATGTAACGGTGCCATTCTAGAGGACATTTTCAGTGTTAATGAGCTGCGGACAGCACACGTCACAACGGTTAATTTCCCATTGCATACAAACTATGATGAGGTTTACACCATCACTCAGGTGGTGCTGAGAACTGAAATCAATCAAAAGAAACAACCGAAGAAAAAATAAGACTGCATAGAACTCTCACTCTAACAACCGCTCGCGCAGATTAGTTGAGAGATTTGTTGGGTCAAGAAGCAGTAAAACCATATGTAACAAACGTGCGTTAGAATGTAATGATATGCGAGAAAATAAAACATAATATTTTGCACGGGTTGACGAGGAAGAGAGCGTCCATGTGCAGTGAAAGCACTCGTTCAATTTGAAGCCGTCTTATGAATGGATTATGAGTGCCGACTTCGACTGTTATTCCAGCGGTCGGGGTTCAGGTCATGCTCTTGTTGTCTTTAGCTGGCGGATGCCCATAAGTAAGAAATCAGGTGGGGAGTGCAAAGCGGCAAAACCTAACATGTGGAAACCCATGTAATTGGAAATGTTGCAGTATCTTCATAAAGGAAGTGGCTGCTGGTTCTGACAGGAAGTAATGCCTTTTTCTACCTCTAAGCACGACATTCGAACCATAATCCAGCACCCCACTTTCCTTATTTCGCGTAACTGTAGGGACATCCCTCAGATTCTGGCTGTAGTGTATCCAGTCAGTTGCGTAGCGCATATTACTGCTCAACCACCAAGGATTAATGCAGAAGATTTCGAAGTAAATGATTTCCAGATATGTGGAGATGAAATCCCTGGCGGAATATTTCAACAATGACATGTGCGATATTTGTTTGCTGGTGTAGGTTGCGGCAAGCCGTTACATTGGGTACAGCTTTGGGATCTCCGTCGCGGTCAGACTGGAGCTTAGCGTAGTGCGGTGATTTGTGTACGACGATGATCCATTGATCTATGCAGGGTGGTGTTTTCGTACCATCATAGCCACTCATACTAGATTAGCTAATGATTAAAGGCCCGGCAAACGGTTTCTGGCCGTCCAGGTTGAGGGTTGGAATAAGGGCAGCTACTTACTCCATAAAGCGGAGCCTCTATGGCCCATTGACAAAACCCCGCGGCCTTGCAGTAAGACAAGCCCACAGTATCCCACCCCACACTACAACGCAACGAATTTTCCTTCAAAGCATCTCTTTATACCCTGCCGTCGCAGAGGATAATAGACGACGCCCTATCTGCTACACGGAGCACTGTAGATAGGGATTTGTGTGCCACAGCTCAAGCCTCTACATCTTCTTATTCCCCTCCTCGCGCTTTTCGGCCTTATCGTCCCTAGCTAAATTCACTTCCACCCCATCTTTGCAACTTACAAATTCTAGACCCTACCCGATCTTGATTTTATAGTCGCCTGTCTTGTGTGGAAGATTATCCGCCATTGTTACAACTTATGGACCCGCTAAATTATTCGTTTTCTTGCAAGAATAAAATTTTCCGGAAGTCTGAACAACTGGGTTCAATTTGTCTAGCAATATTACTTCCATTGCTTTCTACCTGGAGCTCTCCAGGCTGGCTAGCCGAATATCCGCTTCGTGGTGCCAGCTGGGTGGTTCGAGCTTACCCCGTTTCAGCAAATAGTGCAGCGGCAGTGTTCCATGACGTAGTGGGCTTTCGTCTAGTAAGCTTGCTTTTTGTAAAAATCCACAAAGGTCAGCTTAACAGCACTATGACTTGGAGGTCAACGCTTGCCGCAAAATAAAGTCACTGCCCCTTGTATATCCGCACAATCCTTTCCAAGCCAAGGACACTAATATTTTACGCACATCTTGCCGACGATATCAAGCATTCCGGAATAGAGCAGCACAATTACAAGCAAAATCTACACAGCTACATACACATACACAAATGCTTGGCGGCATCCGGTTTCGGATTTGCCTGTCACTGCGGCGAGTCACTGGAAGCCTACGCCTACAGAGAGAGAACCATGGGTGGCTTGCTATGCACGATCCACAGTTCCAACCACACACTCATTACCAGTGTAAACCCGACGGAATAAGACCTGGAGGCACGTGCATGGGAGTCACGTTTCATCAATGGAGCCGGCCCACACTCCCTCACAGGTAATTAGAAGCACGCTGTATTTGTGAATCAAGCGCACACAACACGGTGGCTAGACCGTGGTCCGCTCCACACTGCGTACATAGAACCACTTTTCGAGCTTAGCACGGCCAAAAGGACCGTGTCCCCGTTCCCTCCAGCAAAGACTAACTGTGTGCTGGAGCCAGTATGGACAAAATTTTGGGCAATAGACAGCTAGGCACCTTTCAACATGCACATCAAGCGCAGCCACACCGGGGATGTCAAACAACAACCAATCTCTTGAAACGACATTATCAAATTAAATATATGTGTTAAAGCGTACGGTTATGCCGACATAACTCCGCTAAATTAGCAAATGAAGTAAGTTGGTTGGCAACGAATCCGCGATAAGTAAGGAATGTCCACAAGTTGGTCAAAAATGCTACAAAGTTAAACGAGTTACGTTAACCACAATTAGCGTAAACAACGTGGCCAGTTAAAAGAAGATTATTTAGGTTCTCAGAACAAATCAAATAAAGATGGATGAAATTTATCCAGCTTAAAAATTTGCAACATACACAATTACATACTTACATACCCCCTACACAAACATACACTGTTCTGGCAAACATTTCGGGCTTTTGCACATCCTTGATCACGCATTGTTATGTCATAATTATCTTGCCTGTACACGCGTGCCTCGCCTTGTCGAGAATAATAGCTTTATTTATTTATTTATTTAGTTGACTTCGGAAGGCAGACTCTCTTGCCGATGCAAGGTAATTCTCGATTGGACAATCCTGATTGCTTGCGAGTATTTACAAAGGCCGGAAAATTGGGTGCAATCATTTGCGCTATTGGATAATTATTTGCTTACCAGTCATCCGGAGTACTTCACTCCGCTTGTGCTGTTCAATTGAGTGTGGATGCCAATATTTCCAATCCACTTTACAAATTGACCCGGGGAGGACTTCAGATTTGTGTTTCGGGACAATATCCTATCCCTCAGGGCTTTAACAACACTTCAAGATATTGCAGTGGATATCCCTCTGAGACTTCAAGTGGTTCCGCAGACGAGCAACAGATTACATGCAAAAATATTCAATCGATGACCTAGTAATCGGGCCCAGTCATTTGGTCAGGACAGGACAGGACCCAGTATAGAAATAGCCACTCGCCTAACGCATCAGCCAACGGAAAAAGTGGAACGGAACTTGAATGCGAAGAACCGAGCAAATAAATGCTCAACCAGAAGCATAGCCAGTTAAAACTTGCCATTCAATGGACCGGCGGCAGTGTTCCTGGACGTGGTGGGTTTCGCCTGGTAAGCGTTCTCTCTATAACAAACCACAAATATCCATTTAACAACACTGCGACGTGGCAGATGTGACTCGCCACCGAATAAAGTCACAGCCCATGACTTCACACTGGCAAGTCAACAAGCATCATATTTCACCATTCCTAAAACTTTCGTTGCACTGACACTTCTACGTCTGCACATACTGTTGTCTCATTTCTTGCTCCGATATCACTGTTGATGTCTGCGTTCCGTACACACGAACTCAATATATCATCATATCTCTCACAATTTTGCTCTTTAATTTTCTTCTAATCGATCATTCGGGATTCTGGATCTATTATTGGCGGACGTATTACTGCAATATATAACAGACTGATTGTGCCCTTACACACGGATTTTTATCCCACGACAGCCCAATTAATCCTTCTACATTTGCACGACTGTAGAGTTCCAATCATGAAAGTTTGAAAAATTTTCTACTGTCATTGTTACAATTACCACAAGATGTCTGTACAGTTGCACTTACTTGATCACAACTCCCTGTGCGTGCCTCGCATAGCCGAGAATAAGATTTTATTCACGGCTGACCAACTTCATGCCAACTGGCAGAGCCCAGATTTTAGCCCAGATTTTACATCGCTCGTATCTATTTGAGAGTGATCTTTTATCCCACTTTCACAACAGCATTGCTGTTTCACACTTTTTATGCTTACACTTATCACGTTCGTCATACTTACAGAGTTCACCCCAGGGTTAAAAGCATAATCAGAACTGACAGGTCTCTACGTACCTAGTATGTCATAGAGCGTCGACGTATAATATCCCAGCTTCTGTACCGCGGCTATTTCTCTTCTTTTCTCACATTATTGGCTTCTCTTGATTGCTCTCACGCAAGGTCCGTTGCACAACACCCCTGACGACTACTTGTTAATACTTTCATAAAGACATTCTTATGTCACGCTATACAACACCCAGGTCGTCTGGCTTTTGTCTGGCCCAGTCATTTGACAAATCATTACATATGGCACTCCTGGCAACCAGACACATTTCTGCCACCGATGTTCCCACCTTGTTAGTCTCTCTCGAGACCCCTTCTTCCTTTCCCCCTAGGTTACACTCATTTTCCTTCATATAATAATCATATCGGTCTGTCTACTTATTCTTCATCCATTCCAGGTACATATAATCCCATTCGTCTGAAGACTAGTTGACAGAGCTTTTCATAAGCGGTACAATCTGATCAATCTTCTTATTGTTAGCAAACTCAAGACCCTTGCAAAGATACTTATTCACGTCCAACCTATCCTCTGCAGTCGGATATGTCTATTTTCACAGGCGTCTCTTCTCCAAAGTGTCAAATCTCTAGGACTGCTTCCTCAATGGCTTAGCCTCATCAAAAATCTTCCCCCACTTCCGCGATATTTGCTTTAACCGCCACACTTATCGGCTTCAATTATTTGGTCCGTACACCAGCCAACTTCCAAAAACATTGGGAGTGTCTGACCATACCCATAGCCTCAATAGAGGTTCACTGTGCACGGACGCATTTGCTTCATAACGTCTCATCTCATGAATTTTGCCCTTAATACATAATGTCTTCTTTGAATTATCATCTACATTTCACTTACACTTATCCCTTATATAATTTGACGAAACTTACGCTCTACGGTTCGGAACCCTATGCATGTTTGACCTGCAACCTGCCAACTGGTAGGCCCCAGAAGTTAAGCGCGTTTGCTTTGGAGGGTTTCTATCTCAAAGCCTCAAAATTTTAACTAATGGTAAACAAAAAATCTCCTCTACACACGCTCTCTGGTGTCTAATTCCTTCCAACCGCATAGTTCCTATGATCATTAGTCACATAGAGGTTTATTATCAATCATTTCCGAAACCTGGTCAAGTCCGATCTGTTCTGGCCAATTGCCATTTGCAACATGTGTGACGCATTCACTTGAAAAGCTTGTTCCTCCAAACTTCGATATATTTTCTATTTTCTTACTCTGACTCATCCATGGATGCTATGTATCAATTAATCTCTAATAATTGGTCGCCACTTCGTGACCAATTCCACTACTTTCTAGTGTTGACTACTTGTGTCTTGCGTTTTATAACTCGGGTAAATAAATCACTCAAACTCTCTTTATACTTTACAACTGATGGTCTCTCATTAGCAGTGATAATGCTCCACACTTGGGCTATCCAAGTTCCATTACACCATCTTATATACTCCTAAAGAAATGTGGTGCACATCCGGCCAACTGGAAACATGTCATATTTATCCCAGATATATAATGATGGTAGACGTCTCTTCCTGTAAACTACCGCCTCATGGCCACAAGTCTGTTGCTTCGAAAATAATACACTTGTTCAGAACAGTATACCGAACTACTACCTTGGCAATATACAACAAAACTGACTTTTATCCTCTAAATTTTGTCAAATGTGTCAAGTTGATTTGCCCAACTTTGTGACTAAACAGATCAGTGCTAAGCAAGCGCTAGTTAGCTTCATTCTCATTGGGTCTGATACGGTGGGCTTACGTATCTCTTATTCTATCTTGCACTGTGTACAAAATTAGTAAACATGGGCGCTTCCTAAAATTTTTCACTGGTTCCTTTTTCGGGAAACTTCACTAGGTACATTGCTGTTCTTGATCTATATCAAGGACGGGTTCCAACTGTTTCTATTTTACAATACCTACGTAATTTCGAGGACATAAAATTCCTGCTCTCGCTCATTCATCAAGCAAGCATGCTCGTCTTTCAAAGATGCAGATCAATGTTGGGTCACTAGAGGTTTGGGGTGACACGCATGGTAGTTGGCGTTCTCACAGGTGAAGTGTAACGTTCATTCATACCGACTCATCATGCCACGAAATACATCGGCCGTTCAAGGCGCGCCGCTTGGTAAAAAGGTCATGGTCAAATCCAGTATCATACTACACCAGTTCTTTAAACCCTTAATCTGAACTGAGCTATTACTCAGTTATCCCACCCCCTATCTTCGTCTACATAGTTAAATTCAGGGCGAAGCAAGAATCTAGGCGTGCTCCTTATAAGCAAACGCACCGGCCTCTATTGGAATATTACTCTACAGTTTCACCCACTAAAGGACGTGTTACAGACTAGCTCTTAACAAAATCCAAAGATGTTCCACCAAAGCTTCATTTGGGCTCTTCCACTGTCAGTTTTCGTGGTCGATTTTTGAACACACACAAGAGCCTCTATGCATGCGAAGACTGAATATCAACCTCGTCTTCCTATAATTCCTTATGAACACTGCTAATGCGAGCTTATTGTGGGCCATCCTGGCATTAAGTAACGTGTCCTACCACCTTCTTAGTCGAATATACTTGATTATCCTGCCCATGGCTGTCGGCTCTCGTACATTGATTCCCATCACTCATTTCTCCTACGCCATTTGACTTCTGGTCTACAGCGGACTCCACTTATCTCGTTTAGCACTCAGAAACTGGTTGAGGACTAAGATTCCTGTCGTAGCTTTCTATATCAGAACCAAAAGGCGGTTGGGAGAGCAAGCTGTCAAACATGCCCAGCACACTTCAGATGTCAGCATACCAGTTTGCCAGTTCAACTACGTTTTTTAGCGTAACGGGCTAAAAATTCCATCACACCTAATCTTATTTCACTATTTATTTGGGCACTCAACTCACAGTAGTTCAGGAAGACTTAAACCTTTGTGCGCTACTACGCTTACAGCTTGAACTTTGTGGTCACAGTTATCTTTTTCCTTATTCAATAGTCTAAAAGTTTGCAATAAACTAGCTTGCGATTTTATAACAAGCATTTGCATTGATCAATCTGTCTCCGTTTTTGTTTCATGCGCTCTAGGACAACATTTACATCTGCACACTGTAGCGGTTTATGCCCTCTTCCTTATGCCTATTTGCTCATTATGCACCCCAAATTTTTTCAATCTATAATACACATGGGTTGCCGGCTCTATCACAGACATTTCATTACTCATTCACTTATAGATTTTGACGTCTAGCTTGGTAGATTGACTTAACACTCTGCTCGCCGAAGCGATTATCTTCGTTTGTTCCGTTGTTTATTTACCCTTAAATGGCCGCAGTTGTTCCTAGTTGTTTACAAGCATCAAGTTACAGTCCTGGCGCTCAATTACACATCCTACGCTGGTTTACATCTCATAGTAAACGAGGAGAGATGCATGTTTTTCGTGACGCTGCGCTTTAGCATTAAATGTCCTACTGCGCACTTACCATTTGCTAATCAAAATGTCTTAGAAGTTTCGACAAATACGGGCTTCCATTTTTATCATAGACATTCTCCTTAGTCAATCTGGTTTAGATCTTACGCCTTAGCAAGTCGCGACAAGTGTGCACCGCTCCGCTATAACTTTAAATTTTCTGATGCTCAATAACTGCTCACTCGTCACAAATTTTAACCTTTAATGCACTTGGGAGTCCAGAAGCAGTATAGGCTTTTACATTAATCCTACTGTTCTATCCCACACTTCCTAGTACCGTCAGATTACCATCTTGACGGAAAGACTACGCGTTATCTTCATAAATCCTGAAGTCACATTTGCTTATATTGGCCAACAACAACTCTGACATGTTAGTACATGCGGGTTTCCAGGCACATCACAGACCACTTCCTTACTTGATTTGGCTCAGATCGTTTCTCCTAGAAAGCTTAATGAATCACGTCTCTGGACATAGCTGCGCGTCAGCCTGATAAATCTTTTGTGTATATCATAGTTTCACTGTACACTTATTTGCCGTCCTCTCTCTACTTTACTGTCAATAACCCACCTTTCCTTCTCTTTCCTTAGCAAGCTAATGATAGGTACATAGGCTGCGTGAAGTTGCGCATCAGTGTTAACAGCTTGACGGTTATACAAGTTTTCATCGCTTCATCTTCTTTGATTTTGTGTTACATTACTTATCTTCCTCCTTCCGATTGTTGTTAGTTAAAACGCCGCATTATATAAATTAACGTATTGCATTCAGTAGTTGTGCTTTTGACCTTTTTTGCACAGAGAACTAAGCTGCATACATTATTTCTTTTCTAGAACCGTGGTCTATGCACAAGCAATGAGATGAATCAATGTCTGCAGTAGGTGCCGCCTATTAATGACAATTTGATTGCCAAACGACAGTACAACTAAACATTTTTAGCCGAAAGCACGTTTCCTAATACCTTTTTTCATTAAAAAATGCAGCCGTATCCGACATTTGATCAAAATATTGTCTATTGCATTCAGTGCAATAATGTATTTTTAAGCACGAGACTTAATTCGCTCAATTATGATCCATTTATCATGTGTTTTCTTGAATTCATTTATACTATTTAACTTCTTGTGTCCCATGACAGAAGATTGATTAATTTATAGGTTTGGTTTGCAAGCTACGTTTGAATAACACGACTGTTTAATTAGGTGTCTTGGCAGTTCATTCAGTTTGGGATTAGGTAACACATTTTCATTCATGAATTTAGAACGAGTATTTCTTTCGCCGCGGGCTAATATTGCCTAGCTAAGTTGAATTATTTGCTATGTTGTTGGCCTTCGGAGATCACCTGCAATTACGCGGGATCACCATACATCATAAGTAAAACCACTGCAACAACAGTAAACTGGACGGCATGTTGAACTGCTTTACCCAGTTAAAATATACCGTCTATGTAGTCTTCTGCACTTTTGCGCCATCGACAAAATTGGGATAAATAGACGTTCACATACGATTCCAATCGCCTATCGCTTTGCTTAGCTGACACGGTGTAGCACAGTTTTGAGTTGCCATTCAACAAATGTTTTCACCAAATATTAGAATACGCAACATTTGACCTCACTTGCAGCTAAATGACAACAATGCTATTGATATGTGCAAAGCAAACTTAATAAGACTTTTTAGCAATCAGCAAACATGTTGTTCATCTGTTAACGCTAAAGCAGTTTTTACATGGAAGCTTTCTACAATTATTTGTGAATGAAGAGGAAATATTTTTTCAGCAACGTGGTGGTCATCCACAGATATATAGATCACATACTTATGTGTTTGATAGTCAAGTGTATATTTGGAGGCGGTTGACAGCTCAAGCTAAAATTTACTGATCAAATAAAACATCACGAAGTCCAGTAATTCAAGCAATGTTAGGTTTCTAAAACCCAGCTTTTGCTTGTGGGAAGCAGCTGATGCGTTGCAACTTTTTAGAAATGGCAGCATGTTTCTTCTATTTAGAAAGTAATTCTTGCCGGCTGTACAATGGAATGAGATGGAAACCTATTCACGAAGAGTAAGCATCCGGATACGCGGTCTTTTTACCACGCTGTATTGTAACAAAATGTTTCGCTGATTTGGAGTAGTTCTACGCTAAACAGGTTCGTTTGCTGCACCAAGCAATCGATGTTGTATTGCAAGGCATTAACTAGGAAAGAAGTAGCCTCAGTGAGACACGAACCTTGGAACACATAATCGGTAGATCCTGCTGAAGTGAAAACTGATGAACACGGCAAGCAGATGAGTTTAAAGAGAATAACATGACGTGCAATGCGCCAGATATATAAATCAAGTTAAGGGAATGAGCAAAATTTGCTACAAAAGGCAAAACACAGTGCCTGCATAAATGAAGGGCCAGTTGCGTTATTCAGAAGTGATTTCGGTCACTCGAAAACAGAAACATAAGATCCTAAATGAAACAGGGCAATATGCATTAAAAGAGGAATGTATGTATATATAAAGTGACGCAATTAACTGTACATCGTTACTAGTTTAACAGATTATACTTTTAGTTATTTCAAATAAAATGTTTCTACCGCTAAGTGACCAGTTTGATTCCCCGGACCGTGTAATTGTAGGAGTTGGGTCAAACAGAAACTGCCCGGTGTGGCATTACGACTCCCGTGCTGCGTTATCACAAATTAGCCGTTGACTCTATCTGCGACCGGAAAAATTGCACTTGTTTTGTTATTGCCGGATATAGTGTGCTGAGTGAACACAGTTCTTTCCAATTGCGTCTTAAGGAGAAGCCCATCGGAAGACATTTCCGTGTTACTTGGGTTACGCGAGCAGAAGTGCTATTGATCGTTGGCGAATAATGAGTATATTGCGCACCCGGTGTTTGCGTCCAGCAAATTAAAGGGATCCTCACTTTACCCGCGCGTGCAGCTTAAGTAAAAGAAGTATACACCATGAAAACCAATAAATCAAAAGTGAAGTATTGTTTTATTCTCGGCAATGCAAAGCCTTCTGCCCTGTAAGAACAAGGTGTGCCTTCTTGTAAAGGGAAACTATCACGAAGCGATCGGAATAAATCGTAAGCAATAAACATACGGTTAGCTATGGAGATAGAGATAGTATTAGTAAATATAATGTAGCGATTTGTCTCCAGAAAGTGGACAGCATCCGTGTTGCGCGATCAGACTCTTAGTAGCAACATCGCTGTCATACTATTTGCAAGCCCATGGAAATTAAGTAGGTAAGTATATGTGACGCTCCTTTCGTAAAGCATACCTTGTTTGCAAATAACTGTACGAGTATGGATCAAAATGAGTTTACCATCTCTATTAGATTTGAGGCAAATTAAGCCTCAGTGCTGTTACATTTATCAGCCAGTCTTTGTGTAGGTCCTTTGTTACAAGCAGTAAGGAATTTGGAATTGAGCTTTGCTAAGGACAAGTATTTGCAAAAGTCTCAGGGGCATGTAAATTGAATTTGGTTAGGACGCAAGCAAAGATAAGTATTTGATGCTTGGCACTGCGAGCTGGTGAGAGGTTATTAATGGAAATTAGGTGATAAACACTATAAGGCATCGAAGCACTGAAATCCATATACTAGTGTTAAGCCAAGAGTCAGCCAAGTACAAAGGAGTAAGAAGTCATTGCTGATTTAGTAGGTAAGCCTTGATCTTTTAGTTGGGTATGGTGCTCGTTTCAATGCGGAAGTTAATCAAGAGGAAATAGTAGGTGAAGCACATATTGTACGTGAAAAGCGAAGACTAACGGGAAAGGGCCAGACGATATTGTGAAATGTACACCTTATTAGGGTGGTGAAGAGACGAGGACACAACAGAGGCAGTAGTAGACAAATGAGTAAAGAAGTTTATGGTCTTCAGAGGGTGAGTGATGTGACGACTAGTAGATGTGTCGCCGGTGCAGCCGGACTGCGAAAGAACATGATCCAAAATTCCGCAGGCGTGGACATCTCTGATGCTGTCGCCAACGTACAAGACAACGACCAAGACAGTGATCACAAAGAAACTGAGATGTTTAGATGCACTACACATCACACAAGTCTCTGCTAGTCTTATTTATATCCTCAAGTTTTCAGGTGCATTAATTAGAACAGCTTTCTACGCGTGTATTGTCAAGAACCAGAAATGACTTTTTTTCATCTCCAATGATGTGCAAACCGTACTGCGCCATCTTTTTACTAACATCAACCACTGTTTACATGTTACCACTCTGCTTACGTGTTCTAACAGAACGACACCAATAGTACGATCGACCAAGTGAATAGGGCACTGCTGAAGTCAAACTCTGCCTACTATGTATGTTAAGACCAATAATTGAATATTACAATTTCCATGAACCAAGTCATAAATAAGCGGCAAAATTCATATGTGACAGCTAACCTACCAAAACAACCTGCTGCTCATAACACAGACATTAAAACGAACATCCACACCGTGCTACTGAAGTATAGATAAATCGTACAGCAGAGTTACTTGCGCGTTTGAGGCCATCTGATAAGTCCCCTGTTAGTAAAAATCAAAATATCTGAAATCCCAACCACTCAACTAGGTGGTTTTCGCAATGACACAAATGGGACGCTTCAAAATGTTCTATCTATGTTCATCCACGACACGCTAGTGTTAACTACGTGTGACTTGCGTTCTATAACTCAGGTAAATAAATCGCTCAAACTGTCTTTATACTTTGCAACTGATGGTCTCCCATTTGCAATGATAATGCTCCACACTTAGGCTATTCTCGTTCTATTACACCATCTTTTATACTCCAAAAGTAATGTGGTGCACATCCGGCCAACTGGAAACGTGCCATATTTATCCCAGTTATATGATGATGGTAAACGTCTATTCCTGTAAAATACCGCCCCATAGCCACAAGTCTGTTGCTTCGAAAATAATACATTAGTTCCGAACAATATTCCGAACTGCTACCTTAGCAATATACAACAAAATTGGCTTTTATCCTCTAAATAGTTTCAAATGTGTCAATTTGAGTTGCCCGACTTTGTGACTAAACAGATCCAATGAACAATGAACAATGATTTTATACGGGTTAAGAAGCGTTGCTTTACAAGCCCCGTTGTATAGTTGGTGGGGATATCAACATAACAATTATGAAGAAAACGATGCTAAAATAGTTAATACTTTAAATACGAAAATAAGGACTTATCGTTTGCTTCACTGCAGTCCAGCGATCCACTTATATTCACAACACCCACAGTTAACAACAACTAATTCCAGGGTAAACTTCAGGTGTAGGATGGAGACATAGTGTTAAGTAACAAAGTGTAAGTGGATGAGTGCATCCTCCAACCATCTTTTAAATATTGTTAGTATCGGTGCAGAGACGACTGTTTCTGGGAAAGCATTCCACGGGTGACAGACACGGATGGAAAAGGAATTTCTGCGGCACTCCAGACGACGGTATTTTGCTGCGAGTTTTAATGAGCGGCCCCTCATGTTTGTATTGCTGCTGAGTTGCAGTAAAGGGCGGCACACATGATGTGGATTTCGCAGAATCAAGTATGTCATAATCAAGTCGCCTCGTAGCCTGCGATAGCTTCCACTGAACAATCCTAGTCCTCGCAGCCTCTCCTGGTAGGACCGATTGCGCATTCCAATTACGTTCTTAGATGCCCGGCGTTGTGGCTGCTCCAGTGCATTAAGGTCGTGTTTCAGCCATGGATGCCAGGCTTGAATTGCATATTCGACAGCGGGGCGAACATACGCACTGAGCATTTGTCGAAATATGGAGCTGCTTATTTGTCCAAACGCCCGCCTCAACAGCCTGACGTGTTGGTTCCCGGTCTTCGAGGCCTTTTCGGATTGATTGGAGCAACCCAAGTCATCTTGAACCAGGACACCCAAGTCACGTCCGAGAGTTGATTGTTGCAGTACATCCGTTCCGAGTCGGTATGAGTAGCTGCCCTGATGTCGGATGGAAAGCACCTTGCATTTACTGACGTTGAAATACGATAAGTTTTGGATCGACCATTGATACACTGTATCTAAGTCACTTTGGAGCACATGTTGGTCGGCGTTCGCCTGGATCATGCGTCAGATCTTGATATCGTCGGCAAACATTAGGAAGTTTGAAGCGATTCCCTGTGCAAGGTCATTAATAAACACCAAAAACAAACGTGGACCTAGAACCGAGCCTTGCGGCACACCACTCCACTTGTATGGGGTCCGATAAAGAGCTCCGAACTCTGACGACTAATTGCCTTTGAAATAGAAAGCTGGCGATCCAGCTTAAAAGAGGGTCGCCGATCCCGTAATGCTGCAGCTTGGATAGTGGTATTCGATGGTCTAGACGATCGAAAGCCTTGGAAAAATCCAGGTAGATCACATCAACACCTTCTCCAGCGTCGGCTGCCTCAGTCTAACTACTGCGTGCAATTAGTAAATTAGTTGTACATGACCGCTGTCGACGGAAACCGTGCTGTTCAGGAGTGATGAGGTTGCAGTTTTTCAGATAGCACCCCAATGCATCGGCAACTATGGATTCCATGACCTTGGACAGAATGGGAAGAAGGGTTACTGGGCGGCAGTTGGAGGGTTCAGATCTGCTTCCACCTTTGTGGATCGGGGTTATTATTCCAAGCTTCCACATGGCGGGAACTTGGTTCTGGTCTAAGCAGTGCTGAAAAAACTGAGCTAAGTGTCCGGCCAGTTGGTTTGCTGCTGCCCCCAATGCCTCAGGACGAATGGCGTCGACACCCGGCGAGCTGTGTTTGCGTAGAAAAGTCAGCTTTTGCAATACAGCCTCTGCGATAAAATTGATGTGGGTTAGTCCTGGTGAGCAGAATACAAAGCTTGGTAGGTCGCTTGGTGGCAAGACCCTTTGAAACGTGGGGGCGTATTGCATCTGCAGCGCGTTTGCAGCTTCCATAGACGTTCTTGTTGGGCCAGACGTTCTTGTTGGGCCGTGCTAAGCAAGCGCTAGTTAGCATATTCTGGACACGAGAGCCATTAGTTAAGCTTCATTCCCATTGGGTCTGAAACGGTGTGCTTACGTATCTCTTCTTCTATCTTGCACTGTGTACAAAATTATTAAAGATGGCAAGATGGGGTTAGATGGCAAATAAATTTCGGAAACAGGTGTCATTTTAGCCGCGACAGTAGTTAGTCGTATGTGATTCATCATTTACTCATTCATCTGTTCCTCGAGTTCTTTTGACAGTGAAGGTAGAATTCAGGAATATTTAGTAATTATAATAATACTCATATTAATAGGTATATTTGTCATTGAGTAAGAAACTGTGGCCACATTTGAAGCAGATCATAGTTTACAGAATGTCAAGCTCATGCAGGAATGGTACACATTTAAGTGAGTTTCAAAGCTGTTGCTGTTTTCATGGTTTGTATTGACTCACAGGCGTGTTTCGGCACAATGTGCACCAGTTGAAAGAGTGAAGGTTAACAGCATTAGGGGGCATGTCATACAGTATGTAACTTTTGTTACACTTATTGGATCTCGTCTGGCCATTCTTGGAAAAAATCATCACATGATCTCTCCCAAGAGAACCGGATCACAATCATGTTCAAATCTAGGTAATTGGTGAGCTTAACGCGAAAGGTCGTTACGCTCTCACACGATCTGATTGTGACTGGGAGCTTATTGCGCAGGACAGCATATCTGAGAAGGAAACAGTTACCGCAGATTTACCCTGTAGCTGGGTACAGTCTGGGTAAACTCTTTATTGCGTAGCTCGCTTACCGAATTATGTTGTAGTTCTACGGAGGGTAAATAATAGTCGGCGTTTTGATAAAACATCAGGTTATTTGTCGATCTTCGTAGCCGAAGCTGATCAAGGTGGATTTTTTGGCAGCGAGGCACGCTTCTGGACATTAGTGGCTGAGTGGCTTCGAAGATATAAATAATTACCCTCCTTACCTTTTGATCAATACATTTGGGATATCTAAAAGTGCAGAGACTGAAGCTTTTGTTTCTACTGTGCTTTAGAATCAGCTGGTAGCAGGGAGTTTCGTGTGTTATAGTAGCTACTTACTTTTCCAAGAATTAAAGGTGTGTCTTTACGTTTTCACATAGACTAAGATGACGATAAATATTTGATAGGCCCTCGAGCCTTATATTACTTAGTTTATGTGCACTTGAATTAGATATTGGTGCACAAGGAACTCACTGTTCCCAGTACGATGCTGGATAAAAGACAAACGGGTTTAAGTCCACTTTCAGTTATCGGAGTCAAAACAGGTGTTATATAATGTCCTCCTGATTCGACCATTCAATGCATACGGCAGGTTTGAGATAGTATACGTGTCGTGCGGCGTCGCGTTTTACTGATGCCTGTTTCATATTCCCTAGTGGCAGAAAACCAATTCTGGCCTGGTTAAGAAGAAAGTGCATGAATAACTTGGACCAACTTTCGGAAATTTGATAAAGCAATGCGACTCTAAGTTGAACATGAAGTGTGCACACAACAGTCAATGGAACATCAAAAGCTTAACCATTGACATATATACCTAGTAAGTACATCTGCATCACCACCTACATGCATGAAAACGCTAACCTTGAACAACTACAGATCGAATAGACTGAATAAGTAAGTAGGTAGTTAAGCATAATTGACCGTTGTGAACTCACGTAACAAACAACTTTAGTGGCGATAGATTTACCAGGACTATACTGGAGCGATGCACTGCGATTACTTGCGAGTTGAAACTAGAAGACAGTCCATTATGATACCAAGATGAGAGAAGGCCTAGAATTGGTAAGTTGAAAACACGGAGGTGGAAGTGAAGTTAGAGCGGGACGATAAGGCCGAAAAAGCGCGAGGAGGGGAATAAGAAGATGTGGAGGCTTGAGCAGTGACACCTAAATCCCTATCCACAGTGCTCCGTGTAGCAGATAGGGAGTCGTTGATTATCCCCTGCGATGGCCAGGGAATCAAGTGAAGCTTTGAAGGGAAATAGGTGTTTTCGAGCGGGGGAAGGATACTGTTAGATTGTCTTACTGCAAGGCAGCGGGGTTTTGTCAATATGCTATTGAGACTCCGCTTTGTGGATTAAGTACTTGCTCTTAATCGAACCCTCAAAATGGAGGGCCAGAAACAGTTTGACTGGCCTTTAATTATTAGCCAATCTGGCATGATTGGCTCTTAGTTTGCGAAAACACCACTGAGCGTAGCTCAATGGATCACTGTGACACATAAATCATCGAACTAAGCTAAGCCCCCACTCACCGTGACGGAGATCCCAAAGCTGTACCCAAGGTAACGGCTTGCCCCAACCTACACCAGCAAACGAACATCGCACATGTCACTGTTGAAGTATTCCGATAGAGATCGCCTCTCCACATCTCTGGAAAGCATTTACTTTGAAATCTTTCGCCTTCATGGTTTGTTGATGAGCAGAAGTGTGCGCTACGCAACTGATTCGCCACACTACAGCAGGAAACTGAGGGATGTCCCCACAGCTTCGCAAAATAAGGAAAGTGGGGTGCTGGGGTAAGATTGAAATGTCCTGATTAGACGTAGATGGAGATATTACTATATTTCAGAACAAACAGGATCATAGACGGCATAATTTCCCGTTTCAAGCCACTTCCTTTATGAAGGTACTGCAACATTTCCATTTCTATGTGTTTCAACATGTTAGGTTTTGCATATTCTCACTCCCCACCTGATTGCTTACATATGGGCGCCCGTCAAGTAAAGACAACAAGAGCGCGACCTGAACCCCGACCGCTGGTATATCAGTCGATGTCTGCACTCATAATCCATTCGTAAGACGGCTTCAAATTGAACGAGTTCTTCCAGTGCACATGGACACTCTCTTTCTCTTCAAATCGTTCAAAATATTAACTTTTGTTTTCGCGCGTTTCATTGCGTGGCAACACACTTTTGCCATACATGTTGCCACTGCTTCTGGACCCAACAAAATCACAACTAATCTGTGCGAGCGATTGTTAGAGTGAGA
>OX104068.1:12369612-12385688 GCA_944474145.2 Dicrocoelium dendriticum | reverse complement strand
AAGCAAGCCGTTACATTGGGTATAGCTTTGGGATCTCCGTCGCGATCACACTGGAGCTTAGCGTAGTGTGATGATTTTTGTGCCACAATGATCCATTGAGCGATGCTGGGTGGGGTTTCCGCAACCACAGAGCCAGACATACCAGATTGTCTAATGATTAAAGACCAGTAAAACTGTTTCTGGCCCTCCAGGTTGGGGGTTGGAATAAGGCCAACTACTTACTCCATAATGCAGAGTCCCTGTGGCCTATTGCCAAAACACCGCTGGCTTGCAGTAAGAAAAGCTGACAGTATCCTACTCCACACAATAAAACACCGCGAATTTCTCTTCAAACCATTCCTTAATTTCCTGACCGTGGCAGAGGATAATCAACGACGCCTTATCTGCTACACGGAGCATTGTGGATAGGGATTTGCGTGCCACTGCTCAAGCCTTCACGTCTTCTTATTCCCCACCTTGCGCATATTCGCTCTTATCGTCCCTCTCTAACATCACTTCCACCCCCTCTTTTCAACTTCCCAATTCTAGACCCTCTCCCATCTTGATTTCATAATCGCCTGTCTTCTAATTTTAACTGGCACGTAAGCTCAAGGCATCGCTCCGGTATAGTCAACAATTCCATGTTCAATCAAAAGAACAACGTCAGTTCATCCGTAGCTCCTTAGAGTCCTCGCTGCTCTCTACACTAAGTGGCATCAACGTGTGTACTTTGCTACAGATCGGCAAACATGTAGCACTAGCCCGAACACTACAGATTCTAACGATCGACCTTTACTGTTTAGCTGAAACGTCTGCAACATTCGAGCTCCGTGCTTATCCTGCGATCCAACGCAAGCGACTGTAGCTTTATTTTCTCATTGCGCTTGTCTGGAAATGGTGTAGTTCTAAATGCCCATCAAGCCGACATGGACATTTTATGGTGTCCCTATGCTGAACTGCTCTGTTGGATTGGATCTCAGTTAACAGTCGGATGTGCGCCGTTAGATTGACTGGTTCGTTTCTGGCTTCGAAGACAAGTGGGGACAAACTGTGTCTGTTTGTAATTGCTGCGTAAGCGCAAACAAACAATTGAGTTGATGCCGTGAAAGCATATTTCCATCATCAATTCTGTTCCGTTAGAGAAACTTTACGGATACTGTAGGGCTTGCTGGTTATTTGAAAGCGTAAGTCGGAAAATTGTCCACTGGTGTGCTTCATGTGGACGGTCAACGTTATGTAGACTCTTGGTGTGCGGTTACTACACGGATGTGAAGAAGTTTGAATATTTCCGGAGAGCACTAATTTCGACAAAGCACACACAAAACCTTGACTTGGTGTCCACCAGGCTCGGACTAGCCCTGGACGCAACTTGATCACACTGCCATCATTTACGGCTGGAGAGACTGTGTCGAGATCTATCGATCAATTTTTCGCACGACCTGGGAATCCGATCACCCTCCCGTGCGTGTCGACTTTCCAGTGCTTCTCGGCGGACGTCTGAAACGTCGCTGTGAGCGCTTGGACACCAATCAACTGGTGTTAGAAATATGCATCAAAGTACGATGACATTCAAGTACCCATTGTGTCGCCTAACTCAGTTCTTTTGGGACAAACTATGTATCCGACAAAGCAAGCTCAGCGAAAGTGACAGCACAACAAACGCGTAACAACATCGATGTAAATAACTGGGACGTTTCCAAAAATAATAACGCTACTGCATTCATAAGATACTTCGTTTGATACACTTAAACAAGCCCCGCTCCAGCGTAGCCGAATAAGAATCAATCGGCGTGTAGGCAAAACTTGCGTAGGAGTTCAGTCAACTGCTGTGCTCGTTTGCGGCAAGGCAGCCATCTGCTTCGCCATATAAATCCGTATGGTTTTTCTACCTGCACAATCCCATCACATACTTGCATCTTTCGGGGATCATCCGCATCGGTGATGAAGAAGACCCTGTGCACGTTTCCACTCCGCGTAATCTTGGCTGCCTCTCATGTTTTGACCCCTCCGTTAACCTTCAAATGCTTCCCTGCTGATTCACCTCGTCCCCCGTGTCGCGCCAGTTGCATTCGGTTCCTTCTGATTATCTTCCCTTCAATACTAACTTCATAAACTCTTTCCTTGACCTTCGCAGTCACCATAACTTTCTAACATCCTTCGCTGAAACCCAGTATTGTTTGAATCAACACTTGGTCATTTACTGATAGCTCAGGTCGCGCCCGGGTACCGGGATCGTAATACCGTTTTTGATCGGCTATCCGTTTTATTAAATGTTTTGCAGCTGCTCACGCGACGGCAAGGCGGAGTGCTAAAATTCTGATGACGCAGGTATCAAGGTTTTTATTCTGTTGCTGTACAGACTTTGAACTGGACTGAGACCGTAGTTCGGTGATGGTGTGTTGCGAATTTAAAACAGCATTGGATACGGATCTTCATGAGTGGATCCAGCCTTCGACAACAGCTTCTTGGCTTGTTTAACTGTTGCCTCCGCGCATCCGTTAGACTGGCTGTGATAAGGGCTGTTTGCTCGTTGCGAAAATTCCAACTTGTTCGTGAAAGGCTGGAAAGCAGCACTTGTAAATTGGTGGCCATTGTCGGCGATCCGTTCCTCTGGTATTCCTTGTCTGGGGAAATAACATCTAACTTTATAAAGGACTGCTTCCGTGCTGACAACGATGAGTGGATCGATCTGGAAGTACTATAGTACTGTACCGTAATTAAGTAGTCTTTTCCGTTATCGAAGAACAAGTCAACCCCTTCTTTCTGCCATGGACGATCTGGAATCTCACTCAGTATTGGTTCTCTGGCTTGCCGAGCTTCGTGAGACCGGCAGGCTGAACAACTTGTTACTAGATCATGGATTTGGCTCGTCATCCCGGGCCGTGGCACTAGTTCGGGTGAGCTTCTAATGCTGTGGTTAACACCCAAATGAGTACCATGAGTATGTTTTAGTATCCATTTTGTGAAGCGATGGTGAAATCAAACCGTGCATTGCTTGGAACAGCAAACAGCCATACACCGTGTGTTCATCCCGAAAGTTGAAGAATGGCCTTAATTCCTCTTGAAGTTTGCCCTTTGTGTCTGGCCATCCACTAAAATCACCTCTCGACACGCTGCTATCGATATGCGCGCTGTACTTTGCGTTAGTTAACTTGGCAAATGCATCATAGATAATAATACGTTCGAGATGAGGATCACTGCATCAAACCATTAGCCGACGTGAATATCTCAGATAGCGCAGAAAACCCGGTTTATCAAATCGCCAACAAATCCGAGCACAGTTTGCTTGGAACCTTCCTAGGCGTTCCACAGATATCCATCGAGTATTCACGAGAAAATGTTGGAGACAGCTTTCTAAATTCGAGCTGCTACTCATTCAAATTTATTAGAAAAACAGTCAGTATTAGCGCTGAGTTATATACTTAGATGTGGCAGAGTCCATAACGCGTTACGTAAAGCTGTTCATCAAGGTTGTACCTCTAAATTTGAGGCGTTATTTTCTGTAACACTAATTAACGTGAGACAGCTGTTTCTACGAAATGCCTGCCAAATGACCTCTTGTGACGCATACAGTGCGTAACGGATCTGTTTCCAACCGACTTTCACTGGTGTTTCTTTCTAACGATGACCACGTCAGATAACGTCTCTGGTGCTACAGTTACCCGTAACCGATCATAATTCGCGTAGTACATTATGGCTCTGAAAACTAAAGGACGCTACCTAGTTGCGTATTTAAACCCCAAGGACAGTAATTTACACATCCAACCGTGCTGAAGTTAAGAGGACCATAACATTTAAATAGAAACTCCCAGGCAGACTAAAGTCCATGATATAGTGGGTTTCCAGGCGCCAAACCGGAACCGGTAATTCTATTGTACGTCCCAGGCTAAGTCGCAACTTGGTTCGCTGGGCGGTATTCAGCATTGCCAGATCACATGTAGTCAACACTAGCGAGCCCTAGATAAGCATGGGTAGAACAGTTTGCAGCGACCCATTTGTCACACTGAGAAAACCATCTAAGTGAGTGTTAGAATCACATATATTTTGATTTTCACTAACAGGGGACTTATCCGATTGCCTCAAATCCGCAACTAACTATGCTGTAAGATTGATCTGTACTTCAGTAACACAGTGTGGATGTTCAGTTTAATGTTTGTGTTATGAGCAGCAGGTTTTTTGGGTAGCTTAGCTGTCACATATGAATATTGTCGCTTATTTATGACATGGTTCATGCCAGTTGGAATATTCAATTATTGGTCTTAACATACAAAGTAAACAGAGGTTGGCTTCAGCAGTGCTCTATTCACTTGGTCGATCGTACTATCGGTGTTGTTCTGTTAGAACACGTAAGTAGAGAAGTACCATGTAAACAGTGGTTAATGTTAGTGAAAAGACGGCGTATTACGGTTTGCACATCATTGGAGTGGTAAAAAGTCATTTCTGGTTCCTGACAGTACACGCATGGAAATGCTGTCCTAATTAATGCACTTGAAAACATGAGGCTATAAATAAGACTAGCAGAGACTTGTGTGATGAGTATTGCATCTTATCAGCTCAGTTTCTTTGTGCTCACTGTCTTGGTCATTGTCTAGTACGTTGGCGACAACATCAGAGATCTCCACGCCTGTGGAATTAAAGATCACGGTCTCTCGCTGTCCGGCTGCACCGCCAACACATCTACAAGTCGTCACATGACTCACTCCCTGTGGACCATATACTTCTTTACTTATTTGTCTACGACTGCCTCTGTTGTGTCCTCGTCTCTTCACTACCCTAATAAGGTGTACATTTCCGAATACCGTCTGGCCCGTTCCCGTTAGTCTTCGCTTTTCACATACAATATATGCTCCACCTACTATTTCATTTTGATTACCTTGCTCATTGAAATGGGAAACATACACAACTAAAAGACCAAGGCTTACCTACTACCCAGGCAATGGCTTCTTACTTCTTTGGTTTTGGTCTGACTCTTAGCTTAACACTCGTATATTGAATTTAGTGCTTCGGCGCCTAATTTCCAATAATAGCCTCCCTTTAGGTCCCAGTGCCAAGTATCAAATACTTATCTTTGCTTGCGTCCTAAGCAAATTCAATTCACATGCCCCTGAGACTTTTGCAAATCCTTGTCCTTAGAAAAAATTAATTCCAAATTCCTTAATATGTGTAACCGGGGCATACACAAAGACATGCTGATAAAAGCAGCAGCACTGAGGCTTAATTTGCATCAAATCTAATGGAGATGGTAAACTCATTTTGATTCATACTATACAGTTATTTGCAAAAAAGCTATGCTTTACAAATGCAGCTTCACATATATATACATGGTTAATTTCCATTAGCTTGCAAATAATATGACAGCGATGTTGCTACTAAGAGCCTGATCGCGCAACACGGATGCTGTCCACTTTATGGAGACAAATCGCTATATTATAATTAATAATACTATCCCTATCTTCATAGCTAACCCTATATTTAGTGCTTACAATGTATTCCGATCGCTTCGTGATACTTTCCTGTACAAGATGGCATACCTTGATCTTAGTGGGCAGATGGCTTTGCATTGCGGAAACTAAAACAATACTTCACTTATTGATTTAGTGGTTTTCTTGCTGTGTACTCCTTCTACTTGTGTTGCAAGCGCGGGTAAAGTGAGGATCTTTTAATTTGCTGGACGCAAACACCGGGTGCGCAACATACTCATTATTCGCCAACTATCAATAGCACTTCTGCTCGCATAACACAAGTGACCAGAAAATGTCTTCCACTTGGCTTCTCCCAAAGACACAACTGGAAAGAACGGTGTTCACTAAGCGCACTTTTCCGGAACTAACGAAACACATTCCGGAAGTGCAATTTTTTCTGTTGCAAATACAGTCAACGGACGATTTGTGATAACACAGCACAGGAGTCGTAATGTAACACCCAGTAGTTTCTGTTTACCCCAACACCTACAATCACGCGTTCTGGGAACTCAAACCGGTCAAGTTGCGGTAGAAATTTGTTCACTAGAACTGAATAAAGGCATAATCTGTTAAACTAGTAACGATGTACAGTTAATTGTGTCACTTTATATCCATACTATCCCCTTTTAAAGCATATTGCCTCGTTTCTTTTGGGACCTCAGATTTCTGTTTTCAACTGACCGAAAGTACTTCTGAATAACGCAACTGCCCCTCATGTTGTGTAGACATTGTGCATTGCCTTTTGCTCATTCCCTTAACTTGACTTATGTATCCGGCACATTGCACATCATGTTCTTCTCTTAAAACTCATCTGCTTGCCGTGTTCATCTGTCCTCACTTCAACCGGATCTACCGATTAGGTGTTCCAATCTTCGTGTTTCGCTGACGCTGCTTCTTTCCTGGTTAATACCTAGTAGTACCAAATCGACAGCTTAATGCAGCAAAGGAACCGTTATAGCGTAAAACAACTCCAACTCAGCAAAATATTTTCTTACAGTACCGTGTGGTAATCAAACCGCTTATCCGAATGCTTGCTTTTCGTGAATAGCTTTCCATCTCATTCCACTGTACTGAATAGAAGAAACGTGCTGCCATTTGAAAAAAGGTTGCAACGCATCAGCTGCTTTGCGCAAGTAAAAGCTGGGTTTTAGAAATCTAAGATTGCTTAAAGTACGCACTTCGTAATATTCTATTTGATCAGTAAATTATAGGTTGAAAATGTCAATCACCTCAAAACAAGCACTTGCCTATCAAAGAATCAAGTATGCGATCTGTATATCTGTGGATGACCACCACGGTGTTGATAAAATATTTCATCTTCATTTACAAATAATTGTAGAAAGCTTCCATGTACAAGCACCTTTAGCGTTAGCATGTGAACAACATGTTTGCTGGTTGCTAAAAATGCTAACCCGACAGCGATCGACGCATTATCATCAAAATAGCGTCACTACAACGCTAAGTCGAGAAACTCTCCCTAAACCGTAAGCAGCGCAGCCGCCCTAGCTCATCACCCAATCACACGACGCGTAAGAATTCAACCTTCTCCTTCTATCACTGGCGTTTTGATAAAAAAGCTCCGTAAGTGCAATCAACTATGTAGTTTCTCCGCCGCAAAGCTGCGTAACTTTCATGCCGACCCCTAATGGCGACTACCTGTGCCCGCCAAGACCAAAGTCGCCTCATCAACATTAGAGATTGTGATTCCGAGACCCATTTCCTAGTTCACACCCGGGCGGACATCAGGGACATTCGCTCTTTGCCAGGTGAACCTATCGTTTCTTTGTCGACAAGCCCGAGTGCAGCCAATGGCAAACCAATAGCCACCTACGGTCACTGACCGCTTACCCCAGATGAAGATCTTCCACTCACGTTTCGCTGGGTATTCACCATTGTTGCAGTCCCCTCTGTCATCATCGACACTGACTTTCTCAGGCATTTCGACTTCTTGGTCGATGCTCAAAGCCAGATGAGGGTCGACACTGCAACGAAACTCAGCGTACATTGCATCACAGCCGAAATCGCATCTATAACACCAGTCTACGCCTTTCTTCAGTCCTCGCCAGATTACGCCAACCTCATTTCTCGGGATTCCAATCTCGTTTAGCCAATGAACGCAGCTGTGCCCTTGACATCCCAAGTCACGCACTACAAATGGACGAATGGTCCCCTGTCTCTTGCCGTCCACGCCGAGTATCGCCCGCGAAACTAAAGGTAGCTAAGGCTGCGTTTGGGCACATGCTTGAATTTTGAATAATCCGTCCTTCCGACAGCCCTTGGTTATCTCCACTGCACACGCTCCACAAGAAACCTGGTGACTGGCTCCCTTGCGGTAATTACCGCGCACTCAATCTGCTGACCGTCCCAGATAGATAACCCATCGCACACATGCAGGACCTTACCTCATGTCTCACAGGTAAAGCGATCTTTAATATATCGATCTGGTTCGTACTTATCAAAATAAAACTATGAAAGAAGATGACATTAGTACAGTAGCCGTTATCACGCATTTTGGCTTGTTTGAATGTTTAGGAACATCATTTAAATGTGAAACGCCGCACAAAACTTCCAACACTTCATCCCCGTTGTCACTCGTATTCCAGACTTCGTTTATTCCTACCTCAATGATATTTTAGTAGCAAGTTCATCGCAACAAGTGCAGCACGACCACTTTCCAACTCTCTTCCAACGTTTGACCCAACAGGGTGTAATATTCAACCCGACTAAGTACGAACTCGAGGAAGCAACGGTTGAATTCCTAAGTCATCTCGTTTCATCGTCTGCTACCGAAGTCCTTCCTGAAAAGATCCAGGCAAACAAGGGCTTCCCAGCTCCAACTTCGTTCAAGCACTTCCGTCGGTTTCGTGCTTTTGGCAAGTACTATCGAAGCTTCATTCCGATCTACGCTCAGCTCAAGGAGCGTCCGACTGACTTACACGGAGGGAATGAATTTATGTTCTGTTTCCCCGACACAGCACAGTCAGCCTTCGCCGAGACCAATGATGCTATCTCCAACGCAGTGTTCCTCGCTCATTCCGAACTGACTTAACTCCTTTCTATTACAACTGATGCCTCAGACGTAGCCGTAGGAGCAGTTCTCCAACAACACGTCGGTAGGCAATGGCAACCCCTTAGGTTCTTCTCCAAGCGCCTACAGCCAGCAGAATCACGCTACAGCACGTTTGGCAGAGAACTGCTCCCTATTTACCTAACCAATCTTTCATTTCTGCACTCGCACGTCGGCCACGATTTCACCGTCTATACTGTCCACAAGCCTTTTATCTTCGCCTTCAAATCTGCTTGCGATAAATATCCACCATGGGAAACGAGGCAACTTGACTTTGTCTCGCAGTTCACTACTGAAATACGTCATGTCTCTAATGTCGACAATCCCGTCGCTGACGCTCTCCCATGCGTCTTTGCCTACCGTCGACCTTGCCGCCATGGCGTTTACTCAGGCTCAAAATGAAGATATACAAAGCATTCTGCCGTCTAATTCGCTGCATGTGCAACCTGTTCCCCTCCATATCACAGAAGGAACCATCCTATATGACACTTCCACAAATTGTCCTATACCCCTCGTGCCCATCTCCTTCAAATGCACATTCTTTGACGCTTTGCAACCATTAGCACATCCCGGTACCCGTGCATGTTTGAAACTGGTTACTGAACGTTTCGTTTGGTCATGCATAAACAAAGATATTCGTGCTTAGGTCTGTGCCTGCCTTCAAGGCCATCGCCCTAAAATACATCGTCACATCCGCAATTTTCTTGGTTTATTTCCCTCCTGGGACTCTCGGTTCTCGCATGTACACTTAGACCTGGTAGGTACTGACATGTTTCACGTGGATTCGTATGCATCGTTTCATGTGTCGACTACTTCATCAAATGGCCAGAAGATATTCTCCTAACCGACTGCACAGCTGAGACTGTTAGCCGGATCTTCTTAGATCGGTGGGTATCGCACTACAGATGCCCATCCACCAGTACAACTGACCGAAGAACGCCTTTCGGATCTTCACAATTCCATACGCTCTGCAACCATTAGGCAGTCACCGTATTCATACCACAGCGTATCACCCAGCAGCCAACGGTCTTGTTGAGCCCTTCCATAGACTGCTTATAGCATCGTCCTGCGCCTCTTCCGACCCTAACTGGAGCGAAAACGTTTCGTTCGTACTCTTAGGCTCTCGCAGTAGCATTAAAGTTGACATGCAATGTGTGTCAGCTGAGTGGGTTTACAACCCAGCGCTTAAGTTGCCAGGAGAATTTGGTGCACCTACCACATCTTCGGGTATGCCTCCGTTTAACTTTGAATCCTCCCTGGCTCAAAGCATGCGTTCACGACGTCCAACTCCGCCCCGTGAGCAGACTAGAGATATTTACATGCACACCGGGCTCTCTACCTGCACACACGTCCTTCTTGACACCAAGGCAGTGGGGCGCCCTCTGCTGCCTCCCTACACTGGCCCTTTCACAGTCCTGCAACAGACTCCGAAACCTTTCAATTGAGACCAGAATTGTCATCGAACAACTGTGTCCATCGACCACCTCAAAGTGGTTTTCTTTAACGAACAACTCGATTCCCATTCTGATGCTATCACACAATCACCCGCAGCTAAGGGGACTTACAAGCACTGGATATTCCAGAATCCCCCGTTCTCCTTGACCATCAACCTAGCCCACCTCATCCAAAATCGATAAAATACAAAAATCGTTTGTTAACTTAAAGTATATCTGCTTTTATCACGCATGTCATGTACCCTCTCCGGTGTCAAGCCACATCCCCCCGACCCTTGCCCACCCCTCTGTGTTGGAGCTGCCAGAATCTAAACCGCCGGAACTGCCAAGACAACCGTCGAGTGACTCGCTAACCGGCTCAACGCAACCTCATGTGAGGCGCCAACGGGATTAATGCGGTCCCCCAGTTGCACGCCAGACGACGCATGGGCTCCTTCCTGACCCAAACAACAGTCAGTCGCTATCGGCCGCAGACAGCCGTGAACGGGATTGGTCCCCAAACGCCTGGCTAGGCGTGGTCGATAGGATCGCCGGATTTCTTCATTGAACGAGAACCTTGGACTGTAGTGATGTGGGTGGAGTGAAAACTCCCAAACGCACCGTCGGTTCTGCAGCAGAGGAGAGGTCCTCTCAGCCTATTTTCTGGACTATCCGGATTTTTGCAGTCCGACCAGCCCGTACCGACACCCCACCGATGATGCACTCTGATCCACATGATCATCATAAATAAGTAACAATAAAAGCCTGGACCCAACAAACTCTGCTATGCACGCCGTCTTCGAAGACCTTCTTAAGCACATGCGGCTATTCGCATCCAACCTCATCTTCAGTTATCCCCACTAACAGCTCCATTGTATGCTTCCATCCTTCAGCTTTCTAGGGACAGTCTCTTACCGTGTACTTGCAAACCCGTTTCAGTATTTTACAACATTGCATTTTGCGTTTGCGTTAACCTTCAAATCGTCCACTTGTTTTACTGACGGCACTTCCGTTAACACAAATCGTTTTGGTGAGTATCTTGCTGTACGGTTGCTCGCTCTGGTAGATTCGCTTCCTATTGTTGTAGTTTGCACAATACACGTTGGGTTCAGTCGCCTCCAACTTCTATACTGTCCCGTATTTGACAAGTCTCCTACGTATCTATGATTACCGACTATTATCCAAGGAGCCAAACAACAGCGTCTGCTAAAAAAGAATGCACTTTGTACTGTTTGAATATCGCACCTGACAACACGCTTTAGCCGGCGTACCACGCGACATGCGCGGACACGTGCGACCTGCGGTGTCTTTGCACTTCTCATTGTTGATCTCATAATCCTGAGTATTTTACTTTCAAATGTACGATTGCGCAAATTGCTTTTTTGCGTAATTTCTCTTGCTTTAATTAAATAAATAAATAAATTTGTATATTTACCCACAGACGGCACAGGGCCCCATAAATGGGATATAAAGACCCGCTTTAAGAGTTCTGAAGCCGTTAAGCCATAAAAACAACAGGTATCACATCTCAAATTACTCAACGATGAGGAGCACTTATTGGAAACATATCTGTGACTTTTAAAGAATGAGGGAAGATTTCAAGGAAAAAACGCTTGATTTGCTTAGGTCCAGCCGAGTTCCAAAGACACAGAAATGTAAACAGCGCAGTTTAGCATGCAGGGAAATTTATATAAGAAATGACACGATGTGTGTAACATAATTAAGATTTCATTATTTACTTTTAACATGTCATCAAGTTAAAAAGTTACGTATGTTTGCCTTTAGTCAAACAACAAACATATGTTCGGTAAATATACTCGCAACATCTTTGTTAATGTTTGCTACGCAAACCAGGATTTGGTTAGTATCCTTTAATCTGTTTCATCGCTATGGCTTAATGACCTTCACGCATGGGCACACAACCATTATAAAAGTATATATTCCGACATGAACAGCGGTAATTCTGGCGAATGTTAATCCGTTGCGGTTGGTTCTTTGTGGTTAGTTTCAATCTTTATGTCGTTTGTTCAAAAATAGTTCTACTGAAAATATTTGACGTTGTTAACTTGATACCAGTAAAATGTACCCCTTACACACTAGCATTTATTACTGATGCTAATTGCTAAATAAGCATCAATAGAGATATTAAGGTTATGATTTATAAACGAAAGCTGATTTGTGTACCTTTTCATTCAAATGTAACACAGGCCTGGGTTTTACTGGCAAAAGGATGCACCAATAAGAAGGAAGATTTTATTACCAAGTGCACACAACATTGTGGATTAAGTGCCGTTTTCCGAGAAATAGTAAACTCAAGCTATGGACCAGTTACACAAATCCGAATCCTATTAAAGTTGATGATCTACTATGATTGCGTGCAAGCCTGCCAAACAGTAAGTTCCTTGGTCACGGATGAGTCAGCTGCATTATCTGATTTGCATTATACTATATTCATAAGCATAATGTATTAATACAGGAGCAATCCAGAGAAGTAAGTTCCTACTTCACCGTATACATGGATATATGTTAAACAGTGTCAAGAGAATAATAATAATAATAATAGTAATAATAATAGGTATATTTCTCTAGACTGGAGAAACAGCGTCTATAGCGGCACAGACTAATTTGTGCAGAAAAATCCATGTGCTTGCATGGGTGACATGCATAGGTGGAGTATTAAGACATGCGTTTCATGTATTAACATTCTGGCGGATATTAGATGCCAAAGCCTAGTTATAAAAACAGTAGTGTACATATGGTTTGGTTTCCTCTTGAAATAGCTCACCGAGGGATTTTTCCCATGTGAATATAATGCTTAGGGTAGTTAGATCAAGGTGATTAGCGTGTCTGCTTCTAAATGTTGCCATATTGTCACCTGACCTGAGGGTTGTTGATAGTTTATTCCACGGATAGCTATAACTGATCAGTATGAAATTAGAGAGGAAGTTTGTTCTAGCCTTCGGTATATTCAGTGTAAAATATTTGTTGCGAAGCGCTCCAGTTGAGAAACGTTATAAAGTGAGTGTACGCGTCCTGAAATGGTTCCATTTGTGTAATTTGATGAAAAGCAGCAACAACGTGTACTTCAATCGTCGAATCCAAAGTGGTTCTAGATGAAGTTCATTGCAACGTTCTCGATAACTCATAGAGGCGTGTTTACCAATCAGATGTTTAGTAAATGACCGCTGCAGGTGCTCCACAGTAGTTTTGTCACTCTTGCTCCTATTGCCGTATATTTTTCTGCAGTATTCGAGAATGGGGCGAGTGAGTAGCTTGTAAAGCTCGACGCTAGCATGAGTTGTGTGTATTTTGTCTGATAGATTGAATATAGGCTGTCTGGCGCGTGGTTGTTGGTATTGGGCCTGTTGGAGAACTTGAAGGTAGACGACTACCTAGTTCCAAGATCTCGCGTGGACAACCGTGTAGGGACGCGTTCATTGTTTAGGACGATAGATCCTTCTGGTATGCAACAGCCGTAAGACTTGATGCTTGATTTCTTAGCCGAGAGGTTCATCACCCATGTGCAGCACCACGATTCAAGGGAATGCAAATCACCTTGATTGAGTAGTAATGTTCCGTGAAGTCCGTCAAGACAAAACTTATAGACAATGTTGATATCATCAGCAAAGCAAACTGATGTACCATGTTTTACAGAGGTGGTGAAGTTTTTGATGTAGAGCAAAAAGTGTAAGGGACCGAGCTCACCCCCTTGAATGACTCCACCAGCGATTAATCGTGGGGAAGAGCGACAATCACCCAAATTGACTACCAGACGACGCTCACTCAGTTTTGACGATAGCCATCCTAGTAATGGGTCCCGGAACCCATAATTCTCCAAGATTTGTAACAGGCGCTTGTGCGGTCTTCGGTCGAGCGCTTGGTGTTTTTCAAGAAACAACATTACTACTGCATAGCCGAAGTCGATTGATTCTGAAATGTGGTTAAGGTTATGCAGTTGATAGATGGTGCGCCATCGCTTATGGTGAAAACCGTGCTGCGAATTATTGATCTAGCCAATCGAATCAACTATGCTGTTCATCTCCATTCTGACCAGCTTTTCAAATAGCCGAGCGATTATCGGAGAGTGATGCATTGGTCGGTAGTTATCAATCGTTTGTTTGGAACCATCTTTATGCCGGGGCACAATAAATTACTTTTTTCATTGATCTGGAAAGTGGCCAGATTTCAGCGATAACGTGAACATGCTCATTAGGAGCAATGATATATCAGGCCCTCCTAGTTTCATGGTGGTTGGTGAAATACCATTAGATCACGGCTTAGTAGATGGTCAAATTGATTTGATAACTTCCTATGTAGTGTATAGCAAGATTTCAACCCTGCTTACTAGGTTTGTTCCTGTGAGCTCTGCGCACACAGGCACTGGGTCAGCTTCGCGACTCGTGGCAGTGATAAAAAGTCCCTGAATGCTTTACAGACTTCAGCTGGGTCATGGAGTAAGTGACCTTCACCATTAACAATTTCGGTGTTCAGAGGAGAGCAATTACTTGTTCTACGATGCAACATTTTGACAATCTCCCTAGCTTTGCAGCTTGTCAATAGGGTTGTATGTTCCTTAATTTTTCCTCCTGTTAATTGCGCATATTTGACTATGGTGGTAAATTCATACATCTGTAAGACAAGTGAAAAGTCATGGGTCCTTCTGTATCTTGCAACTAAATTCCTGTTTTTCTTGCCGATTGGGTGCTCGACGTAATCTTTGGAGACATGTGGGGTAGGAATACATTGTGGAGCAATGAGGGTTATAGGGTAATGGATTTGTTTATAGAACTTTTCCACAGTGGTGTACACACCGATAGAGCGAAAAATACATCCCAGTCGGAGATACGAATTGACTGCAGTAAAGACTCCCAGTTTATCTTATGATTTGCAACTGGCGTTGTAGAGGCGAGTTCAGTGACAATTTTAATTTGTATACTGAGTCGGATCATTTTATGGTCGCTGGCATGGCGATCGTTTAATATCTCGGTCTGTGGATTAGGTATCCCCAATGTGACTATTAAGTCCAGTACATTGGCGGACCTGGTTGGACTGGTAACCCAGAATGTCCAGCCCCCAGGTATGATGGATGAAAGAGAAAAGGCGTGCAAGCTAGACGTTGGGTGGGATGAGCAGAGTATTTTCTGTAGGTTGTGATCGCCGGCAATAAGCTTTTGGCTGTGTGGCAACTTTGATGCGAAGTCAAGTGCAGAAGTGATGTTGGTGATACTTATGCAAGACGCATTCGGTGAGTTGTAAGTACATGCGAGCAGTACGATGAGGCATTCGTAACTGACAGTCAAATAGATTCAGGGATAATTTACAATTGTGACTGGTTTATATGTTTAGCTGTAAATATTTTACGTAAGTATATACCACCCCTCTACCTTTACTGTAGCAACGATATTTTTCGAAATATGTGGTAGTTTTGAATCATCAGAGTAGGGTCAAGTGTATCTGAAGAGCACCATGTTTCAGTGACGAGGATCGCTTATGGGTCATTGAATTGTGCAAGTTTGTTTATAAAATGAAGTTTACGAAGGAGTAGTAGGGGGAACGGAATTGTATAGGCAGAAATTCGTCACATATTCCATTCCCCTACTACTCCTCTGTAATCAGTACACAGACCAAAATGTTTATAATGTCACAAGTTGATTGGTGGTTTAAGTTTGGTAATCCCGTCGCTTGGTGAGGGGACAACCCTGTCTTCTTCACGGCAGTAACGTGTAAGTCAGTGGATACTAAGCGTCGCTATATCACATATAGTGACTTACTTACTGTCCTCCGTAGCTCGGCGGTCTCAACCACCGACGGACAACAGTCGAGCTGCCGTTTCGAACCAACAAATGTCCGACGGAATGCGCAATGCTGTCGATTCCGGAAAAGATCAAAAGCGTCTACGGTGCTTTTCCGGGTATGTGAACGCAGTCTGAGTGAATCAAAATGCAGTTGGTTGATTATGGACCCGGAATTAATCAGAATCACTGAAACTGTACTACCTATTGGGGATGGATCGCTGTCCTTTGTGTGATCGTCTGGATCTTTGCGTTCGAGCATGGTGCACATGGTAGGTACGTGCGAGTATGGTGGGCCCGAGTTAGCCAGTGGAAGATTTGTTGATAACGGTAACATGTCATG
>OX104068.1:12348234-12369332 GCA_944474145.2 Dicrocoelium dendriticum | reverse complement strand
TTTCGAGTAACAGCTCGTATTATGTTTGTGGGTTTGGATTTTACTTTCTTTACCATGCACAGTTTGTTCGACTTCTTTCGGTCGCCAGACAACTTACCCGCAATACGTTGGCGATAGATTCATGGAAATTTTTGCACACATGACAGTCAGGGCTTCACAGTTGGAGCTTCTTTCTGTGGCGCTACATGTTCAAACCTTCATTGGTCTTGACTTTATGCTAGTTGATAATGGTCTACTCGGTCTCCCGTTTCACATTAGCTTTGTTTATAACAAAGGAGACGCTAAAGGTAACATTCCCAATGATTTGGCAGCGAACTCTGCATCCGTGACTAAAGCCCCGGCGAATTCGAAATCGACCAGAGACCATCTAGTTGCAAATGCTGATGACCAATGCCAAACTTATCAACCATATCCGTCGCAACAGCTGACGGGACTTGATCGATCCTATGCTTCTGATGCTGCATGCTATTCGTGTTTTGTGTACCGATTGATTATCACAGCCCAGGTCTGTTTTCGCATGACGATCTGGAAAATTGAAGGAAATAACGGTTTTAGGGATGAGGTTAATTTTAGTTCAGGCAGTGTAAATGGTTTAACATTGTTATTCTTAGAGGCCAGTGTGAGGTCCTGGTGCAAAATCATCGTTCAACTTCGGCTAATTAGTTACCATTTTAGACAGTGTGTAGTATATGATTAACAGTTGGAATAGTCGAACACGCTGAGCAAAACCAGCGGTGGTCTCAGGAGTTATATTTGTTCACGCACACGTTGTGTGGAAAAATTTACATACTTTGGATGTTACCGTTAGAAAAAGTACAAGGTGGCCAATCCAGCCTGGATTATTCAATCACATTTGACAAAACTCACTATTACCAATCTATTGTAGCCCGTTTTTGGAATTGAAATTAATCGTTCTCTGGTTTGATTAACAGAGTTGCCATTTACGGAAATCATGAAACAAATGAACACGAAATGTCCAAGCGTAGGTTAAATGGGTGTAGAAATAAGGAAATTTTAATTGAAATGTTCTCACCGGGGAAAACTCCAAATGTGCTGTGCCATGTTGCTTCACAGATAAGGGTTATGTATTTGTTGGAAGCCCATATAAGCTGTTCCGGATGGAAGAGTAACTTACACAGAATTTTGCTTTGCGTAAGTTAAAGCATTCTATGTTAACATAACAACGTAATAAGACACCCATGTATGTTATTGACTAGGGAAAGAATGTAATACGGAACGCAGATATTTTGCACTATACAACTCAAACCAAACGCTAGGTGTATGCCGTGCCGGACATACAAAAAGCAAGAAAAACCTACAGTTCAGCAATCCGCAACGAGTACTTCAGTGTGCGTGGAAATAGTTAATTTAGGCAGAATTTCGCTCAGGCAAACCGGAGGTACGGCAGATTACTTCAATGTATAAAGGTATATTTCTTCGTGCACATGCTAAAATGGTAGTTTGTTTAATCCTAGGGACGCGTAATAAATTAGTTTCAGTAATGTCACGCAAAATACCGATATACCTCTTTACAGATTCCAAGTAATTCAATTTAACTGAACTGTTTATTTTGGCAGTGTTGTTAACCAGTACACTGAACAACCAATCAGCGCCTTAAAAGCTTAGAGCACTCTTGTAAAGACCTCATTACCTGACTTAGTAGGTGCAACAGCAGAGAGCGTCTCGAGGTAATTTATCAGCTGTGAAACTACATATCGATAGTTGGATCCTCCATGGTCAGTCCCAAGGCAATATATTAATGAGAGAAATAAAACTGGTAGTTTAATATGGATCAAAAGTGTCCCATTCAAGTGCGACGTCACTAGCACTCCACTTTACTTTTACTTACATTGGAAAGAACCACTTTTCTGAACCTCACGGAATCGTGATATTAAGAGAGATACTTGTTATAAAAATTACAAGTGCATTCGCAATTTAACTAACATCTGGTGGGAACAATGAGTAAGCAACGAGCATGTTGACGTCTTGTTTACGGCATAGGAAAAGGAAATGAACGGCTCAGCAACGTTATTTCACGCAGCAGGCTCCGATAGCTCGGCCACGTTTTACGCATATCAGCCCACCGACTCCCGCAACTTGCGTTGTTTGTGAGTCGGGTGTGTGGATGGAAGAAGAGGAGAGGTGGCCAGGCGAGGACTTGGTCGAGAGGAATGAAGGCCCTCAATTCGAAGCTTGCCTCGGTTGGAGCGTCTCTGCTCTTAGTTGGAGCCCGAAAGACGATGAACACGTTTAACTTGATACACTTACTGATATGGCTAGGAGCCGACCTCAGTGGCGTTCGTGCTATGAGTTTCCTTGTCCCATCCCCTCCTTCTTAGCCTCTCCTTCAATAAAGATCTCACTATTTGGCCTTATATAATTTTGCATAGTAAATTATTTGTTTTTCTGCTGCATAGTAGCCGGTAAGTAGGTTACCGGAACGAAACCCCTGTTACATTTTATTCCCTTTTTCTTTTAGCTAATGCGGCAGAGTGGCTGAGGTGTTTCCCACATCTGGTTAATGTGTATAGTGAGTGTGTATCATAAAATGTACAAAAATTAAAAAGGCAGTTTCTTGGATTAGAAAATATAATTCATGTTTATTTGGTTTGAAATTCACAGAGCAGACCAAACTGCATGGGCACATTAGCTGAAAGTTTCAAACTATCACTACCCTTCTTACATAAACAAGATAGCTAAGCCTTGTGAACAGGGAATGAAGTACATGCTAGGAACCTTGTGTTTTGACGTCAAAGGAAATAAAATTAACATACCTAATGTACTGTTAATTCGTCAAACCCTACGTGGTAATCAAATACAATAAAGTAAACATTATGTATCTCGACGTTATAAACCACTATGAGTAAGCGCGACTCGATAATTGTACAATGGTTAATTTAAGGGGATAAATGCATGTGTCACTTCACAGCGCAAATAAATTATGCTTAATAGATAAAAATCCATATCAAGCACTATTTTACTAAAGATACAAAGACGTATCGGAAACATCCTCTGCTATGTTTTTACAAATGGAGCTATTCGGAACAATGCAGTTACTAGTTTATAAGCTTTAAAAACCAAAGACTGTTCGAAAACATTGTAGGCTGTAAATATCCGAGAGTTGTCCTCCAATAGTTTCTGTATGGCAACTACCCAATTTTGTAAGTAATGCTGTATCATGCTGGGAAAATTCAATAGGGGCGATTAGTACTAATTAAGCTCAGAATACTGAATACGGAATACTGGTTTCAAGCAGCAATTAGAGTTTGCTCTGTGTAGCTGCATCAATCGTCACTCATGGATATCATGTTGGCTAACATTAATTTATTCGCTTTCTGTGGACATAAAATAACTATGGTTTCGTGTCAATCAGCGGTGTGGTAAACTACTGCCTAACAGCAAATTGGAGAACCGAATGATTTTGTTACTTGAAATATCCTAAAAAACGGAGCGCTTCAATGAAATGAACTGACGCACAGCCAATCAGTTTGTCAGCATCAACTACAAATCCAGCATACTTATAGAATGCTGGAGTACAGGGATTTCATTGTACAATGAAAAAATACGGTACAAAATAAAACTTGATTTGAAAGAAACGCTGATTCTTCTAGTAATTCACGAAGGAAAAGTTGCTTATTCAAGCATTATTTGTCATTAATTTTTCCAAAGACAAACATTTTCAAAGACAAAATTAATCGAATATGTAGGAACGTACAAATCATCTTTCATATATATAAAACTATAAAGAACTTAGAGGAAATTAAGTTAATATACAGTTTAGCTACAGTTCAGTGCTGTCAATTTTTGTTGAAACGCCACCTCCTCGTCACAGTTATTACGGATGGCTTAGTAAAAGACAAAAATACATGCCACAAAATTCAAAGCTTGCAAAGGATAATGCGTCTGTACTCTATTTCGGCAGATAATATGACTTTATCATATGAGGAGTGGATAAACCTTCACGTCAACCCTTTTCGGGACTCTTTTAATATCGCTTAAACTTAACTCGTAAGTGCTCACTTATCATACTTTTTGAACGCTTAATAAACATTAAGTACGGATTTTGAATAAAAGAATTTTGGAACCGTCAAATTTTGCGTTTAAGAGTTTGGTCCACACCAAAGCGAAAACTAGTAATATAATAAATAAGGAAGGTCTTAGCCAAGCTATAAAACAAAATTTCTCTATGCTACCTTGTGAAGCAATATTGGTCATTTGATTCATCGTACTGTTTATTAATACCCAAAGGAAGCATGCGTAACGACAAACCTGATAGCCTACAATGGATAACAAGGCAAAGGAAGGCGGTTTGCTTTCAACCACAAACATTCTATTAGGATCCAGTACAGAATATCAATGTATTACATGTTAACTGACAATCCGAAGCCAGTTGTCACTTAGATGGAGGAGAAGAATCAAGCTCAGTTTTATGCAACTGCACTCGGCATCACGCCCGACATGATACAGCATGTCCATTGCGGGCAAAACGACATCAGCATTACAAAAAATGCCTTGCTTCTAGTATGCATTGTGTTAAGCTAACTTCAGCCTTCTAAACTACACGCACTTGATGGAACCAGGACTGCTCGATAACACGGTCCCGTAAATTTAAATTTGTGACGAAGTCTCGAAGGGACGCTTTATTGTGTTACATTATGTGTAAGCCAGCCATTTAGCAAGATTGAGCGGACTTCCATTGTTGCAGTCAACGCAAAATTCTTGCTTTCCGTGTGAGAATTATAGGTGCGCCTGTAACAACAAACTACATGCAACAGACTAAACCGCAGTGCATTTAGATGCCTCAAATCAGTCTGCCATTCAGTATGTGTTAGAGCTGCGTACGCCCTGGCTTTATAAGGTGCGAGGATTTACATTCATTAGATGCACTGTTGCTTAATTAACTAGTATTCATTTGTAACCAGCTGCATCATATTCATGAGGTCTCCTGCTGCTGTGAAACCATCGTCACAAAATCACGAGTGTGCGGTTCGCACGTGCGATTACTACAAACCCCTTCTGAGGCTTCGTAGCCTGCGTTTTCCACATGAAAATATGGAACAAATTCGGCCTATGGGTGTGCCTCCGATAATCGGCTACATATCACAGTGTACTTAGCAGCGAAATCTTCACCTAATCACAGGCATACTAAAGAATGGTTAGGCTACCTTTCTAGAGTATGCGTTTTGAATGCAGCCGACTTCGTAAAACTAATTAATGTTATTCCCTATTGCAAGGATCGCGATGACCTATGATAGTTCTACGCATATGTTGCATTTCTTTCGCTTAATTGAAAAGATATGTAACTATAGCCAGCAAATGCTGAAGTGGAATTCACTAACTGCTCATAGGGTGCTTAAGCTACACGCAATCGATTATAATTATTAGAATATTTTAATGTTAACGGCATATAATGTTACCCAAACCGACCTTAAATTGTGGCTCCTCTTTCTTGCTGCTCGGCGTGTCTTAGCTCCTCGTGAACCCTTCTTAAGATATCCTGCATTTCAGACGTTGGCACTGCTATTATTTCCAAATAGCTCAGTCAGTTTCGTAAATATATGTCGCCGTGGACTGCACGCAAATTTGACTACATAAACAGGTGGAAATGTTTGCAAGTAGTGGGCGTATTTCTTAGGTATTTTTTGTAGGTTGGTCGCAGTTAGACACAGGCAGACAGCCACCACACATGCAGGAAAGCAGCTTTCATGGCACCTGGATTGGTGGCGGCTTGCAAAGGAAGTCGTTGCTGTAGGGGCTAGAACTGTCTTCTGACATTCATACCATGCAAGACAGTGAAGGATGAGTCACGCTATATCGCAGTTGGATATCAGTGATGGCGGTTCGCTACCGTCGCCCATGGCTCAGTGACATAAGTCGCTGTCTCGCAAGAGTAAGGTCGTGGGTTCCAATCCGGCAGGATTCGGCGGTTGCGCGGTACTGACGAGTCCCACTAGGATGAAATGGCAGTCTAACGCTTTCCTGGATATGTGGTGTTTGTGATGTTTTCTACACTAACGCCTACAATGTTTTGTTGCATTGGCTAATCCTAATCATGGTTGATGTATCCAATCAAGATGATCAAGTTGCATTCAATACTTTGAAAACAATACTTTAGTCCGCCTGCGGTGAGTCGAGATCAACGGGGAATGCACATAAATTAATGCACGCTAAGCGCCGTACATGATCCCTGACCGGCCTCTATGACAGAGTGTCGTTTCCTCCGTGTTCCTAAGTCAAGGCATGTTGGCATTCACTGTCATATTCCTGCAACCATTTGTACCAGTGGGAAAGCTGAAATGTAAGTTTTTGAAATGATTGAAGCTACTTAACGATTAGTCTTCGGTGTTCGCGTCTTGCCTGCCGGTTATAACAAAATTGGGGAAATATTCAAGTAAACATAACTTAAACAAGCGAGTTTCGTGCAACGTTTGTATTGCGCCCTCATTGTACCAGAAATCCGCTGGCTTAGTCAAAAGGATTTTGAACGTTCTGTGAAGGTCTTGAAGACTTAGCACTTTTATCACTTTCATTAGCATGCATGTCTGAGTGAAAATAAATAATAAAAGTACGTCTTTCATGACATGCAGAATCAGGGATACATACAGTGCAGTCCAAGTACTGCATGCGCATTTCCGTACACGCCTTCTAAGCTGAACTTGTGTTTCTTTTGTGGTAGTGTTCAGATAGTGTTCGGGACTCACCCGTCTCTAACAGGCTCGCCAAAGTTTGTGAGGCATACTTTATGAAAACCGTTGTGAGAGGTGGAACATGTGCACACTATCCTATTGCTGGATATGAGGCGACCTCAACATGGCATACTGTATACTGCAACCGGGTTACTTACCCATGTAAAAACATTTTGGCGCCCACGGAGACTAATAGAACCTAGTGATTCCACATCTTGGTCGAGGAGCAATTGGCAGGGAAACTGCAGATCCTCTTACTACATGGTTACCTCAATGACTCGCAATACAGGCGGTTGAAACCGACTAGCACTCAGACAACCAGAATGAGGGGCGCTCCCAAAGTATACAAGGCAGGTAATCCACTGCGTCCGACTAGGTGTATGAACAACTCACTGCATCATAAGGTTGCGCGGTGACTAGAGGAAATGTGGAAGCCGGTAGGCAAACTCCTGGCAACGTATTGCCTAAAGGACTCCTTTGAATGAGTCGAGACACTGCAACAAGTGTCGCTGCGTGCGAAGTACCTGTAGTCAACAGACGTCGAGTCCCTATTCACAAACGTGCTTCTAGGTGAGAAGGTTGAAAATTTATGTGATTTCATCGCTGGTCAAAACATGTCATTTGGCCTACCCTGGATATTTGAGGGATTTGATCCTATTATGCACGGAAAATATACGGTTAAAGTTTGCAGAGGCTGCTTATTAACAGATCGACGGCGTTGCTGTGGATAGCCCCCGGGGACCAGGATAAGCAGACAGCTTTCTAGGCTTGATAGAAAGACAAGTTACTGTCAGCATTGGTGAACCTACATTGTACAAGCGGTATGTTGACGACATCCTAGTCTACACCAGTAAGGAACATTTTGCGTGGCTGTCGACGTTGCTGAAGTTAACCCATCCAAATCTGTCGGTGTCCTATGAGTTGGAGCAACACGGCTGTCTGCCACTTTTGGATGTACTCATTAAGAAGCGGACCGATGGTACATTTGAGCACACGGTTCATCGCAAAGCAACTTGGAGCGGGCAGTACCTCTACTTTTCCAGCTTTGCCCCGGTCGCATAAAAACGTGGCCTAGTTAAAACGCTCCTCTACAGAGTCAGACGGATGTGCAACCCCGAAATGTTGCAATCTGAAGAAGGGTTTTGTTCAACACCTTGGTGTCAAATGGGTATCCTGAGGAGTTCATTCAAATCCACAGCAGGCCCCCTGGGGGAAAATCCCGGTGTTAGCATTAGCGAAAACGAAGATTTATTATTCTTGTAGTTCAAGGGAGACCATGTATCAAATAATATGGGACATAAACTCCGGTCCGCCCTAACGTGCACCTACGCGACCGCCCAGTTACGACTCATACATACAACTTGAATTCTTGTTCTTCATGGCCATCAGAACAACTCATCAGTCCGTTCGGCCTCTTACGTCGTTTACCATTTCACCTGCGGTTGAGGTGACATTTACATAGACAGGACTGACCGTCAGTTAGCTAAGAAGCTAGTGCAATATGTGCCGAGGTGGTTGGAACAAGTGATAAGGCAACAAAACAGAGCGGATGCGAGGATGAACCGGAGCCCAGCATCGTCTATCATCAAGCATCTCTTGGCAACTCGACATCAGATGAACCCGGCGATTGCTTTCAAGATGTTATTTTGCAATATGAATCTGATAATTTAATAAGGCTTTGCCAATTATGGCATAACGATATTTGTTGTGTGTACAGAAACTGTTGAAACAATCCATTAGGTTACCGTGGTATTGATTTTGAAATTTTGATTGGTGTGCCAAATTTTCCCCCTGTATATAACAGTCTACGTATCCCGCTTGTGTTGTGTTTGCGACTGATGATAACAATCGAGATGTTAACATATCGCAGCTTATGTCTGCTTACTGCCCTCATGAAATTGCTGAATGGGACTCACTCTTTTACATTTAAAAACACTCCACTGAGGTTAGCCTATCATTTCAACATATATTATAACTTTGTTAGCTACGCTGAATACCCAGACGAACACACAGAACTATTACGTGCTATCACACATTTCAACATGGTGAACAATCTATTTGAGACGACTAATTGGGAGTTATTAAAAGGTGGCTCACCTGATGGCGCCTGGATTCAGTTTGTTATACGCTTCAGTAATGTAATCGCAACTGCTTCAGAAACCAAGAGACTTCTCTTCACCAATCACTGGTCTTTCATCAGAACTAGAACTCGAATGTCAACAATTAACGCAGCTTGGCACACTTACAGAGTTCGTCCAGTTCTCGAAAACTGGAGCGATTTCCTGACCACTGTAACATGCTAGTCCGTGAGGACAAACTGACTCACCAAAGACTTTAAACTGTAAATTTTGTAACAATAAAGCTCCTCTAAAATCATGTTAACACCATTCGGAAAGTGAAGCTCGGTATCACCATACTTAACATGCCACTTTACACGCCAATCGGAATAGCACAGGGTGTCGCAGGGGCAGCTTACGCCCTACGAATGCAGTGCGCACCTACCTTCCAAACAGACGTCCGCCAGTGTTACATACCCACACCCCTATCCGCAACTTCCACACTCATTAACATCGTTTGTACTACCACAGCTGTGTTAATGAAACTGCGCTCACTTTGGACCTACAACTCGCCCGGAATTGCTTATATTCACCTGAGGGCGCTGCAAGTAGCAGCAACAACGCTGGCCAGGCCATTACCGCATTTCTTCCAAACGTGCTTGAATAAAGAATATTGTGCCCACCATATGGAAACATGGCGTATTCACTCCCATTTTCAAAAGCACTAATCGCTCAAAACCCTCCAATTTCGCCAGTGCTCCTACTCCATGTGATCTAAAAGGTGATGCAGGCCGTCATCCCTGAGGCTTTAGTGGACCGTCCAGAATGCCACAACGTCATAACATCACGGGCAACACGATTTCCTCCAGCACCTATTATGCACTACCAACCTACTGATTGCACGCAGTAGGTGGAAGGAAGCGGCCGATGAAGACAGATGGACAGATTGCATTTACCTCGACTTCTGCCAAGCCTTCGATCGACTGGACCACCGCATTCTGCTTCACAGGCTGGAAAGCTATGGAGTGGGTGATCCAGTCTTTGGGTGGATCAGGAATTCCATGCAAGTTGGGCAACTGTTGATCAGAGTTCGAAGTGCGATGTCAGATCTGATTTATGTTGAATGTGAAGTTCCACAAGAAGCAGCTCTGGGGTCGCGCCTGTTTCTAGTGTTTAGTAGAGAGCTAACGCGTTTGATTGCTTCAGGTTTATTGGTGTCTGCTGACGTTGTTTAGAGGTGGCGGATGATCGCCGACTCAGCAGATCACAATGCACTTCAGCAACGCTTGGACAGAGCGTATGGGTGGTCACTCCACAACCTGCTTCAGTTAAATTCGCGGAAGTGTAAGGTGGTTCACATTCGCCAACAGCCGAACATAACGTACAAGGTTGGAGATCATGTTCTGCAAGCTGGCACCTAGGAGCGCCACTTTTGGAGTATTAGTTCAGGCTGATCTGAACTGCTCAGAAGGATTTGTGAAGGCGTGAAAAACCGGGAACGAACACCTTGGCATGCTGCGGAAGACATTTGGGCTGTTCGATTCCTCTGTCTGTTTGCAGTTGCTTAAAACCTACGTGCGGCCTCATGTGGAATACGCGATCCAGGTGTGGCAGCCCTGGAACAAACAACAACTTACAGCGCTCGAGACTCCAGAGAGACGAACCACGAAGCACGTCAAAGGATTATTCAATCTTCCCTATCCACTTAGAATGAGGACCCTAAAATTTTACAGTGGCTGGTAACGGCGAATACGTGGCGACCTTAATATGGCCTACCCGACTCTAAAGAACTCCAACCACATCGGTCGTCGCACACTATAACTAAGCCATAACACGAATTTGAGGGGCCTCCAGATCAATTTAGCCACGCAACACAGTCGGTAAGAATGTCGGCGGAATTTTAACTCTCTTCGTGTGTGTCAGCCTTGGAAAGCTCTCCCAAATTACGTTGTTTCCGTCCCACTTGACCAGTGTTTAAGAAAGGCCTTGATGTTGTCCTAACCTAGGAAATGTAGCCTGTGTCTCAAAAAACGATATAATGCGACGAAACGTTGCACAAGCAAAATTAACCAACACCACTCTGTTTTACCCTTTTTGCGTGCCTTTGTGTTGACACTGTGGTAAGTGTACAAAAGATTTCCATTTTTTCCTTTGTTTTCTATTCACCACGTTGCGCTTCACCTGTGGCCATTCAACAGGACTTGCTAAGCATCCATTATTTTGCTCGCCTTATACCATGGTTCTATTGTTCGCTTGTACGAATTCTGCGTGATAATTTTACAGATACACTTGTCCATTTAGTTTCTTTTTGGCATAGTGTCATCAACAAAGCTGTTATGTATATAATAATATGATCCCTTTCGGGAACATACTTTCGCTTTGAAAGGAATATTATTATAAGTATTGTCCTTGTTTTCAGATCGTCCACGGGTTATACTGCAACCGAGGTACCTACAATACCAAAGTTTGTACAAATACGTGGCTGTCTAAAATTTTCATTGTAAAGAGCATTCAACATAATTATCCTAAATATGGTTATCGAGGTGATCATTTTGCATATAAAAGCCAATTCTTCCTTCTTTCTAAGCCGCCTCGTTGGCGGTTTAATGAATAGGTCCATCCGTAGGTTGAGAATTTCAATGGAATGTCAAAATTTGAAGCAAAAATTAAATAAATGATTTCAGATGCTCGTAAGGTCATGGATAATTTTTGGTGCGGGCAACCACAACGTCAGCTCAAGTCACGGTCGAATGGAATTTGTGATATTTACTTCCAAGTGGTCTCGCCATTTGACGGTCTTAAAGGGTGTTGCTGTATCAAAATGAAATGCAGGCACCAAGACTAACCCAGTGTCATGTAGAACGCGATTGGGTTTTAGTTACGTTAACCTATGGAAATTTGGTGTCTAGTCTGGCGTAATACCTCACTTTTTATCTTAGATACCATGAATGGGAATGTCGTATCAGTTTTGTGAAGGCATGGGCAGCAAAAATGCAACGCACTCAAATTTCCGAATCAATGCTGTGAAAAGGATCAGTAAAATTCTTCAGGCTGGATTTCAGCGTCTCATTTACCTTCAGGGACAATTTGAATACAGTGATTAGGTTGAGCCAACTAAATCATCCAAAGCAACCAGCTCGGAGCGAACAAATGGATATACCAGGCCGTGTTGTGTCCTGATGCTCACTTGCGTGCTATGCTTCGGACGAAGGAAATCAATTTCCTTTAGTGAAAACGCTTAGTTTCCGATGGCTATGCAATAAGACTGTTAAAATTATTTTGCAAATAGTGCTATGCGCTAGTCCGTGCTTCGTCTTCCAGGAATATCCAGTCGGTTGTCACCCAAACGCCATCTAAGGCATAATAAATATGTTCGCAATGCAATACGAAATCAGCACTGTATCCCAAATAGAGGTAGACCATCGCCATATTGATCATGTGTTTTCCTTGGGGAATACTCTGTCTATTAAGGCAAGCGTAAATGTCTATATAGCGGCGATCATTGGACTGGGCTCGCTGATCAAGTTAAAGTGCGTAAAGCAGGTGTTGGCTATACGTTTTACTGCGTGGTCAACGCTACCTCAGCATCACGTAAACATAGGGTCGGATTTGCAATATCCGATTGCCTAAATAACCAGCTGGTGAGTGAGTCGACTTGCATCAATGGCGAATGATGCCTGTTCGCCTACGACTCAAAAGTGGTAAGTTTTCCACTTTTATAAGCACGACTATATGTTATCCTTATGAGACGCGCGATCAATTCTGCACTCAGCTATCCTCCGTGATTTGGCCTATGCCGAGGAGCGACCGACTATTTCTGCTGGGTCATTTCAACTCGCGCGTTTGGCGTGATGCATCAGTGTGAAAAGATGTTTTATTTTCGCATGACATTGGTTCAGCGAATGCTTTCACTGTGTGCCACTCACCGCCTGACGATCACGAACACTCTGTTTGCACTGAATGCAAGTGATATAGCAAATTGGACGCATCCAAGGAGCGGTCACGTTCACTTGCTGGAATATGTCATCGTACGTTGCGTGATATGCGTGAAGTGAACATGACACGTGTATTGCGTGGAGTTGAGTGTGGCACTGATCACAAACTGGTTCGCACCAAACTGTACATATATTTTCGGAAATTTATCTTTTGCACTCCCGCGGTGAATCAGCGTAAATTTAACATTATCTCCCTCTGTCCTGTGGCAAAACGTATTGATCTGGAGAAGGCGAATGCTGCACGGTTGTGTGGTGTGGAATGTATAGCCACATTGAGCGACCTGTGGTGCCACATTCGTGACCAGGTGACAGCCGCTGCCTAGGAGACCATCGGTCGCGCAAACTGTAAGCCGCCTGATTAGTTTGTTGAGGACAACGCGAAGATTGGCGCATAGGTGGGTGAGAAGAACGCAGCATTTACTGCACATGTCGCACACCCCAGTGACTTGGGGAAGAATAGTAACTTACGCAAAGGCGCCTGATTCGAGAGCTCCGTCGCATTAAAAATTTCTTTTGGGCAGAGAAAGCAAAGCAGATGGAATGCTACGCCGAACACCACAACACAAGTTATTCGTTGAATCTTTAAAGGCGTTGTATGGACCGAGATTTGAGCCGCTGAGGAAGCTGATCGATGGTATCTCATTCGCTACCTGCACACATTCTGCAAACATAAGGGAGATCTGATGGAAACACTTCGACTGTCTCTTGAACTGGAGTTCAAAAGCCGACTGGCCTACTTTGAACGGCGTGCAGCAGTACGACATGAAAGCGAGTCTGGCGGACACGCCGACACCGGATAAGAGGCTGAGAGCATTTGCTCAGCTGCGAAACGGCAGGTGTGCCGATGCCGATGGGATCCCGTGTGAAGGTTGAAGCAAGACGGACGTGCGTTAGTGACTGCGCTGCACCGGTTGCTGCAATGCGTATGGATTAAGTTGTAAGTGTCTCCGGAACTAAAGAACTCCCTGTGCGACCACTGTACCAGGGTGCAAGAAATGTTTCACGAACTATCGTAGCATCAACTTGCTGAGTGTGCGCAAAGTGACTGCCCGAATCCTGCTCAATCGCCTCGGCAGTCAGGTTGTGGAACCGAAAGTAGCGGAAGCGCAGTGTGGATCCCTTTCGGGATGCAGTACACTGGATATTTTGTTGGCGACTAGTCAATCACAGCAGAAATGTAAAGAATGACACCAACCGTTGCACTCGCTTTTGTTGATTTCACCAAAGCATTTGATCCGGTGAACCGCGAGGCACTGTGACTGGTGTTGGACAAGTTTGGTGGCCCGCGTAATTTTGTCAGTTTAATTGAATATCTGCACATTGTTATGTGGACGACGGTGCAGCTGAGTGGAAAGACCTCAGATGAGTTTATACTTGTCACTGTTGTGAAGCAAGGCCATGGCTTAGCTCCTGCCCTGTTTACTATTTATCTTCATGCAATGATGTCTCGTGCTTCTGATGTGTCTTGTGCTTAAGTGTTTGTGTGTAGCACCGTATCGATGGTGTGTTGCTGAACATCCGTGGTTTCAGTGGGAGAACCCTAGTCTGTGAGACAACTATCCTTATGTTGTTGTTCGCTGACAACTGTGCATTGTAGCACATGACTAGCGCTCTGGCTCCGATAGCGGCCACATTCGGGCTCACCATCAACCTTAGCTAAACTGTCTGTCTCTTTCAGCCCTTACAGGAGGTACAATTTCCAATATTACTGCAAATTAGCATTGGTGCTGAAGTAATAGACATCACCTCTCGCTTCTGTTACCTTGGTTGTGTGATCTCGAGGTAGCAGCTGCTTCGCAGTGAGCTTCGTATCCGTGTATCCCGGCAGCGACGGCATTCGGGTAGCTAGAATCCTGAGTGTGCAGCAACCCTCAGTTTATTGTTGACATGAAGCTGATGGTGTACAAATCCATGTTGTTGTCCGTTCTTCTATACGGCAGTGAAACGTGGACGATGTACCTGCGGGATGTGCGATATCTCGAGCCGTTCCATCAGCAGTGTTTGTGACGGATTTTGCGCATCGGTTGCTTAGAGAGAATTGCTGACACGGAAGTGTTGCGACAAAGTGGGATGCATGCAGTGGACTGTATACTTTTGTTATGACACCTGAGGTGGCTCGTTTATGCATGGCGTATGGATTCAAGGAGGATACCAAACTAACTATTATTTGGTCAGCTGAGCATTTAGAAGCAGCACGTGGGGAAACCGAAGCTTCGTTAGCAGGTCATGATCAAAATGAGCCTCTCACCTTCTAATCTTGCTTGCAAGTCATGGGAATCCAATTTGGTTGATTGGCGTGCATGGCTGGAGTTGATTACGGAGGCAGTTGTCGAGATGCAGGTGAAGGTCCTCATGCATGCGGAGAAGAAGCAAGAAGCGCGGAATCGACAGACGCTGCCGGTTATACTCCATCGTTATCGAGCGCTTGTGCTGTAGCACATGCAGTTACGAGTGCTTGAGTCAAACAGGTCTGGTGAGTCATGAGCGAAGCAAATCGGGGCCAACAATGAAGCGGCGACCGATCCTGCAGTGAACTTAGGCAGAACCTGCGCAGCCTTTGTAGGTATGTTGAATTCGATTTCCTAACCGGGTGGTTGCATGCTAAGTCTAATTCAGGTAGTAGCCTTGCTATATTGTCCCAATGTATATTTTTATCTTACATTAAATTCTACCTGAACTATCTTCTACAAACTGGCATACGTCGCTTAGGCCAATCGTTGTTAACTTTGATAAAATTTTCCTGTGTGTAGCATTTTCATAAATATATTTGCTGGGGTCTTGCACTTATCGCAGCTTTAGTCGTGACAACTTTATTTTATACGCTAATTTAATGGAGTTATGTTGCCGTAGCTGTATGCATTATCCGCTTTATTATATTTGAGATTGTCGTTTCAAGTGATTGGCCTTTACCTGAAATTCAACGGCTGGCTGCGCTTGATGTGCATGTTGACAAGGTGCCTACCTGTCTATTACCCACCACCTCGTCCATACTGGCTCCAGGAGACAGTTGGTCGTTGGTGGAGGGGACGGGGTGCATGGTCCTTGTGGTCGTGCTAGGCTCAAAGAGCGGTTCCATGCACTCAGTGTGGAGTGGACCACGGGTCCAGCCACTGCCTTGTGGGCGACTGTTTATTAAAATACAACGTGCTTGTGTTTGCCTGTGAAGGTATGGACCAACTCCGTTGATACAACTTGGCTCCAATCCACATGCCCCCCGGTCTTATTCCTTGGGGCTTACACTGGATATGGGTTGTGTGGTTGGAGGTGTGGGTGGTGTAGCGCAGGCTACCCAGCGTCTCTCTGTAGGTGGAGGCGTCCTGTGGCTGGCCACAGTAACCTGCAAATCCGAAACCAGATCCCGCGAACCATATGTATCTATGAATCTGGCTGGAGTGTTGAAGTGGCTTTGAAGTGGAAAGTTAGAGAAATCTTTTACAGGTGCGACTTAGGATTCCAGCGTGTGAATGTTTTGATGACCAGTGTTGACAATATGCTTGTGTATTTGTCTAACCATCATTGACAGAAGACATTCGAATGATCATAAGTTGTACCAAATTTCATTAGTGCTACGATATTTAATTTTAATAGATAACTCAGCTCTACCTTACAAATCAATGTACCGAGTAGCCCAAATTGTACGCGCATCAAAAAGGTAAATGTCGGATCGCTAGTTTTCCTTTAATTTTATTTTGTATGCGCTGGCATATCACATCATCATCATGGGAAAATTTAAGTTCCGGTAATTGATCGGCATCGGTAGTATTCAGTTTACCGTCTGAATACTATACAACATATGACATGTAAAGTGAAGTATGGCATATGCTAGGACCGTTTTTTGACTACTGTGACATTAGTATGGGCGCGAGTGCTTTCACTGATTTGAATGTCATCAGGTCAAATGATTGACACTGCCAGTCTGTGAATGAGCCCGCTGAGCTACGGGGGATGGCAACGACTATTGTGAAGAAGATACTAGATGTGATATAGCGCCGCTCACTATCCACTGATTTGCACGTTACTGCCGTGCAGAGGACAGGGTCACCCCTGTGAGGTCGCATTACACATGCACTTTTAATTCCGTTACACTATCTTCGGAACGGAAGATTTCATCACCACGTGCACGTGTACTTAAATCCGAGGTCAACCTAATAAAACCTAGTTTTATCGAGATTGCCTTGGATATCACATCCTCACATCGTGTAATTGAGTCGCGTGACCTACATCACGACCGAGGTCAACATAACAAAACTGTTTCATTCTTATCGAGATTGTCTCGGATAACACATTCTCACATTGTGTACTTCTCTTCCCCTTGACCTACATTCACACATCGTACTACTTACGGCTCACATGTTTGAACGCCTGAATGAAGTATTATATAAAACCGTATAGTACATCGACAACGACATTCCCCCGACCGACTACAACGAACGTCACACGACCGTCCCGACTGGTGCTTTGACAACCGTCAAGAAAAGCGCTACGCCCACGACGACAAGACAATCCTCACACGACCGGACTGGCCGCGACCTACGATTTCCCCACGAACAGGATTTGTGCTGTGAGATAAGTCACCACTTTCTCATTACCTTATTTTTGAGTAACACTATTAAATTCTATCTCGTACATTGTATTCTTAGGGCCGGCCTATCCTTTTTATATCTTTACTGTACTGATACATAACGAACACGCCTCAATACTTATACTTCATTTTTGTTAGTGCACACCTTCTGATATTTTCAAGCCGCCAACTAGTCGTAGTAATCTACTAAGCCACTAACAATTGGTGACCCCGACGTAAGCAAGTAGGCAGAAACCAACTGCAGTAAACTATCGTGTGTTAGGCAATTTCTCTAATACGTCCAAACGGCAGCATCACTCGAACTCATATAAGATGGATGACAATAACGAACCTCAAACCAACGTAGTGTCTCTTCACTTACCACCTTTTTGGCACAGCGATCCGGCCATTTGGTTTACGCAAGTTCAAGCACAATTTGCCCTCCGCAGAATTACACAGGAGATGACAATGTTCTATCATGTGCTTGCTGCATTACCATCAGAAGTAGTTGCCGATGTTCGAGATATTTTGTTATCTCCTGACCCCATCACTCCATTCCAACAGCTCCGCGATGCTCTAATCCGTCGTACCTCAATTTCAGAACACAAAAGACTAGAACAACTTCTAGCAGATGAAGCACTGGGAGACCTGACACCATCGCAACTCCTGCGCCGTTTGATTTGCGTTAAGGGAGAACGAAAGATAGACACTGGTCTATTCACTCAAATATTTTTAAAACGGCTACCTCAACATGTCCAAGCCATTCTAGCCCCATCCGTAATGGAAGTTCCAATTGATAAGTTGGCAATGATGGCGGACCGTATACTGGATGTCCAACCGCAGGTCAACTCGCTAGACCACCATACCCCCGATTCACCAAATAACGATTTATCAGATCGGATAACACGATTGTCACAACAGCTAAATGAGATGAGCATCTCTAGGGCACCTCATTTCAGACGTGGATTGCGATCTCCTTCCCGCAACTCCAAATGCCGTAATTTCCCCCGATCTCCTTCACGTTTTTACTCACATAGTTCTTCGTCTAGTCAGGCATCGAACCCCGCATTTTGTTGGTACCATCAGACATTTGGACCAGAGGCGAGGAAATGTAGACACCCCTGCACATTTAAGTCACAACTAAGAGTGGATTTTAAGGCTCCGGGAAACGAATAGGGCGGATCTGTGAGGCGACCATGATCTGCCCGACACATACCAATCGCCGACTGATCATACAGGACCGGACATCCGGACTACATTTCTTGATCGACACGGGAGCGGACATCAGTGTCATACCCCCCTCTCAAAGCCAGCATGCCCTCAAACAGAGCTCACTACGACTGACTGCAGCTAATGGTACATGTATTTCCACTTTTGGACAACGCTCCTTAACTCTGAACCTTGGTTTACGTCGCTCCTTCACATGGGTATTCATCGTAGCGGATGTCAAACAGCCCTTACTTGGTGCCGATTTTTTTGACCCATTTTAAATTGTTAGTCGATCTTAACAATCGTTGTCTCCGAGATTTGACGACCCGATTACCTGTTACTGGTCAGACTACTACAAGTCCATCATTCACACCAAGCCTTTTTGCCGCGAATATGTTTGATTCTTCATTCTCCGCAATTTTACGTGATTTTCCCGCTCTCCTAAAACCGAAGTTCCATCAGACGGAGATTAAACACGACGTAACCCATCGCATAGTAACCCATGGTAATCCAGTGTACGCTCGCCCACGTCGAATGAATCCTGATAGGATGAAAATAGCTAAGGCTGAGTTCCAACACATGCTCCAATTAGGAATAATACGTCCCTCACAAAGCACTTGGTCATCACCTCTACACATGGTACCGAAATCAGATCCAAATGACTGGCGACCCTGTGGCGACTACAGAGCTCTAAACAATGTTACAGAGCCTGACAGATACCCCATCCCACATATACCGGATTTCACATCGAACATTGCTGGTAGCACAATCTTCTCGCACATCGATATATTCAGAGCATACCACCATATTCCGGTGCATCCTGACGATATACATAAGACAGCAGTTACTACTCCGTTCGGTATGTTCGAATTTTTACGTATGCCTTTTGGATTGCGTAACGCTGCGCAAACTTTTCAACGGTTTATTGATCAAGTCTTACATGGTCTACCTTTCGTTTTCGCGTACTTGGACGATATTTTAATAGCCAGTAAGACACCAGAAGAGCACAAACTACATTTGCGTACGTTATTTCAGCGTCTAGACAAATTTGGTATCACCATCAACCTACGAAAGAGCACCCTAGGAGTTCCGTCATTAGATTACCTAGGTCACCGAATCGATAGCACTGGTCTGACACCAACAGATCACAACTCGTTATCGCTCACAACGTATCCTCCCCCGACATCCTTCCGCCAACTCAAGAGGTTTCTGGGAATGATTAATTATTACCGACGTTTCATCCCGCATGCAGCCGAGATTTTAGCTCCTCTAACAAATCTTTTGGTTGGACCTCAGAAACATTTTGAAATGTCCGATGCCGCTACGCAAGCTTTCACGCAAATAAAAAGCGTTCTTAAAAATCAATTGAATCTGTTTCATATCCGTCCGGACGCAACGTTGTCTCTTCACACCGACGCTTCTAATACAGCCGTCGGAGCAGTTCTGAATCAACACGTTAATAATCAACTGCAACCCATTGGCTTCTTCTCAAAAAAATTGACGACGACGGAAACTCACTATAGCACCTTTGGCCGGGAACTTTTAGCCATTTATCTAGCTATTAAGCACTTTCGACATCTTCTCGAAGGCCGTGAATTTTGTGTTTTTACTGACCACAAGCCGTTAGTCTCCGCCTTCCTTGCTAAGCCCGACCGCTATTCACCTCGTGAGATTCGTCATCTCGATTACATCTCACAGTTCACATGCGAAATTCGACACATAACTAGTGCGAGTAATATTGTAGCGGATAACTTGTCCCGACCGGCTGTCGACGAGATCACCGGTATATCCTCCATCGATTTCCAACGCATGGCACGACTGCAGAAAGCTATGCCACTACCGACGCATACGGATAAGCAATCCTCATCGTTGAAGATACGACCATTTCCGATACCTTCGGCACCAGGTACAATTGACTGTGATATGGCGACAAATAACCCCAGACCATGGGTACCCGAACCTATGCGTAGAGAAATATTTAGCGCCCTTCATAACGTTTCTCACCCTGGAATCCGCGCGACCCTTCGTTTAATAGCGCAACGTTTTGTTTGGCCAAATATGAACGTGGACATACGCAAATGGGCTAAAGATTGTATACCGTGTCAACGTTCTAAGGTCGTTCGGCATACACACTCTGATACTGGTATTTTCGCACAACCAGATCGCAGATTCGACCATATTCATATTGATATAGTTGGTCCACTACCCCATTCAAACGGAAATTCATACATTCTGACTTGTTTAGACCGTTTCACTCGATGGCCTGAAGCCATTCCTATTGCAGACACATCGACAGAAACTATTGCTCGCGCACTGATTACCAGATGGATTGCCATTTTCGGTGTTCCTTCCTACATAACCACTGATCGAGGTTCACAATTCGAGTCACACCTTTTTCAGCAACTGACCGAACTACTCGGTTGCAAACGTATACGTACAACGGCCTATCACCCACAAGCGAACGGTTTAGTCGAACGTTTTCATCGACACTTAAAAACCGCTTTCAAAGCAAACGGTGATTCAGCTAGATGGACAGAACAACTCCCACTCATCCTACTTCACATACGCACGATGTTTCGTACAACACTGA
>OX104068.1:12271839-12347734 GCA_944474145.2 Dicrocoelium dendriticum | reverse complement strand
AGTGAAAATATCCCAAGCAATATGCTCGCGAAGCTTATATGCGTGTTCTGGTCAAATCGTAAAATAGTCACAAGTGTACTGAGTTATCAATTAACAAAACGGTAGCAATTTGAATGAGAGTTCAACCCTGTGAAATATTTAACACGCACGTTGCTACATCCCCTGATGGGTTTAGATGACATACACTGGAATGCGTGGGAACATTGAGGGGTGGGATTTTCGTAGACTAACATCAGTTAATGATACTGATCAAGTGATGCACATGGCGCCTTGTGAACCGTTGCATCCGCAGCATTAACACAAGTATAATTAGTAGACATTTCGTGATGTATTCTTAGTATTGATACATTTGCTTCACTGATGGTATAGCTGTCAATTTTGGTGTGCGGCTGTTGATTCCACGTCCTTACCATGCGACAATCTCGGTAGAGTCGATTGACATATATGATGGTTGTGGTCCTCATGCTCTGTTGACCATGTGAACTCTGGTATACGTGTGATAACGCCGCACCATTTCAAGTGGGGGCACTCCTATGTTTGCTTAGACGCAAGCTTGAGGAATATTTTCCCACGTATTCCATATAAATACAGAGATACATAGGTAGTCACTTCATGAAAATCACAGGTAATCGCAGTTATGAAGAGCATTTCTCTACTGATTCTCGTATGCATCTTTAGCTCAGGTTTGATTCGCCCGCAAACAGGCGGTGAGTTATTGGTTACATTTCTGTATGCCTTGTCCACTGCAATCACACGGTCTGTCTATACCAGCATCGTGTCTACTTGCTTCTAGTTTTCTGCACTGTGGATGGAAAGACGCTGTCGGAGACGCCCGAATTGGAGGGATATGAATTGTGGGAGAACGTGGTAGCAAAGAGAGGTATGATGGTTGTGTGATATGTTCATCTCTTGCTGTATTATTCCAAACGTGTGCAATCCGAAATCTTCGTTCTTATACTCCTCAACTTATTGTGCTTTTCAATGAAATACTTATGTTGAATGTGCAAACCTGTTCCTTCATTCTCAGCAATCGGGTTATTATTGTGTGTTCTGAACACAATTTGGTAATTCTATTGCAGTCGCAAGCCCAGATGCGCCATACTTCGTTGGATAAATCGAATGGTTTCGTCAGTGGTCTACGGGCAATTTGTGTGTCCTGGTTGGTGTGGATTGAACCAGTTGCTATCTACACTTCCTTGGAAAATAAAAATTTAAACACAACTCTCTTTTTCCATTGGACCTTGTTACATTAGACCGTATCGCACTAAACAGTGCGCATTCTCTGTCCCGTGTTTACAATCCGAACTGCAAATGACTGCGCGAATTTTGCTAAAACTGTGCGATTGTAATGCACTCGCTTCGCTCCACTTTTGTATACTAGGGCCAGTAAATGCGACGCAGTTGAACCTCTATAGACACGGTATGGTGATTGCACTGTCAGAAAGCACAGTGTGATGCGGCGTGGCGTACGCTATGTACAGTGAGATGGAGTAGCCTTTAAGATGCGAACAATATTTTCTACTTGTGTTTGCATTTAGTGGAACAGCTTGCTTTGCTCCGAATGTCGCATAGAGATACTGGTACGCAGCACTCGCTGGAGGTGAACGATATAATACTTAAGACTTATGAAGGGACACGCGACTGGAAGCATTTTGCACGCATACGGAACGTAATGCTAATCACCTGCTGCACGGAACTTTGAGGTAAATTTCCGCATTTGCGTGGCCAGCCTTCATGACGATGCGTCTACATTCCGCATTGTGTAATGACATACCACTTAATGACACACATTCAGGTTTCTCCCCACTAGCACCACTGCAGTTGCCGTCCTGACTCTTTTGAATTATAAGGACACCCAATGTTGTTTTGCAACGCCACACCGGAAGCATTCGGAAACTGCGTGCCACAACATTTAATCTGCATGTCAACTCTATGAACGAGCAAGGCATAAAAGTGATGACAACTTTTCAGATCATATACATTAATGTCAGCCAAAAATAGCTTTACAAATCCACGCGTTGCATAACATGAGCTAATTCGTTTTGACATGATTGATCATTTGTTGGCAGTGCTGGGGCGTGACGTAGGTTTGTGCCTCTGACAAAAGTCGCTCCAAGAAGCGTATTCGCTACATGTTCATGCAAAATACACGTTCAGGATCTCCGTGCAGAATCTCGGAATATTACCTTCTTATGACTTGCTTCACAAACGCTTAATTATACTCCAGATTCCATCAATGCGATGCATTGACGGAGAATAAGGCGCCAGATGTAGGAGGCTGCACGAACGGTACGGTTCTTCTTGGAATACGCGTTCCAACTTCGTGTGGCATGGCGTGTCATCACAGATCAGGAGGCAGTTTTCGCTAATAGTCGAGCCCCTGGCATGCAGCAGTCGGCGCAACCACGCCGCGCACCTTCCCTTATTACACCTTTCTCGCAAGATGGTGTAGTCAATTAAACCATCACTCATTAACGCTTCAATCAGATGCTGGTTTTGGCCTCGACTGTTTGGCACTATAGATTGCGCAGGAGTTCCACGCAGTGAACGCTCTCTAGTGGGAGAAGACAATAGACTGAACTTGGTTTTATCTATCCAAACTGCTTGTCACCATTCTGCCTCAAATTGCAGCCGTGCCTAAACGTAGGCTTTTCTCCGCATTTTGTTCTCATGTGTGTTGGTTGATTCCGAAACTGCTCGCAACTTATTTATGATAATTAGCAGCCCATCCAATTCTCGTGTAATTGTGCTCACGCTTACCTCAATAGCTAACCGCCTTCAACCGCAGTCTTAGTGTTTGTTGAGTGACCGTGGGTTCTTTCGACACCCATTAGACCAGGTAATCAATCTGGCTGTCTGTCAGAGATATTCGGCTTCCCCCAAACAAGATTTTCTGTTTGTCCGGTTGATTCCAAGCCTTCTACGCAACTCCGACAGACCATCATGTTTACGTTCCGTATGCGTGAAGCATGCTTCCAATTGCCTCGCTCTATATACGTCTTAGGTTTTATATTCTTCACTTCCGCCGAATTTTGCCTACCATTGTCCTTTTCTAACTTTTAGAGCAGAGTAAGCTGTTTCACTAAGTGCTCGGGTCCACACAACTTGGCGTGCCTGTGGAGTTAACTTCCCCGCTAACTTAGTCACCGTGCCAGTGCAGTCGGTGTCAAGGCGATCAGGTGATTTTACTTCGCGAACACAGTCCATGAGTACGGCTCCTTGAGTGCACATTGGCTGCCGTGAAATATACGTGGTATAACCCCACTGTCGCTGAGAGTTTTGTCAAAAGCTGGTGAAATGGTGACGCACTCTGGAAAGGGTGGATGAATTGCTGGCGTAGCGCTTTGGCCACAGCTTGTTTGATTAATGCCAAATCACGTTACAATTAAAACTATGATCACGCGCTGCACACTGCGGAGTTTGTTGACATGCGTGAACAGAAACTTGGGATTTGTGCCGAATTTCGTCGCTAACTTCTGTTGATGTTGTGGTTTGTCTTTGCGGATCAACTTAACGCAGTGTTTACGTCGAGTTATGTAAGCACATCATGTCTGGTTATTTGGACACACATGGTAAGCGCGCTAGGCTGAATCCATTAAAGCCATGCATTTTCTACTACGGCTCCTCAGGAACGAGTTCAATTGCTTCGAGCGAAAGAGTTTGCCTTCTGACGCATTTGTCGCTTGCTCTGAAACTTGGGAACTAACACCATCCAGACGACATCGGGCGGCTCCTCCGCCTTGACGTACCAGTTGGTTTCTTGAACGAGTTTGGACATAATATCGTAATGTGTAACTACGAATTACTCGTCGTCCGAACTTGCCACACTATGGTGAACCCAGACTTATTCGAGTAACTCTAGAATTCTCCACCAACGTAGAAAAGGTTTTGCTCTCCGCAAGCACGCTAAAACACGAATCCTGTGCGATACGTATCTCTCCTGATGTCCCTTGGAGCGCGCGACAACCAAAACGAAACACCGAAGAGAGGGGCACAACAAGTAAGACCGACTAAACACAATCTTCCTGCATGGCGTGCCACAACATCCTTCTACCGATGTTCAAGAGACCGGAAAGCACGATTTAGAACAGTGGCGGTTCATTCGCGAAACACTTTCTTTGGATAAAATTGTGGCACTATCGCTCACCAGGATACCTCTCTTACCAAAACTATAGAGGATGCGGCCCTAAAATCCTAAAACTTGTGGTTCAGTCAGAGCAACAAGCAAAGGATATTTTGGATCGATGGCGGAGAAGTCGGAAACATGTTCCTTCCGAAATTCGGTTAAAGGTCGCAAACAATTCGCACAGCTCAAGTATTAGAGCAACTGAAGCAGCAAGCATACTGACGAATGTACAAAAGCATAACTTGACTGCTGCTTTAATTGACTCTGACGTAGGTCTAAACGAAGGTTGGGGTGCACCTTGGCCGAATCAAGTTGCAAACAAGGTATCATTGACCCATCAAAAAACCAGTAACTGCCGACTTCTCATCGGTCGGCATTCTCCCACACTTGACAGCTTCACCCCTCTGCGGCTCCTAGAGACCGAGAAAGTGGCCTGCTTATAAACAAATGCTCAGGTTCTGTCTAACAAACTGGCTGAACTGTAAGATCGCCAAGTTTCCGGCTCATATGATGTCATTTGTATCACCGAGATATGGTTGCACACTGGAATGACGGACGCTGAAGTTTCGCAACCCGGTATGTCGCTGATCCGAAACGACAGGCTCACGAAACGACTTAGAGTGTGAAGCCGTGGAGAATTCAGAATCGCAGTTCCCCGACTCTCTTTGGTGCCGATTGCAGTTAAAAGGCAGGGACGCTTGCCTTATTATCTTGGTGTACCGCGCCCCTAACTCAACACCCGAAACCGACTACCACCTAACGGCTGCTTTAAGGTGCAGTTTACACCAAAAGTACACTCACATTCTTATCATGGGTGATTTCAACGTACATTGTTTAGAAGCCCCTACCACGATCGGAGAACAATTCAAAATCGATTTACAAGATTTAGTAACTACTGCTCCTCTTTACAATTACATCACTTGGCCCATTCGGTTCAGAACTGGTAACAGGTCATCTGTGTTGGATCTTGTGCTTACCAACGAGGAGCATATGATTGACGTGTTGGTTTTAGACTGCCCGTTGGGTCGCAGTGATCACGCAGTCATCAGTTACAACTTCGTCTGCTATGCAGAATATCTGAATGATAACGATGAGACTGTGCGAATCAACACAATGTACGACCGACTCGCCCAGCTGGTCAACGCCACAACATAGTCTTTCCTCGAAGAGAAACCCCCGGAAGTCGCCTGGCTCGAGTTCGTCAAAACATTCAGTCAGCTGATTGCACAGGTTTCAGCGATAAAAGCTTGCAATAAGTGCAAATCAATTTCTTTCTTTAGCAGCAGAACTTGGAAATGGATGACAGTACGCAACGCAACATGGCGAGTGTACAGAGAAGCTCCAGCGTCAGAAACGTGGGACAACTACGTAGCCCAACGTAACCACTGCACTCAACTGTTAAGAGAAGACAAAGACGCCTATCAGCAGAAAATCGCAAACACCTTCAGTGCTAACCACAAGCTGCTGTACAAGCACGTTAATAGACTAGAAAAGGTGAGGCAAGGATTTCCTCCACTCAAGACGGCTGTTGGCCCAACAAGAACGGCGGTGGAAGCAGCAAACGCGCTGCAGATGCAATACGCTCCCACGTTTCAAAGGGTCTTGCCACCAAGCGATCTACCAAGCTTTGTGTTCTGCTCGCCAGAACTAACCCACATCACTTTCGCCGCAGAGGCTGTATTGCAAAAGTTGACTTCTCTACACAAACACAGCTCGCCGGGTGTCTAAACCATTCGTCCAGAGGCACTGGGAGCAGCAGCAAACCAACTGGCAGGACATTTAGCTCAGTTTTTCCAGCGCTGCTTAGACCAGAACCAAGTTCCCGCCATGCGGAAGCTTGGAATAATAAGCCCGATGCACAAAAGTGGAAGCAGAACCGATCCCTCTAACTACCGCCCAGTAACCCTTCTTCCTATACTCTCCAAGCTCATGGAATCCGTAGTTGCCGATGCACTGGTGTGCTATCTGAAAACGTGCGACATCATCACTCCTGAGTAGCACGGGTTCCGTCGACATCGGTCATGTACAACTAATTTACTCATTGCACGCAGTAGTTGGACCGAGGCAGCCGACGCTGGAGAAGGTGTTGATGTGATATACCTGGATTTTTCCAGGGCTTTCGATCATCTAGACCATCGGATACTACTATCCAAGCTGCAGCATTACGGGATCGGCGACCCTCTTTTAAGCTGGATCGCCAACTTTCTATTTCAAAGGCAATTAGTGGTCAGAGTTCGGAGCTCTTTATCGGACCCCATACAAGTTGAGTGTGGTGTGCCGCAAGGCTCAGTTCTAGGTACACGTTTGTTTTTGGTGTTTATTAACGACCTTGCACAAGGAATCGCTTAAAACTTCCTAGTTTGTCGATGATATCAAGATGTCGTGCAGGATCCAGGCGAACGCCGACCAACATGTGCTCCAAAGTGACTTAGATACAGTGTATCAATGGTCGATCCAAAACTTATTGCATTTCGACGTCAGTAAATGCAAGGTGCTTTCCATCCGACATCAAAGCAGCTACTCATACCGACTCGGAACGGATGTACTGCTACAACCAACTCTCGAACGTGACTTAGGTGTCCTGATTCAAGATGACTTGGGTTGCTCCAGGCAATCCGAAAATTCATCAAAGACTGGGAACCAACACGTCGGGCTGTTGAGGAGGGCATTTGGACAAATAAACAGCTCCATAATTCGACAAATGCTCAGTGCGTATGTTCGGCCCCATGTCGAATGCGCAATTCAAGCTTGGCATCTATGGTTGAAACACGACCTTAATGCACTGGAGCAGCCACAACGCCGGGCATATATGAACGTAATTGGAATGCGCAATCTGTCCTACCAGGAGAGGCTGCAACAAATGGGATTGTTCAGTGGAAGCTATCGCAGGCTACGAGGCGACCTGATTATAGCATACTTGATTCTGCGAGACCCACATCATGTGTGCCGCCCTTTACTGCAACTCAGCAGCAATACAAACCTGAGGGGCCACTCATTAAAACTCGCAGAACAATACAGTCGTCTGGAGTGCCGCAGAAATTTCTTTTCCATCCGTGTCTGTCACCCGTGGAATGCTCTCCCAGAATCGGTCGTTTCTGCACCGACACTAACAATATTTAAAAGACGGTTGGACGATGCACTCATCCACTTACACTTTGTTACTTAACACTATGTCTCCATCCTACACCTGGAGTTTACCCTGGAGTTATTTGTTGTTACCTGTGAGTGTTGTGAATCTAAGTGGATCGCAGGACTGCAGCGAAGCAAACGATAAGTCCTTATTTTCGTATTTAAAGTGTTAACTATTTTACTATCCTTTTCATCATAATTATTATGTTGATATCCCCACCAACTATCCAACGGGGCTTGTAAAGCAACGCTTCTTAACACGTATAAATTCATTGTTCATTGTTCATTGTTCAACAAAGATTTCCCCGTAGTTCTCAATGTACTGCGAGTAACCTATGTAACGAAAGAACAAATTCGCGTGGTCGCCACTGTTAAGTGGTGAATCTATGGTCACGGTGTTCACCATTAGTTCCTCGTTGGTGAGCATAAGGTCCAAAACAGATGGTGCGTCACCCGTTCGGAATCGCGTGGGTGTGGTGACATGATTGTACGGAGGTACATAGACAATCACCTCTTGCAAGTCCGCCTTGAATTGTTCGCTGTGCGATGCTAGAACTTCGGTTGCGTAAAGGTTAAAGTCTCCCACCAGAAGGACTTGACTGTGTGTTTTTGCCAGGGCACGCTTCATTGCAGAAGCTAGGCACCGATCTATTTCGAAGGTGAATATTAGGGGGCGGTAACCTATTGCTAGTAACCACCTATCACCACATCTTAGGTGTAGACTGCATGAAATATATACAAAATTGCCTACCTGGATCGTCGATGATGCCAACATGCTGGGCAAACCAGTAATAAAACAGCACGCCACCTCCTACCCTGAGTCCTTCTTTTCGTATGGAAGTCATGACCGGTAGAACAATCTGAGCATCGTTCATTGTGTTCACTCATGTTTCGGTAACTATAACTATGTCCCAAGGCGTGGAGACCTGACGAATGTAAAGTTCCGTTAGTTTGCTGAGCAAACCATCTGCATTGTTATACATGCAGGTGAGGGCATCAGTGGTTAGAAGCGAGTTCGTGTATGCTGATTTCCGGTGAGGGTCTATGCCGACCTTTGGGGGGGGGGGGGGTCAGCGGCCGGTAGGACGGATGACCCAGGTCTCAGGGCCGGTTCAGGTTGTTGTGTAGAGTCCTCACAGCAGCAAGTAAGTGACCATTCTGTCCTCCTTCAGCTGTCCGTGTGTTTTTTGGCATTGTCTTCGTTCTGAGCTACATGGTGACAGGATTGTATTGGTAAATTGCCTACACCGTGTTACCTTATATACCTATGGCCCAGTGCCTTTCATCTTTATACTTATTTTGAATGGCGGTATATTAAGCATTTTGTGCCACATTTTAATCAAATGTTTTGTTACCAGTTCAGAGTACAATGATACTTCCGTTAGTCTATAGTTAGGTGCTAGTGGTAACCTTGATGTCGAATAAGCGATAACGCTTTCGAGTGAGAGAACCGCACAAATAAAAGGCCATACATCTCAGTCATGCGCTTTGGCTTCTAGCTTGCTTATTGCCTGGAGTTCGGGGATAGGGTAGATTTTACGTCTTGTTGTTCACGGACTTCGTTTGTGTTTCTGTCATTCGGTCCAAGGAACAACTGGAACATGTGACTGAATGTAGCGGTACAGAGGAGAGTGGCTGACAAAAGAAATGCTTCTGTTCATTGCCTGACTGAATTGTTACCCGGAGTAACTGCGGTTCACCCTAGTGTACGGAGCTTAGGTGACAGACGAGGCGTATCATAATTAAAGGCTTAGCTTGAACCCGTGTTAGACGATACAGGGAGTCCCATTGTTTCTTGTCTTCTGCTAGCTTATCTTTTGTGTAGTTCGCCCGTAATTCTGTCACATTAGAGCAAACACATAACAGTCAGAGAATTTGGGTATTGTTTGATGCTATCCTATTGAGAGGGAGCAGTATCCAGTTTGGATGAAACGATATTGCAGGTGGTAATTTCGTCAAGAAGCAACAAGCTAAATTTTATGACCAAATCGAATGGTTCACAATTAGTTATGCTCATCATTGCAGAGGCTATTGGGAGCCGCATAATACGTCACACAGTAAGGGAGCAGTTAGCTGCGGGGGAAAAGCACCTAGATGCGCTGACGGAGCTTAAACGCAACGCGGTCATCCATTGCAAACGGGACAGTAGTGCCGAGACGGCGTTACTAGACAGAAAGAGTTATATTTGTGTGCTCACAACTATTAAGAGCGATGAGACAAAGTTTTCATGCGACATGGGGACATGGACCAAACGGAACATATTGAAAGGCAGATCACTAAAAGTCTCCAATAGCTTCGGGTGGAAGGGTACATTACTGATACCTTGTTTGACAGCCTTAAGCAGTGTGGTACTAACGTTCCGGGGCCATAAGGCTTGTCGAAATCCATAGTGCTGATGTTTCGCTTCGTCCTATTCTATCAACGGTACACTTATCCTACCACGCGGTTGCTCAATGGCTAGTCGAAATTCTTAAGCCGGTAAGACAACAGATTGTGAAGCACAGTCTAGGTGACCGCTTTTAGTTCGTCGAGCGCATCAAGGATGTCAAACATAATGAGAAAGTGATGCGCTCTTTTGACGTTGTCCCGCTTTTCACTAATCTCCCGCTGTTGGAAACTATCGATTTCATTTGCTAACACAAAGATGTTGGAAATGATAATTGTTATACCTGTGCTTGAACTGAAAAGCTTATTGATTCGGTGCACATGACAAGTGCAATTCCTATGTAATGGTAAATTCTACCGGCGGAAGGACGGCGTAACCATGGATCTTCCATACATCTGTTGTTCGAAGTCCTATTCTTGGCACAATTGGAGCGAACAAAATGGTAGGCGGAGATGAACATTTCCTACTGCTACCAGCACTAAATGGATGATATAGTTGTGTTTGGGGATAAATGTTGTAATCTAGATAGAGTTGTCGATAAGTTTAACCGTGCCCACGCTGCATTGAAATTTACTTACAAGACAAAAATATGCAATCGGCTTCCGTATATAGATGTCTTGTGACTTAGTCGACCGGACTACTTCAACCAGCAGCGAGCCTAGAGAAAGTATATGTGAATTGATCAATACACCAATTTTCACAGTTTCTTCCCCTTGAGATGTAAACGAAACTTGATGCACTGCCTTACCACAGGAGCACGTAGAACTTGCTCACATGACACCCTGAATAAACAACTAGCATTTATACAGAATATGTTGCGCGAAAATGGTTACCCTGATAGATTTACTGCGAAGAGTTTTAAAGAAAATCCTAAGCCGGTCTCAGTTTTAATCAGAGTGAAAAAAGAGTTGTTTTTAAGATTACCTGTCAAAGGGGATGCCGCTATCTTCGCCTAGCCAACAGTGTTTCAGCGGCAATCAACTCGACGTTCCCAGCACCCAGGCTAAAGTGAACCTTTTCTAATGAAACACTCGTCCGTTCATGCAATAAGCACACGTGGCCAACGTTGACCTCCTTTATGGTTATTTATCAGTTCGAGTGCGTCTGTGGCGCAAGTTATATAGGTCGAACTACGAAACACTTGTCCAAACGCGTGAAGGAGTACTGCCCAAGATGGTTGCGTCAAGGGGGAACTGGTGCCATTATCAGCTCCGTTTTGTCCCATGTTGTGGACACTGGGCACCAAGTTGATATAACGAGTGTCTTCCGGATAAGATACAACGTCCTCCAGCATCAATCGGAAGGCCTGTGACTCGGTGCACTCGCAACAACTTCAGCGATTTGCGTACGGTTGTTTCAACCTTCCTTTTACTCGCAAGAGATGTTGATCCAGGCACTTGAGCTTCCCTGTCTAGCTAGAACGGACGATGCTGAGGTCAATTGCCACAGATCAAGCTCGGTACTTTGAAACCAGCCTTTTAGGGCAAATGCCAACTTTTAGCCACTCAAACATAACCGCAAGTGAACTGTATAATTTGAGCCAATATGTCGATTTTATTTCTTTTACTCTTAAATATGATTGTATTGGTCCGTAGATAAATTATCGAAAACAATTATTTACACATGGTCTCATGTTTTCGGTAGTGTAAGCTTTGATATATTTGCGTGAAAGAGACAGCGGCGAACTATTCCCCGTCTAAAGATTAAGCGAATTATTTTAGATCAAATATGCCAATCACTATCCATCCCTTTGTACGTTAACCTCATATGATTTGTTCCGGTCCATAGATGGATCATTCAAAGCAATTGTTTGTCTCAATCTAGTGTTCTTGATGAAGCGCTGAGAATATTCAATACGTATCAAATATCTCATTCTTTTTCATTCGACGTATGAATTTAACTTGTTATTCAGTAGATAAATATAGTGTTACGTAGTTGAGGTTTCCCCGGCCTTGAAACAATTTTCAGGAACAGGATTGAGCCCATGAGCCGCAGTGAATGTTTGCAGCCGATATAAATGACCGTCACGTAGCGCGGTTCATCCTTCAGGAGAATATATAGTGCTGCGATAAACTGCACATTCACAAGCAAAAAGGCAATCATTGTCGGTAGACTACTGCTTTTAGGTCATTAGTATCAAATTGAACGAAATTTGAAATGCGCGTATGTGTGAAGGACGGGGGACCTCAATCTGGGCGTAATTAACTCTAAGGTGGCAAAATTGAATTCTGGGATGGTAAATATAAGTACGTGGATTTGATCAGCAGTCAGCCGCCAAACAGCATTAGGAACAACATAATTTATATCAAAACACGTGGCGAATTGCCTATTTACTATTATCGAGCCAGCAGTAACTAATCATTAGTGAGTGGTCAGTGAATTAGAAAATTTTAGAAATAAAATTTTATTACCTAAAATCCGGAACCAAGACTGCCAAGCAGCCTAACTAACTGGCACCCCAATCGGCTCGCTTATCGATCACTGTTATTTCGATTCAGGCAGTCGTTCACCGAGTCGAATCACAGTTGTGTGAACGCCTAGTTAGAAATATTGGTCAGCGGACCAGGTGGATAGAAGGCAAGAGTGATAAAACTGGCGAGTATTGTTCAGGACGTATCGAAACAGAGTGGTGGTGGGGAGCGGTCATCCAGAAAGGATTAGGAAAGTAAGATGGAAACAAATGAGTAGCTACTAACATCTGTTCATGTTTGATCAGGGACCACACACAATAAGCTCATAAGATGCCTTGAATAAGAATAACAACAAGTGTTGTCAAGTGCACAAAACATTGGGTTCGGGTACACAAGCAAGGTAGATAGGTAGGCCAGTGCTCATTACATGTTAGTTAGGCACATTCAGCTATCGTTGTTTTGACCGGATGCAAGAGCAGGACGTTTCAATTATCGACAATAACGTTTACGACAATGTCACCTGTGCTACAGTCATCTGCTTTAAGTCACGTAGATATATATATATATATATATATATATATATATATATATGGTGTTCGGTTAAATAATTTATTTCTGTGACCATGTCCTCCGGAACAAAGCAGTTCTCCAAAGAAGTTTATCTGCATTAGGACTTCATTATTATAATCGTCAAACCTCAGGATAAGGTTGCCAGTTTTCATCACCAATTGCAGTTTTACCAACACCAAACAGGTGTTGACGAGTTTTTGATATTCTCTAAAGAACAATGATGCTTGTTGTGAGAAATGGAAAACGTACATTCCCAGTAAAAAAACAAGCCTCCGCTTGTCATCAGTGATACGTTTTAACAAAAGATATTCCCTAATGTGTGAAATCGACAAGTAATTGCTTGTGTGCAATGAGCCTTTTCAGTGAATGAAGAAATGTTTCTTCCTAACGAAATGGAAGCTAAAGCTCCAGTCCTTGGACTTCACGAAGACAACCCACTAAAAATAGACTTCCAAAACACACAGTCAGAATCATTTTACTCAAAGAATAGTGGTGAATATTCTCAGTTTTTGGAAAACGTTTCTAGAATACTTATCTCGCTCGCACAAACTTATAGGTGCAAAAGTGAATTTTCGCCAATGGTGACAATCAAAAAGCAAGGAGCTGAATGAACTTGAAGTATGTTGCAATAGCAAATAGCGTACCACATGAGCCAGAAATTATTATAACTAAACAATATCAACTGTCTTATTCAAGTACATTATCTTTGCTTCAATAAATAATTGCGCAAAAATACTTGTTCTCTATTTGAATGATCGGATGGTTAATGGAATTCAATATTCCTAATTAAAAGCAAAACCGCAGTATGCAATAGTTAATTTTCTTTTTAAACTGAGCTTTGGTGTTGCAGCCATTGTTTATTTTGTACCCGTTTTGTGAGTGGCAGCCTCTAAAAAATTAAGAATCACTGGTGATCAGGAGGTAGCCCCTGGGCGCTGCTACTCTGCGACTACGAGTTGATAACACTCAACTTGATATATTGTTATATGACCCTAAGCATGCATAAAGTTGCATAGAAAATGACACGCTAAAGCTGAATCGATTTTTCACAAAACTCATAATTGGCTGAAACCACCTCCCTGTATAATTAGGAATAACGCTAGTTGTATAATTGTGTGTATTTGCGACAACTTTTGGGAACTCTGTAACCCCGCTGCTAACTGCCCAAGCGCATTTTGTATCTTTCTCCCTGAGTGTAGTAAGTGTTTCATTATGGATTCGAAGACGTCATCAGTTGGAATGAAATTATACAGGTATTAGTGTCCTACATTGAACTGGTTAAATCAGAGAGTACTCTGAACGAGCGACTGATGGTGTGGAATATTCACGCACCAGAATGCGTTGCCATTTACGGTCACCTTGGTTGCGGAGCAAACTGGTCGATATCACCATAGTCCTGACCTCAGTTCGAATCAAGGTCAAGCGGACACGTGACTGACGATTGGCATCGGCTGCTATGTTCGAAAATCACTATTACACATAAATGAATTGTACCGGAAGGCGTGTCGATCAATTTTGCACGTCGCTATGTGCGCGTGGCAGTTGAAGTGAACTGCCTTGACAAACAATGTGGGTTTGCCGGAGTTTGGTGTCGAATGACGAGCAGAGTAAATTGAAACTCGAGTGGGTATCCTTAAGATACATTTAGTTTTTAAGATACTTAAGGGTAAATGAACAATGAACAGTGAACAATGAACAATAATTTATCACGGGATAAAAACAAGTGCTTGACACGTCCCGTAGGATGGTAGCGGTGAATATGGTGCAAGTAAAATATGTCTGGGTCATCTATCGAACGTCTGCCGAGATAAATTAATAACTAACATCAGTGCGAAATGAAAAAGAAATATCGCGCGCAAACATTCCGAAAGACACTGGGGCGCAGTGATAGTTGAGGTAAGGAGTGAGAAAATAAAATATGGTCGCTCACTTAGGTCCATTTGATACATCAGTCCTGTTGAAAACATGCTTGGCGTAATCCACAACAGAGTAGCTTAGGTAACAAAATGTTGGGAGCTAAGAGCAACATCTAATCGTTTTTTGAAAACATCCAGCGTAGGAGAGGATACTACGGAGTCTGGGAGTGCGTTCCATGGTTTGCAAACCCGAAGGGAAAAGTAATTCCGTTGACACTCTAGACGGCTATATTGTTCCTGCAACTTTAAGCAGTTACCCCTGAGCTGCGTGTTGTGGCTAAGTTTCAGCAAATGGCGGCATACGTGGTTGGGGTCACTCAATATCTGATACGCTAATATGAGATCGCCGCGCAGCCTGCGATAACGTCCGCTGAAAATTCCCAGCAACTTCAGCCTTCGGTGGTAAGAGTGATACCGCAGACCCTTCACGTTCTTGGTTGCTCTCCGTTGTGGTGCCTCTATCGCTTCTAGGTCACGCTTCAACCAAGGTTGCCAAGCTTGGATTGCGTACTCAACATGCGGGCGCACGTAGGAATTGAACATCATTGGGAGGATTGATGGGTCGAATCTCCTGAATGCTTTTCGCAGCATGCCGACGTGCTGGTTGCCTCTTTTCGCAGCTACCTCAGCCTGTTTTGAACAGTTGAGGTCGCTCTGTACGATCACACCAAGATCACGTTCCTGGGAGCTATTCTGCAATTCGTTTGTCCCAAGTATGTAGGTGTAGTTTTGTCTATGGCGTAAGTGTACTACGCGACGTTTGTCTACGTTGAACGGTAGAGCGTTTTGAACTGACCAGTTCGACACTGTTAAGATCGTGCTGGAGCCGTTCATGGTCTTCCGGTCCTCTGATCCTTCGCCATATCTTGATATCATCAGCGAAAAATAAGAAATCGGAAGTAATTGATCTCGCCAAATCGTTAATGAACACCAAAAATAGACGAGGTCCAAGAACCGAGCCTTGTGGTACTCCACACGTCACGTCTATTGCATGAGAAAATGATTCTCGGACTCTCACCACTAGCCGTCGTTCTTGTAGAAAATTGCTAATCCAACTCAGGATTGGATCGCCAATGCCGTAGTTCCGAAGCTTCTGAAGGAGAACTCGATGGTCTAAACGATCAAACGCTTTTGTAAAGTCCAGGTAGATGACATCGACTCCAACTCCATCATCAACAGCTTCAGTCCAACTATTACGTGCAATTAATAGGTTAGTATTACACGAATGCTTTTGACGAAAGCCATGTTGCTCTGGGGCTATTAAATTGTGGCTTTCCAAATATTGCATCAGACCGCAGCCCTTGTAGTTAGGTGATAACGGAACTCTTGTTAGGGATTTGGCAATAAAGTTGTTAACAGAGAGTGCTTCGCGGATGTAGCACCACTGCTCTCGGTCATGTGTTTGTGCATCGTGATCAAAAGCATGCAGGAGCTCGGGAACACCATGAACAAATATTGTTTTCTTGCTATCCCTAGTAGTAATACCGCGTTGCTCCACTGCTTCTTTTGCGCGGTCTTTCCAAGGTAGATCAGGTAATATGCGCACTCCGCTCGGTGAGTTGCGAAGACGAACTGCTGAGAGCAGTACAGCCTCTGTCTCATCTGCTGAGTTTAAAGTTACTCGAAGAATTCGAGTTTCACCAGAGTGCACTGAAGTCGGGTGACGTGCTACGCGTTGCAGCATTGCACTAGTATATAACAACGACCTGGGGCGGCAGCACAAGATGCATGTCGTTTCCATTTTTTGTCCACTGTAGCGATGTGAAATTGCAAGTTAGCCATTGTTTTTCAATCTACTGATCTTGTTTTATTCAATGTAAATTGCTTCTTTTGATGAATTACCTTTGGATTTGACCTTTTCTCCATCAGATTGCTATCAAATGCACATACTTATCACTTAATGAGTCTTTCTTATTTCTGTGAAGAGCGTAAGCGCAGAAAAATCCAACGTTTGCCTTTGGATGCGTTACCAAGATACTTCACTTGAAAGAGCAGCAGACTGGTGTTTCAGCAAAAGCTACAAACATCCACGTTTTCTTGAGAGCGTTAGCCTCCATTCTTTCAACAGCTTTTAGAGAAACATTGGCGAGTTCAAACGGATACGCGTGGCAGTCAAAACACACAGATGCAAAAAACGAGTCAAATCCAGGGAGTGAGGAACCGCTCTGCTTGGTGGATGTCATCCGGATCACTGGATCATTGAGCTCAGCGAGCAGCGCTGGACGTAGTGGGTAAAAGTTGCAGTTTGGATTTTGTACCTCAATGATCTAGTGATCAAGTCGGTAGCCACCAACCATTCTGTACCGAGTTCCAGTCGCAGCTCAGGCGATGTCTACCTGACGAGTAGAAAGCAGGACGAAACCGTCGGTCATGGAGTGTAAGGATTGGAGAGAGCAACACCGAAACCCTGCACTTCAGAGACGGTCCCGGTGGTCGGAATGACAGAGGTAGCTTTCAAGGTCAACCGAGGCTACGAAAGAGATTGCAGGTCGCAATCCAAACAGAACCCAAGATAGATTTAGAAAACTCATGAAAGCATATTTCTCTTTGCTGACCTCATGCAATTAATCAACCTGTGATCGAATGTTACAACATTGTTAATTCTCTCTGCAATACGGGTACCTAAAACAGGTATATTCAGTTGATTATGAATATGCTAAATATCTGCGAAATTCAACTGGCCCAAGATGTCCCCCACAATAACAAATGTTCTATTCTTCCAAGTTACAAGATCTTGTGAATCTCTATTTATAAATAATATAATGACCACAGGTTAAAAGGCACCTTAAACTCTTGACAAAGCGTAATTTGTGTTTTCAAGTGCCACTGTGAGCGAATAGTTCAGTTCTGTGTATACCGTTTTAGAGATCCTTTCCATGTAATTCCACTGTTCAAAGACAAAGGCTAGATGGTACATTTCAAGAAAGCACATGAATATTCACTTAAGTAAACGACAACACAGCATTTGAATGAAGGATAGGGCAAAAGTATCTACCTTAGCAGTTAGGGGAAAATCACCAGAATCTTTATCAATCAAGCGCGTAAGATCAGTGCTCAAAACATTTGGCATCGGCAGAAGCAACCATATTGTCTGCAAAATGCTATAGCATGATAATTCATTGCGATCGTATGGTGCTCAACACCGTCAGTTCATGGCGCTTTGTGTAGCGCAATGGGAAGTGACCGCAACAATCAGAAGACCACGTGGGCTCTAGCGTATCGCTTTTGTCTGTGTGTATAACGCATGCAGGAATGTTGCTCCCGACATGTGCAGTGGTAGAGATGGGCTCTACTAAGACCAAGCAATCACTCAGTGCGTCACTACTGTGTGCGCAGAACTGTAAGACATGGCATAGCATCATTGGTCTGAACAAATAACTATGCAAGTAAATAATTAGGTAAATATGCAAATGCTCAGCATTTTAGCGGGCTAACCACAGTGTTCACAATGAGGCATGGGTAAAGCAGCCTACGTCAACTGTGTATGGTGATGTGGTTTGGTGTATCGTTTGTTACAATATATCGTCTCCAGATGTACATTTTCTATTTTCCGTATGTAGGTGGACTAGGGCAAAGCCAATACGTTTATGAAGAGCGATAACTTGTGGGTGGGTGGGAACAACATACATTAAATGGGCGTTCCATGGCTTGCAGACAGGAAGAGGGGGAAAGTTTCGTATTCTAGCCGGCTGCATTGTGTAACCAACTTAAACTGGTCGTTCCTCAAGTTTGTGTTGTGATTAAGTTGAAGTAGGTGGCAGAAGACGGGGTTCCTCTGGATCTGGTAGACGATTATTAGGTCGCTACGTAGGAGCCGACACTGACCGCTGTACCACCTTAGGGTACTTATCCTAAGTTAATGTGGAAGGTGGGACTATTCTTTGACGTGCTTTCTGGCTCTTCGCTGCAATTCTCCAATGCTGTGAGATGTTACTCGTGCCAGGGCTGCCAGACCTGAACAGCATATTCTGCATGAGGTGATACCTCTATGTAAAGCATCTGCGAAAAACAAATAGACAAATCCGTCCGTAAATATTCTGCAAGATCCAGCATTGCAAGAAGCTGCAATGGTTACAATTAATCGTGGATTGACCGGATCATCAATGGTTGCTTGTAACCAGCTTTCTGTCAATACCAATATAGAGTGAATTTTTGAAAAGATTCCCGTGATTTTAATTTCCGAGCGTACGATTTACTTTGGTCCGCTTTCAAATCAATAGGCATTCCATGTAGAGATAGTTGGTTCAGGGCATTTTCATTAATCTAGCTGGAGTCCAAACTGTGATCCAGTATGTCGGACAGGTGAAGGTACAGGATTGTATTGCATCATAAAAAAGTCCCTGTATTATTATAAAGCAATACTGTTATGCGTTAAGAGGTAGCAGGAAGGAAAGATGAACCACACCTCCCAGTCACGCGATAGAGTCTAACCGAAGCGTCGAGAAAGAATTGGTGCTTGATGTAAACAAATGAACACCACCCACTGAAGACGCTTGCTGTGGCGACGACTATTCTGGCTGAACCTTTGGCGCGGCTGTTCCAGCTCCGCCTTGAAGAGCAGCACGTTCCTACAATGTGGAAACACGGAATAATAACTCCCATTTACTTCGACCAGTGACTCTACTGCCAGTTCTTTCAAACATTATGGAGGCTATCTTTGCCGACGTACTCATATTTCATCTGGACGGTGTTAGGGAGCTGGCTACTTAACCCTCAATTTCATGAATTATGTTAGTGGCCTATTTCTTTGTTTGCGCAGTTACCCGCTTCTCTGCTACAGTTTGGCCGCGTCGCCTTCCTCAGCCTCATTCGCAATCGCTCACAGCTAATTCAGCCGCCTCATTCTGTGGACATTCTGATTGGTTTCTTTTGCTCAGCGTTCCTTAGCTTTTTCACGTGGATGGATTATTCAGCCGACACATATTTATTATACCTGTTTTTATTTCCCTGGTGTATATCGTTCTCACTATCAACTGTTCTGGCATTTGTTTAAACGCATCACTTCTCCACACTGATTGGACGCTACTCGTCGTTTTTAATGGTCGCTCACCCCAGGGATTAACTCCGCAGACACTATTTTCTTTGCTGCACTTCATTGGCTCGTAATTTTCGCGATTCTCACTTGCTTGTTCCATTTTGTGTTTTCTCCATGCCTGTTGGATCTCATGCGTTTAGTAGCTTGGATTCGCCCTTGTTTGAAAAGCTATATAACTGGTGCCGTGCTGTAATAGAAAATCTGTTCATCCCGGCCCATCTTGGACTTCTTCTTGCGGTCGTGGGGTTAAGGCGTACTGGGCGTCACAACAGACGGCTTTGACTACAGTGCTCAGCAGCAACACGGCTTCCACCAGAATCTGTCGTACACAGTCAAGCCATTGTTAGCAAGAGATAGCTGGACCAAAACTATAGACGCTGGTGCAGGAGATGATGTGGCTTACCCCGAATTCTCTGAGGCATTCGACCGGTTGAACCATCGTATCCTTCTCGCCAAACTTCAAGGATGTGACTTTGGGGACCCTCTCATCGGGTACATCTGCAATTTTCTCTCGGGCAGACATTCGGAGGTGAGAATACGTAAATCCATGTCAGATCCAATTCACGTCGAATGCGGAGTGTCACACCAGTTGGTATTGAGACCCTGTCTATTTTTGTCTCCATAAACGATCTAGTGCGTCAAACTGTTTACTCTACACCAATGACATCAAACTTTGGCTAGTGATCAGTGCTCCAGAAGATCGTATCCAGCTTCAAATCGATCTGGACAAACGCATGGTCAGTGAAAATTCGTCTTTCCTTCAATGTGGCTAAATGTCGAGTGTTCCATTTACGACACCAAATAGTACACACATATAAGCTGGGGACCAGGATCTACAACACTGTTCTCTCGAAAAGGATCTCGCTGTGTTAATTCAGGAAGATCTCAGCTGCTCTGAGTGGTCCAAAAAGATATCGAAGTAGGGGATCCAAATGGTAGGGCTTTTGCGGAGAAATTTCGGGCAATTAGAACAGTCGCTTTTCCGCCAAATACTTCCCGCTTACGTACGCCCACATGTTGAATATGCAATCCAAGCATAGCACTCATGGCTAAAGCGGGATCCCACGGTCTTGGAGCTTCAAAACGTCGGGCGACCAAACATGTCAAGGGGCTGCGCCACATGTCATACGAACACCGACTCAGAGTGCTTGGCATTTTCGGTGGACGTTATCACCGTTTGCGTGGCGACCTAATCATGGTTTACCAAATATTAAACAACACTAATCACCCCTGCCATCACCTATTGAAGCTGAGTCACAACAGCCAACAAAGAGGTCATCAACTAATGTTGGCAGAATAATACAGTCGGTTGGAGTGTCGAAGAAAAGTCTTCTCGCTGCGTGTTTGCTACACGTGAAATACCCTCTCAGAAGCTGTTGTTTCAGCCCCCACGTTAGCCGTGTTCAAAGCATGTGTCGATAGTGCACTGGCCACACTACACCATATCACGTAATCTAAACAACCCAAACAAACATCAGATATTTGAAAAGCACGGTAAGAAGACGAAAACTGGTAGATGCATGCATTTCGTATTGTCTCCTCAGTACCATTAACAATAACCGGTATGCAACTATATACTTAAATATGTGTGTGACCGAATAAGCATGGGGTGCAAAATGAATGACGGAAGTTCCACCCCTATGTCCACGGCAGTCTTAAGCTGATAAATAATTGCTTCTGAACACACAGGGCCGGCTTCATCCGGCTTATCGCAACGGCCTCGGCGAAACGGAGGAAGCGGGGATTAGGGTGACGTAATACAAGTGTGAACGCTGATCCAAGCTCTATCCGGTGACGCGTAGTCAGTAGGTGTTTACCTATTGAGGAAGCTGGCGGCTTGCGCAGGCACGGAACTTCAGTGGGACAGGGATGCTGGTCAATTTCACGTTGAACCCACCTTGGCACATGTTCCTTTATTCGGGAAGTCAAAGACCGATTGGTTCTGCCTATGTAACTGTTTCCGCAGTCGCACACGAATTTGTATCTGCAGTGTGAATTGGCCCCTATCGGTTGAGCTTCCTTCGTTGGAGGCACCGGCAAGTTACAGGTTCTATTGATGACCACAACCTGAGCAGCACAGTAACTTCTCTGCGTAGCAGAGATTAGACGTTTGATGTTTTTCAATACAGTAAAGTCACCTTTGAAAGGCAACTCGATGTAGATCTTTTTCTTGGCTGCCGTATGCACCAAGTCTTTCGGGTCCCGCTGTTGGCTGTGCTTCTCTATAAATCTACGTGGATAACCATTTGCAATGAGTGTTGTTGTAATTAACTTTAGCTCGTCGGCTAGACAATCAGCCGAGCAAATTCGTCTAGCATGGTTAACTAAAGTTTTCACAAGGGTCCGCTTGTACAGCACTGGTGTGAAGCTGGTGAAGTGCAGGTATTGGCCGGACCAGGTTGCTTTCCTGTAGATAGACCTTTTAATGAGCCCGTCATCCCTGCGACTGATGAGGATGTCTAAGAATGGCAGACAGTTGTTTTGTTCCACTTCGCAGGTGACCCGCAAGTTGGTATGTGCACTGTTGAGTCGCTGCACAAACTGGACAATCTGCTGCTCCGATGAACAAAACGCCAATATGTCATCCACATAACGCTTATAATATGGTAACTGGCCTATTTCTGCGGATATGCCTCTTTCTATCATCAGCATGAAGAAATCGGCAAGTACAGGGCCTAGTGGGCTACCCATTGCCACACCATCGATTTGACGATATGGGATGTTCTGAAAGTGGAAGCCAACATTTACTGTACACAGAAGTAAGGATTCCTTTAGAAATTCGACTGGAATCGGTAACGAATAACTAGATTGCTCAACTAGCTCACATATGTAATCAACAGTTTGCTGTAGTGGAACGTTGGTGAATAGAGATTCAACATCCAAGGAACACATGACCTTATCGGAGACGTTGATGTCATCTAAATCATCGATAAGTTGAAACGAATCTTTAAGACCATATGGATTGGACATTTGTCTCAGAGGCGAAAGTATCTTCACTAGCCAGCGAGCCAATTTATGCTGCTGCGCATTTACCATTGATAGAATCGGCCTAAGTGGTACTCCACTCTTGTGTGTCTTCGGTGACCCATATAACTGCGGAGTAGTGCTGCCACATGGCTTCAAACAATTATAGGTGTCACTATCAATCACGCGATGAAGGAGAAGCATTTCAAGATGGGCAGCAATGCTAGTTTCAACGTCGGCTACGTTCTCCATCTTACTAAGTCGTTCGAATTTGCTCGTGTCGTTGAGTATGTTACTCATTTTCTGAGCGTACTCGGCCTTATTCATGACCACAACTCCAGAGCCCTTACCCGGTTTCATCACAGCTACGTTCTTAGTACGCAGTTCACGTAGCGCCTGAAGGTGTCGGCCTGTAAGTGCGCATTTTTCAGTCACTGGTACAGTCTTAACTTCGTGGGCAATGTCGGTCAATTTGTTTCTAAACCAAACAACACTCTCAATACTGGATGGTTGAAGCTCCTTAAATTGATCAAAAAAGTTCTCAAACTGAGCTTCTATAAACAACCCGTTCAGTCTTCTAGGAGGAATTTTGTAATCAAGCCCATATGACAAAGCTTCTAACTGCAAAACGTCTAGTTGTACGTCTGATAAATTCACCACGCACTTACTAGGATCACGAACGATTGGCTCCTCATCCTGACTGTTCGTAAGCGAGTTCTCCAACCGAGTATTCCGATTTCGCCTTGTACGGTCGAGAGTGGATTTGCAAAAGTTAGCGAACACAACATGACAACACAAGGATAGATCCTCTACCACATGTAGTAGGCGTGCGTGAGTTTCCAGTAAACTCAGAAGTTTGGACTCGGCCGTCTCCAAGTGAGCGGATGCCCCCCGTTTGAGGTTAGCCACAGATGGTTTGAGTTTATTTCTACGCAGCAGTGTGAGAACCGAGCGGGGGTATCTACGCAGGAGAATACAATTCCTAAGGAAGGATATTTCCACACGTGCGCACACGATCTTGCACCTCAGGCTGACTATACGATGAAGCAATTTGATAGTTTCAGCGGGAATTCGTCGTTTGAGAAATTTAAAGCAGTTAGTTCCCTTCAGAAATTTGAAAAGCACGGTAAGAAGACGAAAACTGGTAGATGCATGCATTTCGTATTGTCTCCTCAGTACCATTAACAATAACCGGTATGCAACTATATACTTAAATATGTGTGTGACCGAATAAGCATGGGGTGCAAAATGAATGACGGAAGTTCCACCCCTATGTCCACGGCAGTCTTAAGCTGATAAATAATTGCTTTTGAACACACAGGGCCGGCTTCATCCGGCTTATCGCAACGGCCTCGGCGAAACGGAGGAAGCGGGGATTAGGGTGACGTAATACAAGTGTGAACGCTGATCCAAGCTCTATCCGGTGACGCGTAGTCAGTAGGTGTTTACCTATTGAGGAAGCTGGCGGCTTGCTCAGGCACGGAACTTCAGTGGGACAGGGATGCTGGTCAATAACGATAACGACGATAACCCTGGATGTACACAAAACGGACGAGAAGGCTGTACTAAACAAGTTCGTAATTCACAGTTGTTCACCATTTCTTATTGATATTTTTGCCATTATTTTGCTCACCCCTGACCGATCATCTGGCAGGACATGTCAAGCTTCGGCTTTTTTATCCGCAATTTTCCATTGACCATTGCCCGCTTAAATGTACTATACTATAGTAAGTTTTGTAAGTGTTTTGCACAATTACGCTACATGAAGCAGGAAAACTTTCCGACTGTTTTCACGAAAAGAAGGATTACCTCCAAACCAGTGGAACCGCCGTTGAATTGCGTGGCTTTACGTCATCAGCGCCCGGAGTGGTAAATCATTTACATAAACGAGCTTCTCGGGTGGCGGAGAACTGGATATTTGCGTCACACATTCTATTCATAAATAATTCAGGAGAGGGTAGAAACACTCGTGTTTCACAAAATCGAGAGACCTATAGCTCATTCATAAGAAGTGGATGCTTTGTTCTTGTATTCTTTAAGGCTGCACGTGGCTGACGCAAACCTCAATCACCCAAGCAAAACCGACTTCAGGTACGTATGGCTTTTAAGCGCAAGACGATATCTACAAGTGAAACGCAGTGATCTTCCTTTAGTCTCTAATTTAGGAACACAATTTCGTATACTTCAAGATAGTGAGAATCATGATTACTGCAATCCAACAAAGTATTTTCTAGAAGGCGTAGGACCAAATCAAGTCAAGTCAGTAATGTGTTTCTATGCATCCGTGACAGATGAATTTTCAGCAATGACACCAATGCTATACGACATAACCAAAAAGCGACAGAACAAGGGCACAAGAAAAAGTTCACTGAAAAACATAACTTCACGAACAGAATTAACTGTCCAGTAATTGAATAATAGGGTTTTGCTCAAATAGAAATCTAGGTACACTGGAAACGACGGATGAAGCGTAAACTTTCTTGAGGGCATACGTTACCCTGTAGTTTAGTCTGATCGACGAGGTGGATACGAAATTGGAAAGTACAGTGGGAAGTGGATGGCTAATATTAGTGAGTATTTTTGGAACAAGTTTTGTACATGAATTAACGTGCGTCGATACAGTTGATTTGCCAAAGTTCGCTTTGGAATACCACTGCAGCGAGACAAGTATTTCAGCGAACTGCCAAGCAGCTTGAAATGCTTGCACTGTAGGCTTGGAAATTCACAGGAGGACAATAATTTCAGTGTGTTGTAATGCACGCAATGATGTACCTCAGAATCAAATTGTATGACACGCATGACGATAGCAATCGAGCGACCTGATACGGAAGTTGCTTGACTTTGATGCAACTTTGATTCACTTTGAGTGAGCACGACTAACCGTGGCTTGGTGTAACTGCTAGATACCTGGCTGACGTAGAGTAGCTCCAACTGTCATCTTTAACTCGAAGTTTCGAACATTCCGTGACAAATTCATTGTAACGAGCTGTTTTGTGCAGTGAAAAAGTATATCGTTACACTTGGCCGAGTTCAGCGTCAAGCAGTGGAACTCTGACAATTGCACAAATTCGTCTAAACAAGTTTGCCTCTTTGCTGAAAAGGCCGAGGTTCCATGATTCACGCCGATGATAAAGTCATCTGGCTATTTCAACAGAATGGTTTCTTCTATGCTGGTATAGAGCTAACGTAAGTAAAGAACGAGAGTGGTGCGAAAACAGCTCCTTGATGGACCAGTAAATTTTAAACCATCGAAAGGACACAGTGACATCGTTGACTCCGACAGAAACCGGACTAGTAATCCCACGCGACTGAGATGTTCTACGTGGACTACTCAATAAGCCAGCTGAAAAAATAATTCCTTTAACGTCAAACATCAACCTCCGATTATAAGTAAAACGTTTCCTTACTTCCCATCTGGAAACTTGGGGCAGCCATTTAACCAGTACCTCGCAAGTATTAGCAGATCTCGATTCTATCAGCCTGTTTAATTACCGCCCTCAGGTACCACACCCATAAACATTGTAAACACAAATACCTACTCTCTGCCAATTGTTGAGTACCCTAGAGCCGCAGTGTGTCATCAAACTAAACATGCTAACATAGTCGCTTTAGACAATGTACGAAACGCGTGCCCACCATGGGTGAACGACTTAAGCTCACTCCAAAAACAGACCGTGACCCAACCAACACATGTCAATTACTGCAATCCCCTGACCAGACCCTCGTTCGAGGTGACATCAGTCAATAATACTAGGCCACCTTTAGATATAGTAAACCTCATGTAACCATGCGGATTACTAGATATGTGAGATTCACCAGCATACACCAAGAGATGTCTCTCCGTGCACGGGTTAAACAAGGTGCGTGAACACCCCATAAGAATACATCAGCTCCAATAAGACACTGCTACTTTTCTCCCATAATCTCCAGTTCATGATACCTTTTATACGTCGACCGCATCTAGACACGGTGATTTTTCTTAAATCCCACACCCCATTCTCTACCCCCTCTAGCCACTTAACACATGACAATCCCAGTTAAAAAGAGGGTCGCTTAAACAATGTGTTATGGAAACGCATGCATTATGCCTTTTATGATGATACCTTCAAACTGGTGCTCATTAGTGCCCGTTCTCTAGTACATAACATGCACTTGCTCTGCTGCTTCGTCACTTTTCATCAATCCCATCTCCTCATTAGTACCGAATCGTGGTGATCGAGTGAGACCGCGGACCATCCTATTGCTATGCAAGAGTATTATTTAATTCGAAAGCGCCGATTCATGGTGGGGGAGGTGGTTGTATCATTTAAGTTATGAAAAACTTATGTGCTTTACAATGCAGTGACGAGCAATACTCATCTCTCGATGAGTCCATTTGGATAACAGTCTCCATGGGTAATAAGAGAACATTGGTCTGTTCTGTTTAGTTACCGTCGAAACGCACTGCATTTTGTTATGATTGAGGGAACGTCTCTGTTATGATGGTCACTGACACGGTTGGAGCACGCCTACGGTAACGGCTTGGAAACGCTGGCCAATCGAACGGATTTGCGCTGACCTGATGGCGTTAGCGCTAGTGAGAAGGAAATCGAGCGAGCGTGAGAGTGATCCTCGCCGCACGTATTCGAGTAGACGCTGAGCCCTCGGAACGGACGCACACGAGAGGGAGTTACGGTAGACGCGCACTAGTGACTTAGACGCGAACGCTGCCCGGCTATCGACGCACACAAAACCACGTGACCGACCGACTCCCAACTAAGGCGAAGAGGAAGCAAGACAGGTGGTCCTCTGAAGGATCTTTTACGACCAACAAAGGGCGAAGCACATCCAATGCAATAGGTCATTAAGTTAGGGAAAATTGCCACCACGACGGGGTGGTAGTTGCAAAAGTACATTGTCAACAGTTGTTCTGTATTTTAATGGAGTTTGCAGTCCGATACCTATTGGCTACCTCACATATAGACTGGCGCTTTGTATGCGTTTTAATTCTTCGGGCAAACACCATTCCTTACGCTAGCTTATTTTCATTGAGGAATCGGACATATACCATGATAAAAGCGTCGTTATCAGTTAAAGTTGATTCATCTACGTGTAACGAAAATTTTTGTGACTATTGTAAAGTAACTAAGATACTTTCGGTATCCTGAGGCATCTCATCTATTCGTCTACATGTTTTCGAATTGCCGAGCGGAATGGCTTGAGCTGCTTCTTGTGGATTCATATGTATCAGGTCCCACAGTATTATTGATACTGGATGTAAGATAATATTTCCTCCCACACTATGTGGACTGCAAATTTTTGCAAGCAACTTGCTGATTTGTTAGAACACCGCAAGTGCTTTTGCGTTCTTTTGTCCTGTCAGAAACCATTGTCTTTAAATTTGCTCTGTTTTCGAAACTATCCCGCAGCTTTCTGAAAAATTCAAACTTTCCGCTTTCGTCCCTAATAACCATTGCCAAAGGATTTTTCAGTTTACTTGGTCACATGTTTTTATTTGAAAGAGTGTTTTTGCCTATTGAACACAGGTAGAGTGGGATTTTTGGGTGATACGATAAATCTAAATAACAGGTATTCCACGGAGCACTGCTAACACCTGTTCTTTGCTGAGGAGCTCATTTCTGAAAGGTCGTTGTAAATTGTTAATATGTAATATATATATATATGTATATTTATATATATACTTTTGTTTTATTTTTCCAGCTTAGGTATACGTTGGGCAATAAATAACATCAGACATTTGTCTGACTGCCCTACGGCCGCACTTTATCTGGACTGTCGCTTCACTCACAGTGGTTAGTCCAGTTATCCACACACATTCGTGTGCGTATGCTTGTACGATCCAGTTCGACGAACACTACCCGGAGCTTTCCATCTCCTGGATCTAATTAGTATGGATCATACTGTTACTCCCGTTCTCAGTTTGGCACATTCTTCCTCCAGTTCTGCTTGTGAAAGTACATCACTCCCGAGCTTTTCGAAAATACTTTTAGTCTCATTCGGTAGAAGAAGCTGAGAACTCCCAGCCAACCCTGTAACCATCCCTACAGATGGTAGCATAAAAAGTTATGAGATCTTTTGCTTCGTTTACCCACTAAATATCGCATCCGATACACTTTGAGTAGTTTGCTAACGCCCGGCGTGCGTCGTCGTGAAACGCCATCCCATCAATACACGCTGCGCCTTCGTGTGCTGGTGTGGGCAACGCTGAATCCCACTATCTGCGCGCAACCGCAAAAGAGAGTAAGATATTGAGACAAATAACTTCCTCGGCGGGTTGAGCTTGACGCCGGATCAATAAATCCGACATCTTGGTTAGGACCAACCATCACACGTTCACGTGCCTTATGAGTGTTAATAACCGAGTCGCGGTGCCTAAAGGCGCCTGTGGAACGTGCAATCAGATGACCGAAATAGGGGTTTTCGGTGCAAATTGCCAGACCTATTTCCATGCGAACTGCGATAAAAGCACACCAAACGAGTTTGACTGATCAGGAGCAGGCCGGAATCCTTTTAGTTCTTTGCAAAGTGTAATACTGTCCCACTAGTTAAAATCGTCATTGCACTGTACCAGAAGTATGAAACGCTTACAGACGTAGTTGCGAAGATGCTGGGCAACAAATAGCTCCGGTAGTAAGAAACGTATCAGAATGTCTGACACAGGCCCCTCCACCGAACTCCACTGCAACCCAACTCAAGAACGCCGAATGCTGTACTAATAAGGTTGCTCCTGTAAACACTGCCAATAATCCAAATCGTCCAAGCGTTCCCGAACACTTCACTCCCAGCCCATCTACAGCAATGTCCCACAATGCCACTTCCTCCTCCCAACAGAGTTCACCGAAACCCAGGAAACATGCAAATACCAGTGGCAGCTAGGCTGTTGTTGCATTGAATTACACTCCGAAATCAGACGCTGTAGTTTCTATTACCCCACCCAAAACTAATGTGAAAGGCAAAGCTGCATGGAAGTGCAGTTAATCGCAGGGTCTCCCAACTACGGTCCATATTCCCAAGAAAGGCACCCAGAAACAATTGGACGCTCTAGCTAGAATAAATACCGACGTTCCTGGGTCAAAATCGAATTCTTTGAAGAGAAACATGTAATGACCTGAACCAATGGAATACCATAAGCAACGTCCTCGGTATTCTGACGAAACTCTCCAACTTGACGAGGATCACCCGCCACCCGAGTTCCAAGCGTTATGGTGAAGCCAGACTTCTTTGGGTTGTGGCATAGTCTATCGATGAGTTGGGAGCATCGTTGCTTTCAACTACTAGTCTCCAGAACAACATCGGTTGGGTGCGCATCTTTCCAGACGTTCCTACGGGCGGACGCAATCGAGCAAAGCAAAGCTTAGAAGTGTTCCGGCTAAACACCGCAGCCAGAAACGTTTTGTCCACGGCGTCTCCCAGTCTCACGAGCACGATGAGTGCGAAGCAAAGGCACATGACCAGGAGCAGTGGCGCTATATTCGTAAAACCATGCCCTTAAATGACGTTGTCGCTACTTCTCTCTCGAGGCTGCCAGTATCAGCAAGCTATAAAGTGTGTGGCCCAAGGATAATTAAGGTTGTGTTACAAACTAGGCAGATGGCACTTACGCTGGTAGAATGCTGGCATTCACTTCGGAACCGACTGCCAACCGAGCTCCGGTACAAAGCGGCCAGCGAAACTGTTGTCCCACTTAAAGCACCACCACATCAGGCAAACGAATTAGTATTCTTATCCGAAATTCATACCGGAAGCAGGTCTGAAGGAAGTGAGGATCTTCCTGTGCAATCCTGCAGTCACTCCCCATGCATTGTGCAAACTGAGTTGTCAGAGGGGCTAATCATGATCCCACTGAACCCAACTTTAAGCGACTCGCCGATATTACCACAAAAAAACGGCCAACGTCCGACCATACAACGGTCGGCACAACCTCTCATCCTAACCACGATAGTCTCGGATTGTTGCTGAGAACCAAAAGAGTTTCCTGATTGTACACGAATATCAAATTGCTCCTCAGCAAAAGCGCCGGACTTCGGTTGCGCAAGGCAACAAACGCTTAGAATCTCACCTCCGTTGCCGAGAGTTGGTTCCACTCAGGTATTACGGATGCCGAGATTGCGATTCAGGGAATGTCCTTGTTCAGACACGATCGTCGCAGCAGGGGATGTAGTGCTATCCTTTACTATCGTAACGACTTGCAATGCGAAACACTGAATAATCCGGAGACGCTGGTCACCGAATCACTATGGGGTACCTGGAGAACAACACAATTCTGGTTCCAGAGCAGCACGGATTTCGTCAAAATCGCTCCTGTACCACTAATCTGTTGACTGCTCGCGCAAGCTGGACGGAATCTGTGGACAATGGTGTAGGAGTCGACGCGGCCTACCTGCATTTCTCAAAGGCATTCGACCGTCTAGACTGTCGCATTCTACTCCACAAACTCCAGAAATATGGAATCGGTGATCCTGTTCTGGGCTGGATAGGAGGCTTTCTAGTGCAACGTCATCCCAATGTGAGGGTTTGAAGCAAATTATCGGAATCCAAGGAAGTTAACTGCGGCGTACCTCAGCGTTCGGTACTTGGACCCCGCCTGTTCCTGGTTTTCATAAATGATCTCGCGAGCGTGCTATCTTCTAACTGTTTACTATTTGCTGATGACCTAAAGATATGGCGCACTGTAGCTGCAGTGGAGGATCACATAGTGTTACAGGAGGACCTGGACAAAGCGTACAATTGGTCCATCGAGAACATGCTACATTTCAACGTCACCAAGTGCAAAGTTCTCAGCATACGGCACAAGAGTATGCACAACTACCGCCTAGGACCACAAATTCTACAGCGGGCTTCTCACGAGTGCGATCTCGGCGTGATAGTTCAAGATGACCTCGGTTGTTCGAGGCAGACTGAAAAGACAGCTAAGAAAGCGAACCAATACCTCGGCCTTCTTCGCAGAGCCTTCGGGAAGTTTGACCCTTCGATCTTTCCAAAAATGCTTAGTGCGTACGTGAGGCCACACGCGGAATACGCTATCCAAGCGTGGCAACCCTGGTTCAAGCACCATCTCACCGCGCTCGATACCGCATAATGTAGGGTAACGAAGAGCGTCAAAAGTTTGATCAGCCTCCCCTACCCACTCAGGCTGAAGACTCTCGAAATATACAGTGAACGTTATCGGCGTCTAAGGGGGGATCTCATAATGGTGTACCTAATCCTGAGGAACCCCAACCACCCATGCCATTCCCTTCTAATACTCAATCAAATCACCCCACTATGAGGTCATCAGTTTAAGCTGGTCACGCATTACAGCGGACTGGAATGTCAGCGAAACATTTTCTCCCTTCGAGTGTCACATCCGTAGAACGTCCTCCAGAAACATGTAATTAATGCTCCCACCTTATCCCTTTTCAAAAAACAGCTTGGCGATACTCTGTCACATTTACACTATGTGCTATAGCCCATGACCACCAGATGCTGGCACTAATGCACAACAGACAGTGGACAGTGCCATAACCCTACTCGAGAATGAGTCACTCCAAACACCTTGTACACAATTTGATAAACGTTACTACTCTAGAAACTGGATTTCTGTATCCGGTCGACTAGAGATAACTGCACACGAGTAAGTGTTGTCATTACTATATTTTATTTTTTGCTCGCTTATTACGTAATCTATATCCACTCCACTTATTGCTTTGTGTGCGTATATGCTAATTTCAAACCTTTTATACGGCAGTGCAGTTAAAACTGTAATCGCCCGAACCGACGATTTCATTATCCTTTGATCTATCTTTTCTCACTCTAACCACCCTACCATTGTTCATTGTTGGCGTCTCAAGCACAACCACACCGGTTTCGTGGCAGTCATATACCGCTCCCCATCTTTCACTCCAGAGATGGATTTCCAGCTAATATCATCACTGACGAAATGCTTACTCCCAAATTACGCACTTTCTTATGTCCGGCGATTTCAACGTGCACGAATTGGAAACGTGGGTATCCCGCAACAAAACATACGAGGTCGAACTGCAAGATCTTATCGCAAGGATCCAGCTCTACAATCACATCAGCTCACCTACTAGGTAAATAAATGATAATAAACCACCGGTACTTGACCTCGTACTTAAAAATATAGAACTCATTATCGACAAGCCATTTATAGACACCCCACTGGGGTTAAGGGATCAGGTCAGCATAATTTATAACTTTGTGTGCGGCGCTAAATACCCGAAAGAATACAAAGAACTAACACGTACTATCACACAATACAACATCGTGAACAACCTAATTGAGACAACCGATTGGGAATTCTTGAAAGGTGGTTCACTTGACAGAGTCTGCACTTAGCTTGCTGGACGCTTCAGCAATCTAATCGCAATTGTTTCAGAAACGAAGTAAGTTCGCTCCACCGATATCTTGTCTTTCATCAGAAATAGAACCCGCATGCGCGTGTCATTAAGGAATTCAGCTTCGCAAACTTACAGAGCTCTTCCGAGTCCCGAAACCTGGAGCGATTACTTGGCACAGCGCAACCACTGTAACATGCTTGTCCGTGAGGACAAAATGACTCATCAACAACATTTGGTCCGTAAATTTGTCAACTACACAAAGCTCTTAAACAAGCATGTTAACGTCATCCGGAAACTGTGCTTGGCATCCCCCACTTAACACGGCCGTCGGAGTGGCACGGAGTGTCCAAGAGGCAGCCAACGCCCTACGAATGCAGTACGCCCAAACGTTCCAAAGAGACGTCCGCCAATGTTTCATACTCACTGCCCTATTCCCAACTTCAACACTCACTGGTATCGATCTTACTGCCAATACTGTGTTAAAGGAACTGCGCTCACTACGAACCTACAGATCACCCGGAATAGATTATATTCACCCGAAGGCGCTGAATGTAGCAGCAACAACGCTGGAAGGGCTATTATCGCATATCTTCTAAACGTGCTTGGATAAGCAATTTGTGCATACCATGTGTAAACATGGCGTAATCACTCCACTTTTCAAAGGCGGCGTTTGCTCGGAACCCGCCAACTATCGTCCAGTGGTCCTCCTCCATGTACTCTCAAAGGTGATGGAGGCAATTATCGCTGAGGCTTTAGTGGACCATCTAGAAAGCCACAACCTCATAGCATCCGAGCAACAGGGTTTCCGCCAACACCGGTCATGCCCTACCAACCTACTTAGTGCAGGCAGTAGTTACAAAGAAGCGGCTGAGGAACGCAGAGGGACAGACGTTATTTACCTCCAGTTCCCCAAAGCCTTCGACCAACTGGACCACCGCATTATTCTTCACATTCTTAAAAGCTGTTAAATTGGTGATCCGGTCCTTGGGTGGATCAGGAATTTCTTGCAGGATCGGCAACTGCAAGTCAGAGTTCGAAGTGTGCTGTCCCATCCGATTTATATAGAATGTGGAGTTCTACAAGGATCATTTCTGCGGCCACGTCTGTTTCTGGTGTTCATTAAGGAGCTTACGGTTTGTTTGCCTCAGGTTTCTTGCTGTGCGCTGCTGGTGTTAAGAAATGTCGGACGATCGCCGACCCAGTAGATCACGATGCACTTCAGCCAAACATGGAATCGGCGAATGGGTGGTCACTCCGCAATCTGCTCCTGTTCCATTCGGGGAAGTGTAAAGTGGTCCACATTCCATCCCAGTCGAACATCGCATGTAAGCGTAGAGATTATGTCCTGCAAGCAGCCATCCAGGAAGGTGACAGTGGAGTACTAGTCCAGGCTGATCTGGGCTGCTCAGAACAATATCGGTAGGCATCAAATGCTGTGAACTAACACGTTGGAATACTGCGGAAAGCATTTGGGCGGTTTGATTCCTCTGTCTGTTCTCAGTTGCTTAACAAATACATGCGACCTCATGTGGAATACGCGACCTAGGTGTGGCAGCCCTGGCAAAAACAAAATCTTACAGCGCTCTAGACTCCACAGAGACGAGCCACGAAGCACGTCTAAAGGTTGTTCAATCTTCCTTATCCACTTAGACTGAGGACCATGTACTTATACAGTGGCCGGTACCGGCGCCTACGTGGTGACCTTATTATGGCGTACCAGATTCTAAGGAACCCCAACCACGTTTGCCGTCACGCACTACAACTGATCTACAACACGAATTTGAAGGGCCACCAGTTCACCTTAGCCACGCAATACAGTCGGCTAGAATGTGGATGGAACTTTTACTCACTTCATGGGTGTCAACCTTGGAACGCCCTCACAAATTACGTTGCTTCTGCTTGCACTTTGCCTGTGTTTTAAAAAACGTCTTGATGTTGCTCTAAACCAGCTACACTACGAGGTAAAGCCTGTGTGCCTCGACAGATGGTACAATGCGACGAACGTTGCACAACCAGGATTAACCTACACCACAAGTTTGGCCATTTCTGCATGCCTCTGTTTTAACACTGTGGTGAGTCCACCAACACGTTTTTATTTGATCCCTTTATTTTCTATGCACCAAGTTGTGGTTCTCTTTTTGGCCATCCTCCGGGACTTGCTAAGCATCCGATATTTTGCTCGTAATATATAATGCTGTTCCATTGTTGTACTGAAACTCCCAAATGGTGTGAATGATTGGTGTCACTAAATGTATTTTTGCATCATCGTGAGATTATAACATGGCACGTTTGGTAAGCATACTTGTAACATATATTAGTAGCTACAATGTTAAAATGCAAAAGTGCATAAACAATGTTAGAGGCAACCAAAGGGGTTCGTGAGGATGAACTTAAAAATACCGTGGATAAGTGAGACGACTAAAGGAAACTTTTTAACCAAAGCCAATGAGCAAAACAAGTGGAACTCAGAAAGTAACAACGCTCGGTTGGCACATATTCACTGCTGGAAGGTTGCAGAAAACAGTGACAACAGGTACAATGAAGAACAGAAAAGACAACCAAGTAAGGAAATGCCGGATGTTTCAAGAAACCGGCAAGGGTGAGCTAAGTACTAAACTAATAACGTGTATCGGTTATTGCCAAACATGGCACCCGATGAGTGCTGACAAGGCATTTGATTATTATGCTTGCTAGGTGAGAGATCATTGTATACACATTATGTAGTCCCACATGCGCGCAGAGTAGGCACTCCAATCAGGAACGTTGCCGGCGAACGTGAACTAACCGCCCGACGTACATGCAAGCTGAGACTGGAGAGCAAAATGCGTAACCTACCGCTGCTGCACGGAGACACGAACTAACACGACTGAGCTGCCACATAAGTTGTTGAACAATGTTAGTGTTCTGAGGAAACTTCTGTTAGAATCAGGGTGGCCATGTGCAGTAACGGCGGGCAGCGTTCTGAAGAGAGTTCGCTAGGTTCGCTGCAGCATGCAAGGTACATGCATTAGTGTCCTGTGAAAAGCTCAGTACGTTCACTGTGAATGGGCATCAAAGACTTGAGTACGAATAGGTTGTGAGTTGCGCAGTCTAATTCGTCGTAGGACGATTGTGTGTTTGAGGTCAGACTGGCGAAATCCGCGTAAGTTTTGCAGAGCTATGCCAGCTTTACAACAGAAAGTCGGTCCGGTCTAGATTTCACAGCTAAGTAACCATCTACTTGCACGCGTGTACTTCATTGCACTGACACTGAATCACTAAAGAAGAGTAGTGCGCGGAGAGCAACAAACATAAACACGTTCTAAAACCGAATGCTGTTAGTTATCTTTTCATAACCCACTTTACACAGCATGACCCCCTCAAAAGTTTTCTCCACCCAAGGCCTCCCAACAATTCCCTGTGGCCCACAGAGGGCCATATGGCCTCCGGTAATAGTAACATCTATTCCTTTTTACATGCAACTTCACGCATGGTGCTAATAAGTTAGGTTGTTAAAAGACATTAACATAACTTGTTGTTCATTCAAGTTCACACGCACAGCATTTCCTTCTCTCCCTGAGGGGTTATGTGCACGCACTATCAGTGACACTTCCATTGGTCATGGGACATTAACCAATGGGACTCACTGGGTGTAAGCACAAGGCTAGACGTATGCGTCTATGGGGACAGGTATGCTCCCGAGTAAGTTGACACATTAGTGTTAACGGAAGGCAGATAGGGATAAGAGTGTGAGTGCTCGACGTCAAAAACAATACGCCTGACTATAGCTGGTCAACCTAGAATGAAGAGTTTGAACGTTCTTGCTCAGCACCCGTTTAACAGATCTTATGTCTGAAAGCGTTACCATTAGTTCGTATTCTGAACCGGCCGGTAGCCTGTGTGGCTGGGACAAATTTCAACGCGTGTCAGAGCAGTCCGAAACGTCTTAAGTGCACAGTATGTCATCGGCCCAAGGTGCACAGTACCAGCAGCACATCTAGGATCCAGATTAGTATTGCCTTTGGTCAAAACAATATATCGCATTTATATTATAATAATCTCGATAAAATATTATTATTATTACTGGCGGTCGAACTGTTCGCTGAGCTTGGCAAATTTGTTGCAAAGCTTTCGTCACCAATAGAGGTGATATCATCGTTGTGTAGTTGAGTGGCGTGCAGTAGCTTTGACTAGAGTACAGCAGCCTCGGTGAGAGTACGCTGAGCGTGTCGTGCGTGTGTTATTGTACCGCCGAGGTTGTCCGTGGAGACGAGCAATCCTATTGTTTGGGACTTCGATCCGCGTTCAGCTTCGTTGACGGGAAGATGACTTTTGATCTTGACCAATTGTGTTTCATGGCCTTTGTCTGCTTGTTCTTGTGACCGAGTCCGTTAATTCTGCTTGTCTAGTCACCCGTTCCACCGGATTCGATCGATCGGGTTGGCGGTCGTTCTCCAATAGCGTTGCGTATATTGTGTCCAGTTCGATGTGTCGATTGTTTGAACTCGTTGTAGTACCAGGCTTCCAAAAACTCCCTCTCGTGTTTTGTACTTCCATGTACTGGGGTTTTTATATGTTCCAGATCGAAGTGATGGCCTTTTGATCTACATGCGCAGAAACCAATGAGTGGGGATCATGCCTTCTAACGGCTGGCTTGCGTTCGGTGATTCGTGTACAAATCTTTCTTCCAGTTTGTCCGACGTAGTTTTTATCGCAGTCGCTGCATTTTACATGGTAGATGACATTGCACTGGTTGGCTTGATTGACTTTTCGTTGCATTTGAGATCAATTTCCTTAGGGTTGCACTTGGATTGTGAGCCACAGAGATTCCATGTGACGGTAGCAAGCTCCCTGTTAGGTTGGAGAAGTTCTTGATGTAGGAGAGTTCTCTCTGTTTGCTTGCTTGCTCAGGTGAATGCTTCTGCTGTTTCTCAGCCATTCGTTTCTTTAAGCTCCTTCTGATGAAATTTCTCGGATAACCGTTGTTTCTATGCACTCGATATAGGTGCTTTTCTTCCTGTTTCCGAGATTCGGCTGTATTGCAGTGCGTTTCCGCTCTTTTGAATAGGGTTTGAATGCAGCTCTTTTTGTGATTCATCGGGTGGTTGCTGTGGTAGTTTACTATCTGGTCCGTATGCGTTTTATTCCGATATACGCATATTTGCAGAGATTTATCGATATTCCTATTGACCATTCAAAAATAGTAACTTGTTATCCTTCTCTAATTCAATCATAAAGTTGATACCCTCGAATGTGCTGCTGAGCAAATTGGTGTGTGGCCTTACCCTGTTCCGTTTAACGATGACAACTGTGTCGACCTCGTATCGTATCCAGAGTTTTGGGCTGATAGATAGCCGTGCAATGCGCTCCAGTTTTAGCATTACGGTTTCTGCAATGAGACCCGAAATTAAGGATCCAATGGATGATCCTCTCATTTGCTGCTATACTTGTCCAGCAAAGCGGAAATAAGTGTTCATGCAGCGTTTCAGGATTTCTTAAAATCTTTCAGGTTGTACGGTTGTCGTTGGGCTTAGTTGATTCTCAAGTAGTTCCATCATGGTTTCGTTGGTCAAATCGCGACCGTTTGAAGTGAAGAGTGCGGTGACGTCGAAAGAAAGCATTTTTTCGTCTTCTTCTATGCTAACACTATGCAGTTTGTTGAGGAATTGTTCATCATTGCTGATGATATGTTCGAATCCAGCAATCAAATATTTCAACTTCCTCCACAAATACTTTGCTGGTTTATATGATGGGGTTCCGGGGAGCGAGACGAGTGGTCGTGGTGGGAGTTGTAGCGCCCAAAAAGATAACTGCTATCTTTCGTGTACAATTTAATTGTTGACCTATTTTATATTATTCCTTCTTGATTTAATCTCCCTTACAACCGGCTCGACAATCGACCGCCTTGTAAGTTCCCGCGCTCACGTGTTCGCTCTTGTCACGCTTCATCCGTCCGCGTCTTCTTGTACCCCATTGAATACAGTACGCAGTGTCCGACTCCGATTGTCTTCTGATATCCGCGCTTAATTTCGCGCACTGTCTCGGACTAGTATTAACTAATCCTACAAATTGGTGGCCTCGATTCGCACGCGCGAATTCACCTATTTTCCTCGTTTGTATTTTTTGGTAAGTTCGTACTTTTTCTTGCTTATATACCTGGATTCATTGGTTTCTTGCGTACTTTTAGTACCTTTATCCTGTTTTTGTTCATCCTTTATCTTTTCGGCTCACATTTCGAGAGTGGCATCTGAGTCGTTTCGCAGCATACACGTGCTTACTTTGGCTGTTCGAAGTTTCCTGGAACACAGCTCAGTGATTTGGTTTACGATATTGGAGATCGAACTGGAAAAAATGGCATTACGGCGGAGCGTCCGAGGTACAATCAGCTCGTCCCAAGCCTTCCGTCGTCGGTTATGACGCTGATTGAAGACATTCTACTCATCCATCGAATGAGGCAAAGTACAAAATGATGAAGCAAGCGATTTTAAAAGAGTTACGGCCCAGCGCACGAGCTGGATTTGAACAGCACAATGGTCTCCAGCTTGGCGATGGCAAGCCGTCTGCGTTGCTCCGCGAAATTCAGCGCATCGCTGGTCTCTTATTCTTAAACGAAGAAAGGATAAAGGAGCTGTGCTTTGCACATCTCTCACGGCCATTGCCGGTAATGCTGTCCATGTTTATAGATACACCACTGAAAGAATTAGCTACCAAGGCAGGCGCTGCGTTCGAACGTTTTCCGCAGCAGACGACCAGTAGCTCCGGTGACGTTTTCTCACCGATGAAAACCGAATCCCAGATTTGCTCCCAGTCGTCAGACCCATCTGACCCTAAAGACGAGGCAATTGCACTAATTTGCAGCAGGATAGCAGTAATGAAGGCTTCGAAGCGGCGTGTGACGCGGTCAAATGCTGACCATCTTTCGGCTACCGTTCATTGCGGATCGTCTCTGTCTGCACCGAGTACGTCTCGTTCGGCACGAAAGCGCAACATTTTACCTGCACGTTCTCAGTCAGATCATAGCAAACTCGTCGAAGTACTATGTCGATATCACCGCCAATACAATGGAAGAGCTGGACGTTGTCGAGCTCCCGGAATTAGGCACGACCCAACTGCTTCAGGGAAAGCGAATAGCCCCGCATACTAGCACGACAAACTTAGCAGTCAATAACAAAGAAAATCGCCTGTTTTACCTTAAGGATCGACGTTCTTCCATCATGTTCCTCATTGACACGGGAGCGGAAGTCAGCGTCATTCCAATGACCGCTAACGACAAGCACTCAGAGCCTACGTACAATCTGCGTGCGGCCAACGGTTCTCCGATAGCTTCATTCGGTCAGCGCATGCTGAACCTGGACCTCAGTCTTCGCCGAGATTTTCAGTGGATTTTCATGGTTGCGTCTGCACCCTTCGCAAGTATCGGTATCGACTTCCTCCGACCTTTTGGGTTGCTTTTTGATGCTGGTCACCACAGAATTTTAGACGACTATACTAAACTAGGGGTCGAAGGCGTTCTTACGGAAGCCCCAATAATCAGTCCCGTTTTTCGAATCACCCATGTAGCATCAGATTATGTGAACCTACTGTCTGAATACCCGCGACTGGTACGACCAGTTGCAGAGCTTCTGCCAGTCACGACAGCGGTCGCTCATCACGTAGTCAGGCGTCGTCAGCCAGTTAGCGCACGACCAAGACGGCTTGCACCTGACAAACTACGTGCAGCACGAGCTGAATTCGACCACATGCTTCAGCTCGGTATCGTCAGACCGCCTAACATCTCATGTGTGTCGCCTCTGCACATGGTTCCGAATAAGGTCATGGGGGACTGGCGTCCTTGCGGCGCCTATCGAATCTTGAATACGGTTACCACGCCTGATCGCTACCCGATCCCACACATAGTGCATCTCACCACCAGTCTGGCAAGTAAAAATATCTTCAGCAAAATCGATTTGGTACACACAGACAACCAAATTCCGGTAGCCGAAGCGGACATAGCTAAAACTGCCGTGACGACTCAATTTGGTTTGTTTGAGTTTCTGCGCATGTCATTTGGTCTAAATAAATGCCGCGCAAACTAATCAGCTCTTCATCGACTAAATTTGTCGCGGCTAAGACTTCGCTTACGCTTATCTTGACGACATTTAATCGCGAGCTCCTTTTGCCAAAAGCACATGCGCCACATACGAATACTTTTTGATCGTTTAGCACAACACGGGGTGACGATCAACGCAGAAAAGTGTTCGTTTGGTGTCGACTAAGTAAACTTCCTCGGTCATCATATCTCTTCTGCAGGCGTCGTGCCACTTCAGGATAAAATTCAAGCCATCATCGACTACCCGAATCTCATTCTTTCCAACAGATCAGGCGTTTTGATGGGCTTGTCAACTTTTACCGACGGTTCATACCCAACTGCGCTTCGCTGATGCAACCCCACACGGATCTTCTCCGAGGGAAACTCAGGAAATTCGAATTTCCCGCCTCAGCACTCGCTGCTTTTAAGTCGCTGAAAGAGGCTATCGCCAATATAGCCTCTACAGCGCATCACGATCCGGCCGTCCCGCTGTCCCTCAGTATTGACGCCTCGGACGTGACGGTCGGCGCTGTTTGCAGCAATGAATAGCCGACACGTGGCAGCCCTTAACGTTTTTCACCAAACGCCTACAACCTACCGAATCTCACAACAGCACGTTCGGTAGAGAACTACTAGCCGTATATCTAGCGATACGTCACTATCGACACTTATTAGAAGGCGGATCCTTCGCCGATTTACCGACCACAAACCAATGACTTACGTGCTCGGCTCGACTACCGGCCGATACTCTTCTAGAGAGTTGCGCCACCTTGAGTATATCGCTCAGTTTATGACCGATATACGGCATGTCATAGGTGTGCACAACACCGTCGCCGATGCACTTTCCGCATCCAATCTATTTCGACTGACGCCGGCACTGCTATTGACTTGGCAGCCATGGTCACAGCGCAACTGAACAACAATGAGCTTGATCTACTACGCAGGTCTCCCTCACTGTACACACGACCCGTTCCGCTGATATCATCAGACGGCACTATACTTTGCGATTTATCTTTGGGCACGCCGTGCCCAGTCGTCCTACGTGAGTTTCGGCAGACCGTGTTCGACACGCTGCAAGTCTTGTCTCATCCAGGCGTTCGTGCATCGGTTAAACTCGTAACCGCACGATTCGTTTGGCGCAATGTTAATCGGGACGTCCGTACTTGGGCAGCTGCTTACCTTCCGTGACAACGCGCGAAGGTGCACAAGCATACGAGAAGCCCATTAGGCACGTTTCCGACGCCAGACGCAAGTTTTCGTCACGCGCAAGTCGACCTCGTAGGTCCTCTGCCGCCTTCCAAAGGCTCTGTAAACCTACTGACCTGTATCGATCGATTTACTAGATGGCCTGAGGCCGCCCTATCCAAAAGTGCTCCTCGGAAACGTTAACGAAAGCTTTTCTGGCGCGCTGGGTAGCTCAATGCGGCTGTCCCGCCATCGTGACCACCGATCGAGGGTCACATTTCTCATGGACATTTGCCACGTTGTTTAAGGATTTAAGCTGTCGCCACGTTCAGACGACGACATATCATCCGGTCGCTAACGGCATGGTGGAATGTTTTCACCGCCAGTTGAAGGTAGCGCTACGTGTGCACACAGATCCTTCATGGTCAGAAACACTTTCCCTCGTCCTCCTAGGATTAAGAAACACCGTTAAAACCGATTTCGATGCAACACCAGCGCACTTAGTGTACGATTGCATGCAGCGGTTACCCCGACAGCTGGTAGCAGCAACCCCCTCTACTTCGTCTTTCGACTATGGAAGTTACACCGATCGATTGGCTCACCAGATGCGTGAGCTGCGTCCACCCGCTCCTCGATCGCAGAAGACACCATTGTACGTGCCTGAGAAACTGTCTAATTGCTCACACGTCCTTCGCGCAGGCGGTGTTCGACAGCCTCTTCAGTCGCCGTACATAGGACCTTTCAAAGTGCTACACTGTGTGAGTAAGACGTACACAATTAACCGCGGTGGTCGACGCGAAGTCGTCACCAGCGACCGTCTAAAACTCGCCTTTATGGAAGAAACCACCTCGCCTACTTCGTCTGGTAGTGCATCCTGCGATGTGACAACTAACCGCATCAGCTTACAGAATCCTAGTGCAGTTCAACTAGACCACGATCTCGGTCTACAAGCTTCAGCCGGCCCGAGATCTCCTGAATCTAGCCCGCCACCTCCCACGACCAATCGCCGTGGTCGGGAGGTGCGTAAGCCGGTTCGTTTCTCCGACTATGTACAGTGTAAATACGTTTGGCTTTGTAGATATTGTATATAGTTGCCACGTTTTTGGTCGATTAACGTTTTGAAAACAAACACAAATATCAAAAACCCCCGAAAAACCTTGTGAAAAGTATTAGAAAACCAAAACATTTAAACACGCAGATCATTCGTTCGTTCTTTTGGGTGTTTTCTGCTCATGTTCTTCTATTTTCTCGTCACTACATGCCCTACTTCTCCCCTTCGATCGTCTGGCCCACACGAGGAATGTTTTCGAGGACCCTGACGCGAACGCTGGTCTATTCTCTGCGGGACGAATGTCACTTCTTCGCGGGACGAGGGTCGTTTATCAGTGGAATGAGGGTCGTTTTGGCGCGGGGCGGGTTGCGGCGGGAGGAGAGACCACTCCTAGGCGCACCGTTTGGCAGCAGCGGAGGTTGAGGTCATGTCGGCCTTCTTTGCGCCAGCCAGTTTTTTGTAATCGGACAAGCCCGCTTCTACGGCTTGCCGAAATGCACTCTGTCCTGCAATCAATAAATAACAAATCACAAACGGCACAGCGGACTCCTACTTCCGGCGAACCCCCATTTGACGCGAGCGCTTGCTCAATCTTACTCGGCACGGTTTTGCCTTACGAAGCTCAAATCAACACTCCCATTCGAACGTTCAGTTGCATCTTTTTGAACGTCACTTATTCCTTGTTCTTATGCAACAACGATGGTTATGTCTTTCTGAATCGGATGATAGAGGTGCTCCAAGGCTGTACATATATAGTTGGTGAGAAAGAAGGCATCTCAATCGCAAGACCGGATTATTTGACGGAAGGGTTCCCCGTTAATACTGCGGCTGGTGTAGTAGGTAAGAGGTACTTGCTTGGTAGCCATTTTAACAGTGAATGTTAAGAGCATCATGTTGTCGTCGTTACCAGGGATGTTCTCTGAAACGTCTCTCTGTATGTTGGCCATATCCAATATAAACATCACGTCTAATGTGTTCGTCAACCTAATTGGTATAGTAACCCACTGTGTCCAACCAACTCTGACTGAATAAATGAAGGCTGTGTATAGACAAGAAGGTCTGGGAAGAGCAGTGTATCTTCGGTATGTTAAAATCACCTACAAGTATGCTTTGTTTGTGCGTCTATTCTGATGCAAAATCGAAAGCTGAGGTGACACGGACAGCATACACGATTGATGAATTTGGCGGTTACAACTAAACCGAGGCTCTTGAGACGGAGAACCAGAGAGAATTAGGGACATTTGTTAGCGGTGGATGTTTAAACCGTTCAGCTGTACATATGTGATGGGGTTGCATAAGGAATCCTCCATCTATTCATTTACAGTGATCTTTACGAAAAGGTGTTAATTGGGAGTAATTGGATTACAGCCTAATATATCAGCGAGGTACCATGTTTCGATAACGAGGATTGCTTACAGCTCGATTAAATGTGAAAGCATACTTAGGAACTACCGTTTTTTGATAATCCATCTGGTGTCAACCAAAAGTAATGAAAACATACCATAAATGGTGGAATCAACATTCACGTCACTGTTGTCTGAGTCTTTGTAATCGCGGATTATTTGAGCGGTAAATAGGTGTGTGAGCATTGGGAACAAGTCCATTGCTATTAACCTTGCGGTTAGTGGTAGTGTGCTATCCGCGATCGCCGGTATATGTAGTGAAAGGCGAGGGTTAGTGTATCAAGTATACATTGCGGTTGACTTGGCGTTGAGCTTATCTGGTCATGTGAAGCAATAGTAGAAATACCCGGGTGCATATATTTGGCATCTGCCGCGTATGTATGGAATTTAAATATAAGCGGTTCCATTCAGATATATATATATATATGTATGTATAAACGGATTTGTTTCGTTTTCTGATGATGCGATGGAGGAAGCCTTGAAGCTCTCAATGAAGTTACTGGATGTAATAGTGATTTTATCTGCATTCCTAACGATTTAAATAGTCCCATTTTGTGAGCCGCTTGTGACTTCCTGACTGGTGTGGATCACCGGTCTGGAGTACCTGCGTCCAATTCATACGTTTTTCATTGTATTCCCCTGGGGGACAAATAACCTCGGCTCCACCAGTCTTCCCTTTGAACGGGTGTTTGGTTTATCACTACAAGCAGTGCTGGGACAGTAGTACTTTTTGTAACCTGTCATGAATTTTAACGAATTCCATCTAAAGTGCTGTTGCTTTCCACAGTATCTGCCAAGCAACGCTTTCGATTCAACCGTGCTTACTTCTGGAAGCTGATGGCATCCCTCCATCCGCCATGAAACTGGGAGTGCATGATATGTCACTACTCATTTTGTATATGTATGCCGCTTCACTGGGATCCAAGTACTTTTCAAATCAATGGAAAACTTCATTTCTCAGCCATCGCCACAAGGGTTGCGCAAAACAGCAAACTGACTATTACAGACAAGCCATAACACTCCTATAACATACGGATTATTTGCGAAAAGTGGTGAACAAGTTTAAAGAAATTCATCAACTGACTGGAGCTAATAGACTGGTCCCAAAATGGTTCCCTTGACTGACGATCATACACATTCTGGTAGCTGCATTATCTGAACTACATACCGGACTCTATTGACTCAAAATATACAAAATTAATTCTATGATTGGACATAGAGAAAACATTGGATTGGGTGCCTCACAAACGGCTACCGATTCACATAGATTTCTTTGAATTCCGAAACACATTAATGGATTGGCTATCATCATACATGAACGGTCCAGCGAAAATAGTCACCTTAGGCGCCTACTGCTCTTCCCCGCGTCCAATTACCAGAGGGATTAAACAAGGATGTGCGCTCGGTAAATTAATTTCCCTTCTTTGTGTCAATAATAGCAGTTCGGTTAACAAATGTGGCGTGATGTATTTATTTGTTGATGATAATATAACATTTGTCCACAAGTACCGAGGAGTTGCGCTTCCGAATGCACTATTACTCATTCAAGAATACATTCATTCGCTTGAGGCTTGATGCTACAGGTGGATAATGGCGTTTTAAGCACAACAGTCCCCATATATTGGGGTCGCTTGACACCCGGAGTGTCTATTACACATAACAGCGAACGCATCTGATTACAACGGTGTACCCGTGAGCTTGGAATCAGATATCATTGTACCTTCATGTTCTTAGAACAGATTGTGTACCAGATAGCACGAGCCGGACAATCCTACGCTAACATCTCTCATAGCGTGAATACAATCTTAGCTACAGTTGAACTGGTTAAGATTCTTAATCGTCTCATCCTGGAGTATCGCAGCATAAACTGAGGCAATACGAGGAAATTAGACAGAACATCGATAGAAAGTCTTCAACGGTCATTCAGTAAACATGTACTTGGAAAAATTCTGTTTTAAACCCTCGGGAACGATGCGAGCAACTCCATCTCCATCCACTTTGGCTGCGAATTCTTAAGATAACTTGAAAATGATGCACAATTTGATTTACCGCAATATCCATTGCAATAGATTCACCTTACCATTGCAGCTCAATTACGATCTCGACCTAGGTAACAAACACCTTACTCTTATCATTCCACGAGGCAAGACAAATTTGCTGTCTAATTTTCGTCTCGTCATGTATGCTTCGCTGTGTATTCGGTTGCTGTTCACCATCAGGTCGTCTGAGACTGTGTAATCCTTTCGCATTAAAGTTGGGGAGCTACCTATACCCGGACATCAGTATGTCATATTTTTCGTACGGAAGGTCATTTGAACATCCATTCGATGGAAGCCCAGATGATGTCTAATGGGTATAACATCACCAATTTACGCACCATGATTAGTCCGCATTGTCTACAAAATACTCCAACTGCGAATTCGCCTCCTATCATCGCATAAGACAAACCTATGGGGCAAATACATTGCCAGAAATGCAGACAAATATTGAAGATAAGTTGATATCGCTCTTTCAAGAGCAAGACCTCACATGTGCGTGTATGTTTCGTGACAAATATTGTCAGCTATTCAGTTGATGAGAAATATGCCCAGTAATATTTATGATAACTATAATGTTGTTATTATTTTTTGTTGTTGTTTGTATTATCCTTATGTGGTATATTTTTTACTAATGGCAATACTAACCTAGATCCTTAATGTGCCGCTGATATTGTGCATCTTGGTCCGATCACATATTTTGCGCCGCATAGGATTCGGACTTCTCAGACAAGCGCCGTAAATTTCGGCATAGCGACACCGGCTACAGGCCGGGTCAGAATACGAACCCATGGTAACTCTTTCCGACATAAGTTCTGTTAAAGGAGCGCTGAGCAATAAGGTTCAATCACCTCATCCTACGTTGATTAGCTGCAGTCAAGCGTGCTGTTTGTGACCTCGAGCACTGACACTCTCATCCCTGTCTGCCTTCCGTTAACACCAATATGTCAACTTACTCGGGAGCATACCTGTCCCCATAAACGCGTACATCTAGCCCTGTGCTTACATCCAGGGGGTCCCATTGGCTGATGTCCCATGACCAATGGAAGTGTCACTGATAGTGCGTGCATGTAACCCTTCAGGGAGAGATTGAATTGGTTTGCGTGTGAACTTGAATGAACAACAAGTTATTTGGATATCTTTTAACAAGCTAACTTATTAGCACTATGCGTGCAGTTACCATCAAAAGTTATTGCTCATCGCATACTCTTTTTCAGGCTGTAACGTTAGGAATCATTGACCCTCTTCTAACCTGCATCACCGTCTATCTCCTTCAGCTGCATTTGATGGTCAGATTTCGGAGCGCCTTTTCTGACCCCATACAAGTTGCACGTGGTTTGCCTTGTCTCTCGGTGCTACGTCCCTGATTGTTTTTGATAATTACAACTACGTCCTGCTGTTTGCCGATGACGTCAATAGTTGGCGCAACGTTCAGGGGAACGCTGACCAACAACGGCTTCAGTGTGATCTAGATACGGCACATCAGTCAACCATCCAAAATTCACTGCAAACCAATGTGGGTAAATATAAGGTTCTGTTCACACGACACAAGAGCAAACACTGTTACAGGTTCGGAACGCATATGCTGCAGCCAGCTGCCACCGAACGTGATTTGTGCGTACTAGTTCAGGATGATCTACTTTAGTCCAGGCAACCCATAAAAGCCTCTAAAACGGGTACTCAACCTGTGGGCCTGTTACGACGGGCGTTCTCACAAAGTGATCGCTCTATTTTCCGGCAACTTCTTAGTGCGTATGTTCTTCCTCATGTCGAATATGCGATTCCAGTTTGGCACCCATGGTTAAAACAACACTATCCTTATCCATATTTAATACACATTTGGATGACTCACTTACTCGCCTATACTTTGTTACCGAGTACTTCATCTCCATCGCAATCCTGGAATATCTTTTGTATTTTTTTGTTCTAACATGTTTGGGCTGTGAAACCATACGGATCGCAGGACTACAGCGAAATGAGCTTTTCGATAACCGTGCACAACCACCCAATAGGACATGTAAAGCATTGCTTCTTAACCTATATAAATTCATTGTTCATTGTTCGTTGTTGATTGAATCTCAAGGGTAGATAGTTTTTCGGAATTCGAACGCACTGTCCTTACACAGAAACGAAGAACATGTTTCTCAATTTCGTGAAAGGTAAATAGTAGTCATTATATCCGGTGACGCAACCTTCAGCGGTAGGTTCTAGCGTCTGTTACATATTTCTATTTACCAATACCTAAAGCATCCAAGCAATCTCCAAACCTATGATTCAGCATTGTGCCGTAACAGCACAACATCCAAGCCTGATCTGCTTCAGATACAGTCCTACTGAACCATCCATCTTTACTCCACATTAGCTTATGATTTACCGTATATTACCCAATATAAGCCGCTCAATTGATAGGCTGACAGTAGCACTTTGCGCTATCATATTTGTTCAAAGTCTTTAGTTCTTATATAAACCGAGCCCCCGAAAAAACAGCAAAAAGCGAAACGCAATTATTTCTTCTTTAATTAAATTTAGTCTTAAGACGCTGCCTAAAGGAGCGAAGTTCCAAAGCGGCGTGTTTGTGCGGGCTCACGCGAAAAGATGAACAGACGAGAGTGGCACGTTAAACTGGTTTAATACAGTTTGAAAAAAGTGAAGCGGTGCCCATTTAACGAAACCATCTATATTAGTTTAAAATTCATTTAAGGACACCGAACTGAGAATGTGGAAAAAACGATGCCGTGAGCTGAACTTGTCCGTGGCTTTAATTTTCGGTGGACTTATTTCAACCCTGCAGCCACTGGATATCCGTCCTAACAGGCGCATTAATGATAGGCCTCAGACCAGGTGGATTGTATGGATGGCATCATCTGATTTAGCGATGACGAAGGGTGGCAATTTGAAAATCATTGCCATTGTTACAATTGCAAGTAGGTTGAAAGTACCGTGGCTTGACATACCATCAGAAAGTATCGCCCGATCATTCAAAAAACGTTACATCAATAATGCGATGGATGGAAGTAAGAACTATGTCATTTTGGTGGAAATCAGTAACGACAAGAGTAGTGAAGCTGGAGATGACGACATTCACCTTGACGCTTCAATAACAGACAACTAGTTGCAGAAAATGTTTGCAGTTTCTGACTCGGATTCAAATTTTCAAGGATTCGAGTAATTTATCTTATCACTGTTTAGTGCTTGGATCTAGAAGTCTGTAAGATCTACCTGTCAGTACATTTCTGTCACTTTTTCCCGTTGCTGTGCTACTGGTTTTCGATCCCGTATAATTCAATACACTTCTGCTGATGTTCTCCGTCACGAACGACAAATGTGTAATATCCCGGGAATTTTCACTACAGAATTACGTGCCTAGATATGGACACGCAGCCCGCCGTGCCGCGTTTACACTATACAAAAGATGGGTCATTTCAAATCCCCGTCAGAAATACCTTCTTACAATTGCGGAGAGATAGCTGCAGATGTGTGCAATAAATTCCTGGGTGGGTTTTGCAGTTGACTTTTCCGGGTTGTGTATAATCTTTGTATGAGTCGACACTCCACTAAAAAAATGAAACACTATCTAACAGCTGTCGGCTTATATTCGATAATATACGGTAGATCCTGACCACATTTCACCGTCCATTTTCAAAACAGATCTTCCAAGCCAACAAACCTGACGCCCCGGCCGCCGTCACAAAAGGTAACAGTTGACAGTGTATCAAAGATTTTGTGCAGGACACAAGATCCGATTAAGGATTGCTACCCCCTACTTAATTATATCAGCGACCATAAAAAGTGAGTCAAAATAAGGATGGCTTACTTGCTTTTAAGCCCCATCAGCATATGATCAGGTGAGGCAAATGAAATAGCCAGAGGCAATAACCCGTCTGAGAACAGGTTCCCAGGAAAACGTTTCTCGGATGGTTGTATAACTTCACTCTAACTACTGGTTATACCTACACATTTTCTACTCTCTACTTTCTGTCTTTTTGTTAGTTGTATTCGATGAAACATCCATAAAAAGCCATTGGAATCTACTGGCAAATCTCGAAAACCTTACTACCTTATTCGATTAAGTTGCACAGAATGATCAGTTTACATGGTTGGTTTGCTTCTCGCATCGTCGACAATTATACCATTTATTTATCTATGATTGCAGTAGACTTGACAGAACTTCGTAACTCGACGGAGATGTCAAGGTAGTAGAGTCTCGGCTGGTTTTGATGGGTGATAGTGTTATCGATCAGAATCGCGTTGGACGTCGTTGAAGGTGGCACCAATACAACGACCCATCTTCAGTCACTAAGTACGGAGATTTATCAGGATTTAGAAATAGTACTAACAGCTCAAAATAATGCAGGAAACCAATGGTAATTTTCTATTGTCAGTGATGCCAAGATGGTTAAAATCACAGCCGTTTGTGTTAATCACAGGGGAGCAGAGCAGCGCTTCACCGGATTCATTTGAGAACCGACCGCACAGCCAAATGTGGACGCGAATTCAGGTGTCTCCGAGATTATGTGGTTCACACTAAGAAACGTAGAAGAAAAGAGCATACTGTAGATAGTCGAAATAGTTTAGGCATCAGTTGTATGTTAAAAGTGGTGGGGTGAGACTAGGAAAGCTTCGCGGATGGAGCATAAGGCGATTTCAATGTACGGTAGATGACGATTTCAGTCGAAAGTAACTGCTCAAAAGTTTTAAAAGCACAATAGAAAGACAAAATTAGGTGCCTGCATGCACTTCAGGTTATCTTTGCAATATCATTAATAGCAACCGATATGCACTGAGTGCGACGAGACAAGCTTCAGATACAGAGCGAATGAAGGAAGGGACCTAAAACGAATACATACTTACTGATGAGTAGACGGATTTGGCTAAGGTTTTATTTGGTTAATCGCAAACAGATAACACGCCGTATATTTGAGCTACCTAGCCGGAAAAACACCAGACGACCGTTTTGTCTTATTGGGACTGGTCAGTGGTACGCATTCCCTTTGTCCCCGGTGGGGTCCTCACATGACCGTCTTTGGTAGGTACCACTAGTCAGCAGTTTATGCCACTGAGCCATAGGGACGATAGTTACTCACTACTGATTAAAATCTACCCGCAATACAATCAGACTCATCATCCACTGCGATGCAGGTTAGTACTCGTGCAAATTACAGTGGTTTGCCGTTCGGATCAGGAGTTTCCTTGCCAGTGCTGTGAATCCACACAGCATTATGAGGACTGGTGTGAGTTAGTTTTTGAATGCACATGGCCGGCTTCAGATGGCTTACTGCGATGGCTTGGGCAAAGGGAGAAACTAAGGTTTGGAGCCACGCAAAGAAACTTGGAACGATGAGCCAAGAGTTAAACTTTACAGGATATAACATTCACTCTAGTTGCAATAAAGGCACCAGCACTACCCCGGTACGTAGTGCTGACACTTCACTGCCGCGCAGCCACAACCAGTCGCACGTGAGAAAGATACTGCGATGGTCGCCCAATCCACTACGCAGGCTTAAACCCGCGCCCTCGGATTACAAGCTGGGCTTGTGATCTTTAGGGCTACGGACCGGCTCGAGATGCACTCTCATTGGAAGATAGGTCCGCGTAGTGAATCCGTGAATTTAGATTACTAATCGTGGTTCTAATAATGTGAAGAGCATAGAAATATTTGATTCTACCATTGCCTCCAACACACCAATACTTTCACGGCAACCGCAACAAGGATGCAAGCTCGTCTTAATCCTAGCAAGCAAAGCCTACGCATGGCCATGGAAGCAGCCTAACTTGCATGTCCACCGGCACTGTTTCTTAGACGTGATGTGGAGGTAAACTGATATCGGTACTTGAAAAAGTCTGGATGTTACTGGTCAACTGCTTCAGTGCACAGACCGAATGAATCAGACAACTTTGAGGTAGCAGCGTACGGAGGCATATGAAACACTTTCGATGGCGGTTCACAGCAAAAGCACTCGGCCAGACGCACACTATAGACCCTGAGGAAAAGTAGACGGTCGTTCTGCTCAAGAGGGACTTTTCTGTAGCGTACATTCCACGGATCTAGGGCCAACCCTACCTTTGCATATTCAACACACTCATGGCAGTACAGTATGGGCAATGCGACATATCAAAGTTGGTCAATTGGTCCGGACCCTATGTATCTATCTGTGATGGACCAATGGTCGTAATTCATTCCACGAAGATGTACGCATTGACAGCTTCTAGACCGTCGCGGGGCACACTGAATGGGCGCTAATGACCACAGCCAAATTATGCGCTGCGCTGGCATTTATATTCGTTATTGCCATTACCTCGTCATGACTCAATACGCTCACATGGCGCGCATTGGAAGAATGCCTGTGCTTGCTTCTGATTGGCTGCTCCGTTTCCGCCTGTATTGCTTTAAATGTGAAACCGCTGCTACGTGTTCACAGCGTCCAGTGTTCACGGACCCAAACCCCAGGAAGGATGAGGGCAATGTCTAGTATGGTGAAATCGGTCTGTCACGTTAGTACTTTGCTAAACCAAATGCGCATCCTACTCCGCTCGACACACCAACACGTGTGTTGTCAACGTGTCAGTTGTGTCAGGCCAATCCTAATTGAAATGTCTTAGCTAGTAATACGGGCAAATTGTAGAACGAGTTCGCTTGCTGTGTTCCATTTACTTGTTGAGCTGGGTCAGCGAGGTTGGCATGAATCCGAGTAGCCATCCATAAAGAGCGCTTAGATTAGCTTCCGCTACCAGAGTAAATACATTTGTACTGGTGTAGTTCACTGTTGACACCACTTGTGATCCAAACCATATAGAAGATTTTAATTGTGTAAAACAGCTGATGCTGTATGTAACAAGTATGAGTATGGGCATAAAATCCCATCTAGCTAACTAGAATCTCGTCTCATTTACATATCATTCTTTTTTAACTATATATAGATAGTAGCGTGTGACGTAATTAAACATGAGAATCTCAAAGTAATCCAATGCAGTGAACCGCCTTAACTTCATGTTGTGCCGTAATAATGGGCGAACGACAACCGAGCATTTCACAAGAGCTTGTGGTCCTTGAAAAAGCCGAACATACTTCGCATAATTATTTCAGTTATTACAGGTATTTATCCGCTAAGGTATTACAGTTGTATAGGTTGGTATACTTTTATCTAAGGCTTCCTGTGCTCGCGTTACGGCTTCCGGTAAGAAAACAAATTTCAAATAACAAACCGAACCTTCTATTCCGATGCAAAGTGAAGAAAGAAAAACGAACTGTGTAACACGAGCGACGCATGATCAAACAAAATCGTCACACACAAGCCGTAAATACTGTTGTTTGAGTATCGTTTTCTAGTGATATCGCAATAGCGTTGTCTAAAACATTTCTAGGGGGTTGGTTTGTAAAGGGGGAAATTGAAGGCCGAATATTGATTCTCAGACCACTGTGAAAAGATCCGGTTGCTTACGGCTGCAAGTACAATGCTAACTAAAGCCAACGAAGTTGGGGTCACTCGTTCTCAACTCACACTCAACAAAGGAGTACACTGTCATAAGTTCAAGGCCAGAAAAACTGTAATAGAAGTGGCCGAAAACAGACCTGGCCCAATCAACACTTGGACTGAGTGGCTCATGTTTCAATAAATTGACTGTGTAGCCAAAGATTACTAAGAAATTACCTAGCGAAAGCACAAATACATTTAACTGGTCAAATCAACAGCGGAACAACTATCCTCGAAGGGCAACCACTGGCCTCAGTTCAGTGGTTTCGCCTCTTGTATAACCTGGGTAAACTATACTTCCGATACACTGATGATTTCTTGTTTAAGTCCAAACTGAAATAAGCATGATATACCTATTGCTGTGAGCATGATCATGGCTAATGTCTAAAAGGATTTAATCATCTCACGGGCAAACTTTTGTGGCTTTACCGACGTGGATAAACTCCTGCACTACAAATGAATGTCAGTGGGGAATTCAAGACAAATTCCGTCACATTGCGGCTCCGCATCGATCGGTGAACTATCAGAAGTGCTGCGAAACATCCCCAGTGCCTCATGATGGCTTCCATTCAGTTTGTGAGAAAATCATATTCTATAAAATGGTGCGTACATACAGTCTTTAGCATGTGCTATCGTTGCGATAGATGAACTCAACGTGGAATATTTCGGAGTTTCATCAAAATGTAGATTAAACAAGTAGAAAAACAGTTGCCTTGTAAATTTTCCATTTACGAAGGATCGCGTTGGATGTTAAACTGGGAAATTTTGCGCCCAGGCCAAAACACCATGTAAATTCAACTCAGCTTGACATATTCAATGTATTGTGTCAGTATATGAATATATATATATATATATATATTCGTGAGCGGTATGGGGGTTGACTGGGTTTTGGTGAAGATGCATCGCAGCCAGCTATCATGCATCCAGCAAAGCGCTAGACGGACGTTTCGTCCTATTGGGACTCGTCAGTAGCGCGCACCTGCGGAATCCTGCCGGATTGGGACCAACAACGAACCTTCACAAAAACCTTACTATTTTGTATTAACCAGTGATCACCTTAGGAGCTAACATGCCAACTCGATTTGTTGCGACTTGCAAAGGAAGCCGTTGCTCTGGGGCCGAACCCTGTCCGCTGCACGTCCATAACTTGCATGACAGTGGAGGATGAGCCGCGCCATACCGCAGTTAGATATGAGTCACGGCCGTCCGCTGCCGTCACCCATGGCTCAGTGGCATAAGTCACTGGCTCGTAAGAGTATGGTCCTGGGTCCGAATCCGGCAGCATTCGACAGGTGCGCGCTACTGACGAGTCCCAGTAAGATGAAACGGCCGTCTAGCTTGGATGTCTGGTAGCTGTCTGCCTGAGTCTAACTGCGACGAATCTTCACAAAGATATACAAAAATTCCGTATTGTAGACGGTTGGTCATAAGAATGAGATGAGGCCTTATTGTAATCTCTAGTCTACTGCTACTTCGACTGAACTAAATGAACATCAGCCTCATGTATTGCAGAACCAATTAAATAATAAGGATAAACGGCCCTTAATTCCGCCGTCGCACACACTGACGCTGCTATATGTTGACAGCGTAGTCAACTGGAAAGTGACAGATCAAACGCTGTAGCGCAGCTTACAGCTCTAAGCACACTCCGATGTTGCTTCTCATATCCTCCTAGACACCAAACGAAATCACAAGCAGTGCGGGTGAATGTGCTCACTTGATTTGCAGTTTCGAGCATAATAATAGATGCGTGATCCAAGTGTGAACGACGGTCCTGCTTGGAGCGGTGTTAAGGCATTAGTGGATTCAGGAAGGAATACCGCTCCTCCAAGGGATTACTGCGGATCGGTTTACCTAGTAGAATCAACGCAATAATGGTTGTCCTTTCTTGATTCTTAGGGATGCAATGATCCCAATAATGACTAGCCATGGAGTTGAACGAAAACCGCTGAGTGCTTTCATCAAAAGCTTTTTAAAACACCATGGGAACATGAAAATCTTCAGTTTTCTAAGGCATGTAAGCTGACTCCAGCAATAGCTAGTTCGTTTTAACGGGGAACCCATGAGGTCCAAGAAACTGTTTTGAACCATTTTGTTTTACTAATGGTTTTGTTGGCTAACCCGGCAGCGCGAAAGATCTCATCGCGCGGAAGCGATACAACGCAACTCTAATGCCACCGTACATAACTCATCACATTTAACTCAAACGGGTTGTGATTGATAAGCAAAACGTTGTACGGGCGGACTCACATCACCTCTTGTGGAACCGACTGGTCGCCCCAGAATAGTCGATGAAATTGGTCCACTTCGCTCAGCTTTTCACAAAATGTCTATCATAAATGAAGAAACAAAATCCGTAAACCGTCTTCTATCCATCAAAATTTCTGAATCAACCGCATTTATAACCGGTGAAGTACGAACTGCGACATATACTAATTATAGTACTTGAATGGCGAAGGGCGTTATGTTGTTAAACAACTAACGTCATTTCGAAAGTAGGCAGAGACTAAATCGTTCTTAGTTTGATCAACCTTGGTGTAGCCGTGTTGGTTTCCAAATTCATCATTTAACCGAGGCTCTTAGCAAATAAACCTTTTCTCTATTCCGACTGGGCAAGTACAGGGTGTTTCTGCTTTCTAATCATGTGATTACAAACATTTAAATAGATGGCTTCAGATGTTTCTCAGTTAGCCACATTTTGAACGATTATTTTATAAATAGACATACGTAGCACAGTAGTTATTTCAAAAGCGTGGTCATCTAATAGCATATTGCAGCCTCTTTTGTTTGTCTATACATTGTGGCTCCTATCATGTAACCAGAAGTAGTAGATTAATGCTGATATTTATTCCACGGTCACATACTATTAGATTTTTTCTATTCTCAAACGCCTGTATTTCGTCCATTAAGCCAGTAAGGTAAGTTCTCATCGCTCACGTCACTAGTCGATCAGTCACCTCGCAACTTGACCTATTACGTGAAATCAGTGGGTGGTTTTTGGTATCATAAGACCACTTACCACAACGGGGTTCAGTCAGAGAGGCTGTGCACGTCAGCACGCACTACTGCCTCTAGAAGGGATCGTTAGATGCGGGCACACGAAGTTCGAGATGATGCACACTGCTGATGACTCTCTGTGATAGGAAAGGAGCTTCTGCCGCTCGACCAGTGTGTATTGGCACCTAACTATTTCTATCATTTCAGCGGGGTTTCTTACGATAGTTTAACTCGGAAAATAACCGCTTTTGGACCCCCGAAAGTTGTGATTGAACCGCTTTTATCTCCAGCCAACGTTCAGTAAACTGAGTATCTAGACTAACAATAAAGGTAGCGGATTTACCTCAAATACTACTGCGTACGAAATTCCATTGCAGTAGTCGAACTGCCTCAGAAAATGTCCCAACTAATGATGAGTAGCGCTCAAGAAGGACAACCACCTGTCACTGGCTTATGCATGGCGTCATTTGAAATACACGGTTCGATTGCAGTTGAAACGGGGAACACAGATTGATTCATTGGGGAAAAGGTGTACTTAGTGCAGATTTTCGAAGTAAGCATACATCTTGAGTCGGTTACGTGTGACATAAATTCGGTGCAATTCGATTCTAAAAGCGAGAGTGTCGTAAAACATGTTGTTTCAACTACTGGTTGACCGCACATTCATCTAGACATGTGGCTGAACTAACGTTAGCTCTACTGAAGTCAGTGGTACGATGCCAGTCGCTACATTGTCAAGGCACTGCACGCTCTTCAATATAAAAAGGAAAGGACGTGGATGGGTTGATTAACTTCTCTTCCACTTTCCCACTATCGAGATGAGAGCAACGAAGACCAAACTCAAGTGGAAAACACGAAATAAGCGGTGCAGGAGGTCGTTATGAAATTGCGTGTGCCAAATTAAAAATAGACTCTCCAAAGCAATGGTTAATCACAATTAGTTGTGGGATGAGATCCTACTTATCTATTCTACGTGTAATGCCACAACTTGCCTGTGCGAAGCTCACGTAGAAAAGCTTGTCTCTGGGTATGTGTTCACCGGGTAACGTGGTGTTTTCCACAGCGTGCTCCACTTCAGTGGTCCACCGATCAAAAGCCTGTGGTGATAAAAGTTTCGGGAAACCGTTGAAACACAGAACGAAAGTTACTGAAGTCAAGTGTTATGCGCTTTCTTTTAATTTGGCAGCATGGGCCCCTTGGCTGTCCATAACTACGTACAATTATTCAGGATCGCAAACTAAATTAGCAACTGCACGTAGTTCAAGGTGCGCTTACATGGAAGATATAATTACGAGCAGATATAGTAGTACAAACGTCGGAACACAATTTAAACTCTATTCGTCTCCCTCAGCTCCCAACCAGACGGTCATCCATACAGTCGGAGAAGCACAAACTGCCTGTTTTGTCCTATTTGGACTTGACAGCAGTGTCAATTGGCCCACCTAATATATCTACATTTTACGGCTCAAAAGTCGGTGGTTGAATAGACTGCATGGAGCGGAATGCAGCCGTAGACCGGTCGTTCAAATATGAAAGAAAACGCACAGTGATTCAAAGTTCTTTTATGCCAATGAAGCCAACATGCGACGCGTAACCTCGAGCCAATGACTGAAAGTTCAGGTGAATACAATGCAAAAAGTCGCATGCTGTTAAACATCCTCGCGAAGCTGGATTTTACTGCAATCATAGTGCTATTCAGATTTCGTATTTCGATGCCAAGGCTAAATTTACATCGAAAGACGTACAACTTTTTACACTAGTGGGGTTTTGATTTGTGCGCAAGCAGGATAAACAATTAACAAAAGGATGACAAAGTACTCAGGGAAATCGTTGCTTGCAGTCAGAGGAACCGACACAAATATATATATATATATATATATATGTATATATATGTAAGATTAAATTATCCGCTTCATAGTATAGGTCGAAGGAAGCTATAACACCATGGTTTTTGGAAAGTGGATGCTCTAGCGAAGCTTAGATATTCACAGCAGTGCAAAACAGTTTCTCTGTACCAAGGTGGATAATGCTTCATCAACCTAACTTCGAGAAGTAGTTTTCTGGGAGCGCGTAGACAATGGCTGCTCGGGTGTAGTTACTACGGTTGTTTTGAAGCGGCAATCTTTCATAACTATTCTGTGGTAGCCGTTTACGGAAGTTAAATTGCGTTGACGTGAGATTATTGCGTTTTTTTCCGAAATATGAAGTTTTAATGTTCCTCCGACCCAAGTACATGTACCTCATTTAGTGATCTAGGGGGTAATAATTTGTTACTAAATGAAACTTGGCTACTATTCTTGCTCCACCTCGTGTTGCTTCATTAATCCGTGCTATACGTAAGGCACAGTGTTGTTCATTTTTTGGTTCAAGCAGAAGGACGATTGCATTGGGATCGTTTAACATTCTGTTTAGGCGAAGATTTTATTACCTGATCTCGGAGTGAAACGCATATTAGATTAAGCTAGGTGTAGGATTGATCTACTGTCTTGAGAGAAAGCACTTGATTAAACATTTCTTTGGCAACATTTTGAACAAATTTAGTGTTTCGTCATTGCTTAGTACGAATAAAAAAATGCAGTAAAAACAAGGTTAATCCAGCTATGCATTCCTCAACAACCCAGTGTTTTATGAGACAAAAATAAGGGACGAACCGATGTGCCATATCGCTCTATCATTTAAAGGCCGACAAATTCAACAAACCGTTGTTTTCTTTCCATTAAACACTTTCAATTGACAGTGAGGTAAATATCGGTCCGGTTTGAATCCGTTAGCAAAATAAATTCATGCGTAAACAGGAAACAGAGCATGTAATCCAATAGAAACGAGGCCAATATTAAATAAAATGACAAACCTTTGCATAGGTAGTGACGAAACTAGAGTTAATAATACGTTCTTCTAATTTTTAAGCTGATTCTTAACATCGTTCTTACAGGTACTTTACTGCCTAGAAATTATACCGCATTCGCTTGATCTTCGTTTCACTGCCCGTTTTCATAGTTAACTTGTAGCTCACCGTTTACGTCTCCCCGTTGTTAACCTTACACCTTCATAAGTCCATTTATTTCTTGTTGTTTATCCTAGGACTCATCCCACAACTGGCGAGCTGTTTGGAACACGCGATTCAGCCTCCAGAGTGCTTTCGTTGATAGCTGACATAATTGGGTGTGCTTAACGCTACCGAATATTGCAAGTGCTTCTAAATTCGCAAACCATGTTGCTGGCCATTTGAGTACATCTAGTAAACTAAACATTAGTGAACCTATGAAAGTCGTATTGAAGCGTAAACTGTAGGATACTATTATTCATTACTGGCTTTAGAATATTATGATGCAAAGTGAACCGCATCACAGATAACAACGTACACGTTTAGCGATTGCCAGACCGGTGGAATCGTCAATGACCTCCAAGGCGTCCTCTTCGATGTCGTCCACTAGGTATCGCATTAGCTAATGGAACAACAAACATCAAAGATATGATGAAAAATTACAGGGGGAAGCAAATTCCTGTTATTTTATGAATTCTGAGTAGCGGCTGGTTACTTAACTAGACACAATATGTCGGCACAAACCATATATATGGCTGCATGAAATACGAATAAAGGGTGAATCAAACTGTGAATAGTAGATCTTCTTAACCCAATTTGTACCCCAAGAATAGGAAGTCGAAGAAAGGTTACTCGTAAGAAACTGTCAATCAGCGCCTTGAGGTTAATTAAAGCTCACATGGTATCACCGAGGTGTGTCAAAAAATGAACCTGCAACAAATGTCGACGCAGAACTCGACAGACTTTCGTTGTTTTGTTTCATGAACTACGGAAAGAAGACGAAAACTGTCAGGTGCATGCATTTTGCATTGTCTCCTCCGTATTACTAGCAATAACCAAAATGTATTGATATAGCTCACAGTGGGTGCGACCCGATTGCGTAACAATTAATTTTGGCTCCCGAGGCAAATTTCAGTCCCCCAGCAGTTGTAAATCCGTAAACACTCAAAACTACGAAGAGCCCATCTATATATTTTGTTTCATTTAACAACAAGCAATGTTCTCAATTAAAATAATTCGCAGTGCTTTCAAATTCCTCCATAAGAAAATCATGTTGCTCTATACCTTTTTCAAGATGGCCCATAACGCTTTCAACTTGAATCCAGCGGGCACGCACGCCCATAAATGCTACCGCACGTTGCGTGGCCGAACCCAAATCAGATAACATCCTCCAACTCTGTGTGCTCATCTATCATAATGTAGCGAGAACGACACGACAGGGGTCTAGACGTTTATTGCACACCGAAAATGAGCACATGAGGGTCTCACGCGCGCCATCGAATATCGACTAGGTTTCCGTCCCACAACGCAACACAGGTATGGAGGTTAGAGAAGAGCCAGTCCTTTCGCCTCGGGAGCTCTGACTTGGAAGTCCCGCCTTCCTGTTTTCACCTCGATCTCCACTTCTCTGTACCCGATTTGGATCGGCCAGAAGTCGTTCGAGAGCTCTCGACTTGCTTGTTCTGGGCTGTGTCAATCGGCTCGGCCTCGGTCCTGTGGGCTACGCTAGCGGCGTATCTGTCTGATTTATTGCGCTGTCCACATATTCCCGCTCCGTAGTTCCGGGCCCAGGCTCGTCGCTAGCCGTCCTTCTCGATCCGCTCTCAGCTAGCTCCGAAGAGCTCCTCCGAGGCATTCTTGGAAGCGGCCCCTCTACAATAATATCTGCTTATTTTGAATTGGTCACTCAGCAAACAACAAGTACCTTTGATTTACTCATGAGTAGGGAATTGTGCGGAAATTAGATGTATGTTCTCCGCAGCAGCTTCCAAATCAGCTAGTCCCTCTAATGTATGGAAAGGCATTAGACTGCAGTTTCAGCCTGTTTGGCATCATCTGCAGTGCGCATCCATCGGATTCTTCAAGGTTCGAACCGATGACCGCCAGAGGCTTGCACCGCCAGGCAGCAGCTTATCCCACTGGGCCACATGGGGACAACGTCGAACTGTCACGGTGTACGAGCCAACTGTGATATAGCGCGTCGTGTCCTCCCTTGCCATGCAAGTTACGATCATTACAGCGGGCAGGATTGGTCATGGGTTCGAACCCTACATGATCCGATGGATGCGCACTACTGATGATACGCAACAGGCCAAAACTGCAGTCTGGTGCATTTCCGCGCATGTAATCGACTTTCTGATTTGGAAGCTAGCTGCAACGAACTGCAAGTTAAGTATTTTTAGAAGTGCTTGCGCCCGTTGGATGCAAGTTGAAGGCGTTAAGGACCATATTGAGAGATCAGTGAAGCAACATGCTTTCTTTAAAGAGAAATCTGCAGGCGTTATAGATTGAATTGGTTGAGAATAGGTATAATATTAGAGTGTTGCTGTCAATGCAGTCATTTGTACTGTTATACTACAAGTGCATTAAATTTACAAACAAACTTTTTGTGCTGTGCTTACGTAAAAGTCAGGATAACATTATCAGAATTCAGTCCACTGGAAATTTCTCCTCTCTATGGAAAGAACAGCGAAGTCCATGGGTCTTGCCTGGTTTATGACTGATCGAATGTAGATCGATTTATGCTTGTTTTGAGAAACAGCACTGAGAGATTGCACTGTTGATAGCTCGGATAGGAAAAGCGCGCAGCAAGAAGGAAATGTTTGCTGGGGACTGCCTAAGGTGCTATTAATGTATGCAGCACAAATTTCCCTTGATTTTTTCGTTTCACGAAGCTTCCACTAAATGCTGAAAGGTTCTTCTTTCTGCAATGAATTCATAATCTCTATATCTTCCCAAACCTCACTAAAACGGATAAACATATCTCTCACCAATCAGATTTGGTGGCCTAACAAAAGTATACTTGTTTGCATGGTCATGAAGTTGCTGAAATCTAAGATATATTTCACTAGTCTACCTATGCATGACGGAAAGTATTTCCAATTTCATACCAGCGACAGCTCCCAGCAATGTGTCAAACAATCCATCATCTGCCATTCGTTTCTTCTGGCGAATTAAACGTTCATGCTTAGTCCCAATTCAGAGCAGCTTTTGAATACATCCATTACGCCTTCCAGCATCTGCTCTCTATTCAGTAATAGGCAAACGCTTAACATTGTGAAGTTGACGGAACTCTGCCGTAGATCCCGAACTTTTGTTTGAAGATATTCCTGCGCATTACTGATTCGTATGCGAGCAGATCTCCAAAGGCTCAACAACAGAATGAAAAGAAACGACAACACCGTGGTGAGAACTGAAGACACATCTGATCCTAAGGTTGCATATACTCCCAATTCGGCGATATGTTGCAGAACAGTGATGACTTCCGAGTATTACTTCTCCACAACACTTACAGCGTCTACTCAACTACGCCATCTATTTCCCACAGTTCGTTTGGTACTTACACCGATCAATCGAATCAAAGCGTTCCATTAATGTGCAGAGGTAGCAAGGAACAAGAGAAACGGCACCATTGTACCAAAAACATAAGAGAGGGAACCGTCACAGAAGCTGTATGTATTCAAGCCAGATACAGGGAATGCTTTGTTTATGACCCAAATGCAGTTTTTGAGTTGATTTGGCAGTTGAGACTTTAAACACCCTATAGGTACCCTCCATAACACCAGCGTTGTGAAAAGTCTGACTACAGCAGCCATCGATCTGAATACCATCGGTCCCCAGTTCTCTCAAAAGTAATCCAGAACTAAACTGCGCACTTTTGCTGTTGGTCTAATGACGCTGAGAAACGGGTCCCCAATGATCCCTACATTCTCATCCGTATTTATGTGGAGCATCACCTCGATCATCTGATTTTGGTGAGATATCTCAGGAGCTCTATAGATAACTAATCAGAAGTACTTCCCTTCCTTAATCGCGTCTATGGTTTTTTCTATCTGCATTGTCAAAATGCTCACAAATTCATATTGAATTCCTGGAGACAAATAAGTGTTGGATTTTCCCGGGTAAACTGTTGTCTAACGTTCATGAAGAACAGTGCCATATTGGTTAACAAATGCAAAAATTTTGTATAATTCCCCCTATTTTCTTGGTTTCCCTTATCATCTTGGCTGTCTTCTCGGTGACCACGCGTCAGTTAACTTAAGAGCACTGGTTACCTGTTAACCTGGAAACGTTGCTTACTCTAACTCCGTCATCTTCTTTGGGTCAGTTTTATTCCATCGATATTCCAAGTCGATTGGGTACAGCTTCACATTGGAATGATCAACTACTGACTTGGTGCAATGTGGTGTCTGTGCTGCACCCATATAAGAAGCAAGATTCATAGCAAACCTTTCTTTTATTGAGCTTAGTTGGCTAGCGTGTTGCCCACTACACGTTTATACTCTTCCTGACCTATGTAACTTCCTGCTTTATTAAGTTGATTCTTGCACGGTAACATGCAAAGACGGTGGGCAATAACATCTTCCTCCACATTATTCGTCCATGATTCACATCCCCGGGGAAACTCCATGGTATTGCTCACCAGATTAAGCGAGGCCGCCACCATCGCTTTCTCTGATTAGATTCTGCTCTTTGAAATGGGTTTGTACATCACATAACCCTATCTCGAGCAGCTGTTTAATATTAGCAAGACGCTTAGTCAGACGTTGCAGTGTGGTATTGAGATTCAGTGCATCCATGACTACATTCATATTAAGTGTGTGTGCATGTGTGTCAGCTGAAGCCATTTCGAGAAGTCTTCCGATAGAATTGGGTTGTTATTACGAATCTGTATTACACCCAAATATTACTGAGTACGCTTTCAGCTTAGTCGTTTTTGAGTCCGGTGGAGACGCATGAATAAAAGCCCCCAAAAGCTTACCCGCTTACAGTATCTGTAAAACCAACGCTACCAAGCTTTGATATAAAGTTTGAAATTTAGAGTATAAGGTCTGACAATTTTTCTTCCCATGCCCACCTTGAACTAGGCAACCCGCGAAAAATCGCCCTGGAAAACCCGTGGAACGCGAACAGTCCCAGCAAGTATTTGACTTGTGATTAGCATGATGACATTGTTCATGATGACATTATTCATGCTCCGTTCCACCTGTTAATCATGAGAGTGGGCATAGTTATATTTCCCGTTGTTCATCCACAATACTGAACTCAGCTGAGCTTATGAAATGGCAGCTACTATGAGGATTAGTGGCAGAAAAGCAGAGGCGTCCGGGGGTTCGTTCCCGTTGAGCCAGATTATTGTGCAAAGTTTAATCGTGGCTTCTACTTTCTACAAGAATTAGAAACTTTCAAACTTCCATGTAGACTTAGAAGGAGGTAAGGACAACTGCGATGGTTCGTTAGTGCCTTCGTTCACTTCATCCAAAGAAATCAGAGCACAGCGACAACCGTTTAGGAATGCTGAATGCCTGCACCAGACACACGACAATAGATCGTTATCAAGTAGCTTTTCGCCACAGCAACCTACACAGCTAAATCTGTCATCGGTTGAGTATTTGAATGACAGCTACGCTACTTCCTGGAAATTTGCTAAACAGTGTGAAGACATTTTCGGAATCTGAATGTTTGGCAGTGGGCAGCGGGAATTATTTGATGTATTAATACTATGGTCGCGCCAAAGAGGCTATCAGGGAAAGTGTGAAATTACCAGCTGCTAATGATTAAAATGGAGCTAGAGGGATTCTTCGGGAATCCGCACATACCTCGGACAGATGATCGGACAGGTCCAGTCTTAAGAGGCGACGGGAAGAGACTGCAGTTAACACCCCGTCGCATGCGCACGTTGTGTTACCTACATCAGTTGCAAGCCTGACTTGACATATGGGAGACGGCAACTACAATACACACTAAAAATATGTCATCACTGTTTTACTGTACCACATAGTTTGTGTATCATGCAAGTGGTAACCGTACTGATGGCAGATGCTTCCCTATTCTCATCCTATCTCAAATATTTTTGTCCACGCTTCTGAGTAAAGGTTCACTTCTAAACGTTAAGTAACCACTGAATGTTCGTATTGGCTAGTTATTCTCGTAAGTGCGGTTTTCCATAACTTGAGCATAACTGTTAGTTATACTCGCAATTCAAACTCACGCATGTTCGTAGCAGTGTTGTCCATCAGGATTCTTGTTTCGCGATTCAGTTTGTGGTAGTTCATACACAAGTGTAGACAAATGCATGTGAACCTAAGTGGTTATGCTGGATTTGAACTGCCATTGGGCAGTTGCGAAGATAAAGGTTAGTGAAGCAAATGATGTGCTACGTATTCTAAGTCAGGCTAAACTCAACTGGCTGTTCTGTCGGATCTGCGCTTGACACATGAGACCCCCCGTGTGATATGCAATGTATGGCTGCGTCTCCTGTGAATGTTGAAAAGGTGCCTACCTGTTTATTACCATCCAGGAAACCATTAATCGTTGCTGGGGACGGGGTGCACTGTCCTCGTGACAGTTGTAGGTTACAAGAGCAGTTCCATCCTGTATGGTATGGACTACAGCTTAATCGCTGCCTTGTGTACGTCTGGTAAGCAAGGTTTCAAAATTAGACTGACTGACATTTAGCTGCAGTGCATGTTGTTGAAACCTGGCTCCCATCCACATGCTTTCTGGTCTCGTTCCTTCGGGTTTACAGTGGAAATGGGGTGTATGGGTGGAACTGTGTGTGGTGCCGCGGAAGCGTCCTGTGGCTGTCCTATGGGGGCCAGAGTGACAGGCAAAGCCGGACACGGATTCCGCCTAGCCAAATAGATATATAGGGCGTTTTATTAATCGTCTGCGGCTGGGAGCGACTACCCTCAGTACGCTGAATCGCTAACTGTCCAATGGCGCAAACTGCTTTGCCGGCAGAGGTGAGACGGCGCACAGAGGCGTGACATGTGTGTCTATGATCGTAGGGCACACCGACCTGTTCGGCTGTAAGAAGTGAAGGTTAGCAAACAACACAGCCGCAATCGACCTGTCCTACGTGGATCGCAGGGCAGGACCGAGGGAACGCACACCGTTCGGCTGTGGGAACTGGACTTGAACCAAACCCCACAGGTGCAATGATTGTATTGTGCTTCGACTGCAGGTCAAGACCGACTGAACGCACGCCGGTAGACTGGGAGAACTGGACGTTAGCCAGACACCACATAGCCGCACTGAACGTGTAACGCTTCGATCAATCGGTAGTCCGTCTTCACCCATGTGAAATACCAGCAAAATGGGTTCCCCAAAAGGTGGTTAGTAGTTCGCTGTACTAGCAACAGATAAAAACTGCATGGCCGTATGTGATGGCTGGTCGATGAGCGCCGTATTGCTATTGCCACGAAGCCTGTTATCACCTCATGACTGGCTTCCAACAAACACGTAAGCTTTTATTAGGCTGTTTTCGCTGCTAAAAGAAATTATACTGCCGCGAGCACATTGTAAGGTTTCAGACTTGGTCGCTTTACTGTTCCGATCGCGCGTGTGTTACAGCTGAAAACTTACCCTTCATGGCAGTACTTCAGTGGCAGTTGTGTTACAATCTTCCAACTACAATAACTTTACCTAGTTATTCCTGTCAATCGTATGTTTGTTAGGTCGATTATTTGCTGTTCATGGGCGCATAAAGCATGCTTTTTATCTGACAGTTGGAAGTGGCATCGGAATATATGCAGCCCTGCAAAACATGCACGTGTTTGTTCTGCCACTTTCATGCACTCTGTCGGCCCATGGCGGATCACAAATTCACAACTCCATCCCGCTTCTCTGTTACGTCATCTGTATGCGCTCATTTTCACCACGTCTCCACTGAATTGACATCATCTTACTCGATAGTAGCTAGTGCCAAACTTTCTGTAGTTGAGCGACCGGAAGTTCCAATGAACTTAAAGGATTGATGCATCATAGTTCCCTGCTCCTTGCTTGTTCTTTATGCTCTGCATTCACATCCATTCACTAATTCTTATTTAACCTTCCAGTATTTAGTGCCTTTCTTTGCTCTTCTTTAACGTCTACAATGAAGTGCAGTGTACTGATGAAGTGCAGTGTACTGATAGACTCCATTTCGACCGAAGTACACAATCGAGTACGCTGTTCACGCAATGCTGTGGTATTTAATGTGCCAGACAAATTACCATTAAAAACTGTTCAGAAATTGCTTCTTACTGCATGCGGTATGCAATCTTGTTGGTCCAGCTGCATCAGACTACGAAAAAATGTAATGTGTTACGCGTGTCCTATAGTTTTCCAGTTTGAAAATGAACTTATCGCTAAAAAATTTATTCTAAAGCGCAATCTCATGGTGCTTAATACGACTTTCAAACGTCTGAAAATTATGGAGGACAAAACCCCAATACAACGAGAGATAAGGAGGAGAACGTCCGAGGTAAAACAGAATACCAAACAGCCATATGGCGCCCCTCACCCAGTCGATATTGCTCCACTTAGTGGCCAGCACAAATGTGAAGATAATACTTCGCTTGCTGCAAATAGGGACGAAGCGTTGGATGACCAAGTGATTTCTGAAGTTAACAAAGAATCACATGCATATGCGGGCCACTCTATTGCAATAGATGCTGTGTCCGGTAGAACACCTAATTCTCGCCCTTCGAAGCTAAGGTCAACGTCAGATGCAAAATTGGTTAATGGAGGACCCCCACTAGACCACAGTTTCACGGCTAAGCGTGTTAAGCCGACCAAGCCTAAAACGACTACAATCCACAAAACTAATGATGTACATGGTGCTTCCTCTTGGATAATCAGTTCTGGCAGTCATATAGGGTTTCCTAATACTCTTTCCTCTATGCGAAGTGACAACATTGGGGATCAGCGAATAACAACTGCATTACCTGCCAAATCCCAGTTGCATGCAAAGGCGCTACCTCAAGCCTCGAACTGTCATGTCCCGCCTAAAGTCTGCTTTGGCCAGTGTCCAACCTCATAGAGAATCTCGATGGATTCGGTCAAATTGATTGATAGTAAAAGACGGTTGACCTTGATTTATCGCAAGCATCATTGGCCGACTCTCTATCGTCATTTTGTTTGGCTAGACGTACACCCATTGATCATAAAGTTATGGAAGACGTGCCGCCATCTTTGCACCTTACACATGGTGTAATTGGGTATCAAGACATTCCAAACCCATCAACGAACCACATAGATTATGCTGATGTTGGTGTATGGATTGACACCAGTGTGCCTCCACCGCGCATAGTGACTCCTTGTATATCGAGCGCAAGTAAGAGGATTTTACCCATAGAAGGAAATAACAGCAATCCACTGAATCCTATCAATGCGCTACGAAATCAACAGCCTATTAATGACATGTTGCAGAGGATACAACCTAACCCTTTAGCTCCCACAGGCTATTGCAGTAATCAAGGACTTTTTCCCTCACACCATTTTCTAGAGGGCCATACTCAGTCTCAACCCCCTCCGCTGTGGTCACCTCCAAATCATTTTCCACCGTTGGCAATAAGCGCACTTTTTCAACAATTTCTAACATAGGCCCATGCACACGGCTTGAAACTCCAGTGTTTATAATACAATCTAATGAATCTTCCTCATATCTCACATCTATCTCAGTATTTTTGATAAACATTCGCTATCTTTACTCTAAGATCCACACCCTACGCTCCTTTGTTTTGGTGAATAATCCTGATATGTTATTTATAACTGAATCTTGGTGCCATGATGGCATGTCTGACACTCAGTTAACTATTTTCGGATATAACAAGTTTATGAGGAATCGGCCTGGTCGTCGAGGTGGTGGCTGCGTAATTTATCTGAAAAACTCGCTCACAGCAGCAACGTTCGATAACCCAGTGTTGAACAATGTTCAGGAATCACTCTGGCTGACGATATCTGTTAATAAGCAACAGCTACTTATGGGATGTATATACAGCGCGCCAAACGGCAGCCAAGAAGACCTAGAACGTTTGACGCTTGCATTTGAATGCGCCGCTGGCCTACCATTTTTACATAAGATTATTGGAGGTGATTTCAATCTGCCTTCGATTTCATGGCCCATAGGAACCACTCCTTTGAAATACCACAATCTTATCTCCTGTATCCAAATGAATGGTTGGCAGCAACAAGTCTCTCAACTTACCAGAGGTGAAAGTACGCTGGATCTCATTTTTTCATTGGACATACCCGCAATCAGTGTTAGCGTTCTTGATGAATTTCCGGGGAGTGATCATCGCGTAATCAAATGCTGTCTAAGACTACGCATGTCAGATGTACAGAAAAGAAAGCATTATCGTCTGTTCACTTCCGTCAACTGGAACTAGTTCAAGGACCTGGTTCGTTCGATAAATTGGGATAAATTCTTTCTCTCTTCATGCCCTCAACATGCGACGGACCTGTTTTATAGTATAATCGGCTTCTGCATCGATTCAGCAATACCACTAAAATGTGCTTACCAAACCAAACCTAAATCCGATCGCAAGGCATTGAAGGCAGCGCGAAAGCTTCATAAGATTCGTCAGAAATTCAAGTTAAGTGCTGACTTTGCGCTATTATTACTGCAGTCGAAGCTCGTGGAAGAACAAAGGCATCAAAGTGACAAAACTCTCATTCTAGAAGAGTATAAAGCTCTGAATGGCCTTAGCAAAACAGCTGAGTTAGCCAAACTATTCCGTGCCCGGGGTTCGCGTTGCAGTGACAATCTCAGTTTTATCACCACGCCTGATGGAACATACTACGACGCACCAGGTGATATCTGCGAAGCTTTCAGTGCTTATTTTGCCGAATCAATGCTCACTGAATCACCAGATGCACCAACATTTATCATGCCGCACAATAATGAAGGTCTATACACAGTGGAATTCACTATAGCGAAAATCACTAGTCAAGTCGCTCGCTTATACTCTTCAACGTGCACAGGCCCTGATGGGATTCCCCCATGTTTAATAAAAAGCAGTGGTAGTGACTTCCTTCTGCTTTTGCTCAACCTCTTTACACTCTCTTTTAACAACGGAGTATACCCTACTCAATGGAAAACTTCTGTTGTTATCCCGCGACATAAAAATGGAGCTGCCCACGAGGTTAAAAATTTTCGTCCCATCAATCACACTCCCATCGTATCTAGAATAATGGAAAGGATAGTGAAAAATGAACTATTTATATTCTTGAACAAAGCTAACATCATCAGCAATTCGCAATACGGCTTCATGAAAGGTCGATCCTGCGCAAGATGTCAGACTGACTTTTTAAACTACACAACGGCTGCAATTGACAACGGAAACAACGTCGTAATCCTGTTCCTGGATATGCAAAAAGCCTTTGATAGAGTGCCTCACAGAAGGTTATTAAACAAACTAAAGGCTATAGGCATTGGAGAACCTATGTTCTCTTGGCTTTCTTCATATCTAACTGGAAGACAGCAGGTTGTGCGCATAGGCGACCATTTCTCTAAACCGAAAGCAATCACTAGTGGAGTGATTCAAGGGAGTGTTCTTGGTCCACTTCTTTTTTAATTTATATTAACGATATATTCCAGGGAATAAGAAATGGTGTTGCATTTATCTTTGCTGATGACATTAAAGTTGTCTACTCACAACCACGCGCAAATACTCAGGAAGGCTTACGTCTCATTCAGGATGACCTATCCGCCCTTGACTCCTGGTGCCAACTGTGGCAGATGTCATTTGCCGTGGACAAGTGTAATATTTTGTCGTACAAATGCCAAGTACCGCCAGACAGTGTATTACTACAAGGCGCATATATCTCGCAATGCAGGACAATTCGCGACTTGGGCGTGCGATATTCAGTTACTTTTAACTTTTCTGAACACTGTGACTTCCAAGTTTCGAAAGCCATGAAGACCATTGGTTATATCTGCCATCATTTTTACCTTACGGAATCTCGCATATCGCTTTACAAAACACATGTACTGCCGTGTATGGAATACTGTTCAATGGTACAGTCTAATCTACGGAAATCTGACCAGCACGCTCTTGAGAGGATCCAGAGACGCTTCACGAAAAAGCTATGTGGATATTCCTCAAAGTTGACATACAGGGAGCGATGCGAAAAACTTGGATTTGACCCAATTTGGCTTCGAATAATGAAGCTGAACCTATGTTTTCCTTACAGACTCAGAAACTGTTAAATTCGCAGTTTTGAAAACGGTGTTCACATATCTGTAAACAGCAGATACCCAATACGTAACAAAGAGGTAAAGGTCATGATTCCAAAATTTACCACGAGAATCAGTGAAAGTTTCTTTCTAACCCAATACTCAAAGATTTGGAACAAACTCCCAAGTGATATCAGAACATGCCATACTCTTTGCAATTTTAAGCTTGCTATTAGTAAGCATTTAACCGTCCGAAACGTGATTAAGATGTTCGGGACATCACAGTCCCTAGATAACGCATTCGAAAACGGTATCCATGGTGTCTGAATAAATTTCCGAAACACATACACATAACACTTCGGACAACAGCCCCTCTCATTACATTGCCTTTCTTTTGGCCCAAACATCTGTCATGTGATTGTGAAGAATCCTGATTCAATGGCAGGAAAAAATAGCAGAACGATTCTGATTACTCTGTGTAACATAACTTGCAATTGCGTCCATGTTTATCTCTGAAAATGTATTGATGAAATGTCATGGAAAAATTGTACCGGTATTTGATCTGTTCCTTATAGAGAACAGCTTCTCGCATCGTCGAGGAATATACAATTTATTTATTTATTTATTTACTATTCATGTAGTTTACCTGTTTAATAAAGTGTTCGAACAAAAGGACAGCCATAATGCATTACAATGTTGCTTTTAGCCCATTTATCTTGGTAGCCCAACTAGAGTAACAAAGCTTTTACTGAAGCAATACATGATACAACTTTTCTTGGTTGATTCTACATCATTTGTTATTTTCGCTCCTTTCCTCATCCATAGTTGGCTCATGTCGAGAAAAGGCGTATATCGATTTAGATTTCACATTAAAAGTAAGTCATTATGTAAGTAAGTAAGTAAGTAAGTAAGTAAGTCATTATGTGTGTTGTGATCACACATGTGGAAGTTGCAGTGATTTCTACAATGCAACCAGCAGGAAACCAGGAATTCCGATGGATTGCTTATAGTGTCGTGGGCTAGAAGGACTAGACGAATAAGTTATTCTCGGGCACAGTACTAATAGCCGGCCCCGAAAAAGATATGTATCCTGCTCTTTCGGTAAATGTAAACAAAGAAACTTATCCACACTGTACAAAAATTATCGAAGGCGAGAAACAAAGCAGTGATCAAGCAGCTGTCCATCTGTTTTATCAATACCATCATAGTGAGTGAATCGAATAGGCTTCATGTTAATGTGAATCGCAAACCATTCACCAAATGGGCGTCTCAAAATAGTCCTCTAATCAGGAACCACGTCACTACGTTCGTTGGTTCGGGTAGTCGTAGTGCATGTTGATGACGAGATTGTAGTAATTCGCACCGCCGAACCCTCTGAGGTAGAGCAGTATTTCGAGTTGCAGAGATTTATACACCGAAGGTGGATAAGCAAGACTTGATCGGCTTCATCAGGCAAAAGCAGCCGGCTCTGAGACAAGAAATACTGGGTTTTCCTAAAGTTTAGTAAAATCTTTTGGATACCTTTTCAGCATTTACGGACCATTTACGAATGTTCTTTAATATGTGTTCAAAGTAAACACTCCTAGACAATGTTATTGCACCATCCGCTTATCATAACTATCACCATTGGTTTAGGCATGAATAAAGAATGAAAAGCTTTCTGCGGATGCATCTTGTACAAGTTCCTACGGGAGATTAAAGTGGTCGAGGCTTGTCATAACCTACGTGAGGTATTAGCTACTGATTCCCCAAATTACGGTTTGGTGACATTTGGGTTCCGTCGATTCAAATTAGGGAACTACGAATCATCAAATATTGGAAATCAAGAACGTCGGCTCAAGAACATTGTCAGCTACATCCAGGATGCTCTAAAGGAGGATTCGAGCTAAAGTGTGTATGAAGTTTAGCCAGACGTTGCTCTTCCAAATACCACCGTTTATCACCATCTGTGCAAATCCGAAATGGTCTTGAAGTTCCAACAAATTGTATTACGCAAACTGACTAATGAGCAAATTTTGAACCGTTGTGCTATCGCAATTTCATTGTTTACCCAAAGACGAATTCATTGCTGGCTGAACGGTTTTGTTGGAAACGAGAATTGGGTGTTTCATGTCAACTAAAGCAGGAAACGCCATTAGATTAAAGCAGATGGAACACCAGCAGAAGTCGAGGAAGGCGAACGGCACGACAAATTTTGATGCTGTCAGTCTGGCGAGATCGCGGTGGCGCCATTTGTTGGGAACTGCTATCTGGCGATTCCACGATGACTGATGATGTTGACTGCCAACAAATGTAAATGATTGTCAAAGGATACAGAAAAGGACGTTCAAAAGCGGCTGGAATCCTCCTCATGTACTATAACGCAAGTCCTCACTTGGCAAAAATGACGGGTCTCAAGATACAGCAGCTCGGTGTCGTGGCTGTTATGTATCAAGCATATAGCCAGCACTTCCGCCTGTTGTACGATCACATAAAAGAGAAGAAATGCGACGACCTCGACCACATCCAAATTTGTCTTGATTAGTACTTTGACAACCAACCTAGGTCATCCTATGGGAGAAGCATCGTCAACTTGTCAGTGTGTAAGCAGTACGCGACGGATAACAATGGACATCATAGTTATTAGATAATAGCAATTGTTTGAAGTAAATATTAATCGAAAGCATGTACTAAAAATTTCCGCTGATTTTGGGACAGCACAACGGGAGAAACCTCGAGCGCACACAACTTAGCTCTGTGAGCGGTTCTTGACACAGTCGGTATGGCTTCATTAAATGTCTATGAGTAACTAGCTCTCCTCATGGAAGGAATCCAATAATCACACGGCAGTTTTGTTAGCCAGCGACGTCGGGTTGTTCCCAACACACATAATCACCTGTTTCTGAATGGCATGAAAAGTAACAATTCATTTGTTCCATTAGATTGGGGAGCCATCAAGCAAAGTATATTATGACTATACACCGCCGTCATTAGATAGAGTAGAGGTATATCACCAGTACCGAAATTATGCATGCAAGGGTTTTACGCAGTTACCATCAATCTACCTAGTATTTCGGTACCAACAGCCTGCGAGTCTAGTTGGCGGGACGAAATGAACGAATTAGCATGTTGTTGCACAATGGCAAGCTTAATATTCGTAATTAACAAAGTTGCGAGAATCTGAGTAGTTGTGAAGCACACACACACACACTTGCAATGATTGAGAATGATTACAACAAGACTTACCCATTCGGAAGCATTGAGATACAAACGTGTGTCATTGCCCAGTTGATATTTGACGCAGTCCCAGTGGTTCAGATATTTAGACCAACTCTCATCGGTCCAAACCATAGTCACTTGGTTTTCGGTTGTCGACGAACTGGTCTGAGTTGCACCTGAATGGGGAGACGGAAGGACAAATTATACTAACTAGCCCTGCAGAAACCTACATTAACAATGTTTGCAATAAAGATACAAGTTATATCGGGGAAAAGCATGATGGTATCCAACAAGGCTAGTAACCTTTAGCGACAATAGGCAGTTTTTAAGACAGAAGGATTTCGGAGATGAACAGCAGGTTTGGTGACAATCTGTTCTGGCTCAGTCTGTCAACCTTAATTCCTCTACAAAGAGATACAAATCACTTCTAGGAGGTCAAAAATCGTGTAGCAAATGCAGGAGGCGCTTTTGCTAACATTCGCCACCTATAGCAGCAAAGTGACATCACTCTCTCCTTGAAGGGTAGCGGAGTGTACAATGCAGCCGTACGTTTGGCCCTGCTGTACGGTTGTGAAACCTGACCCATTAGATCAGAAGACTGCAGCAGAGGCTAGTTAAGTTCGACCACCGGTGCCTTCGTAA
>OX104068.1:12061057-12271341 GCA_944474145.2 Dicrocoelium dendriticum | reverse complement strand
GGTGCGTTGTTTGCGCGCCGGGGATGTGGATGGAAGAAGAGGAGGGGTGGCCAAGCGATGACTTCGTCGAGAGGAATGAAGGAACTCACTTCTGAGCTGGCCTCAATTGGAGCTTCTCGGCTCCTTGGTTGGGGTCCGAAACACGGTGAACACGTTTGGCTGGATACACTTGCTGACATGGCAAGCAGCCGAGCTCAGTGGCGTTCGTGCTTTGAGTTTCTTTGTCCCACCCCATCCCTCTTAGCCTCCCCCTCCAACCACGATCTCATTATTTAGCTTTATATAATTTCGCATAGTAGTTTTTTGATGCGCAGTAGCCGGCTGGTAGCTTACCGGAACGATGCCCATCCGTTACCGGTAGCTCAGCCGGCTTGCACCAGTTGCATTTTTTCTCCTTTTTTCTATGTATTGCGGCACAGTAGCTGAGGTGTTCCCCACCTCTAGCTAACGTGTATGATGATGATGATGATGATGATGATGACGATGATGATGATGATGGATAGCGGTGCCAAATAAATTGAACAGGCAATTCTTATAGCAGTTTCATACCGGACATCTAGTTAACAACCGTATGAAACCCTTAGCATACAGTTTTTATTGGGCCGGAATAGATTCAGAAATCGAACAAATCTGTCGAAAATATGAATCCTGTCAACTGTCGGTCAAAGCCCTTCCCAAGTGCCCTTGGCAACTTTGGCCCAAAGCAGAGAAGCCATGGCAACGAATCCACTACGATTAAGCAGGATCAATCGCCGGTCAATCCTATCTTTTTGGTGGGCTCTTTCTCCAAGTTGTCCGATGTGATCCCTATGCAAAGTACGACTGCCAAGTACACGATCAACGAGCTGGATAAGCAGTTTCAGAATTTTGTAATGCCAGAGATGATAGGGACAGACAACGGCACACAATTCACTTCAACTTCATTTTGCGAGTGGTGCAAACCTAAAGGAATTCAGCAGATGTTCTCATCACCCTAGCATCCGTAATCTAACAGACAGGCGGAACGGTTTGTGGATACTTTCGAACGTCCTCTTTGTAAAGCGGGACAAAACAGTGTCGCAAATGCCGCGATGCAGTGTTTCCTGTGCATGTATTTGAATGCTCCAAACCCGAACGCCCCAGATAGAAGAGCCACAACCGAAACATTCTTTGGGTGAAAGATCCAGACATTATTCGATAACCTTGGGCCAAGCAGAAAATAAAAGCATTATAAAACACAGGGTAGCGAAGAGTACTCTTTTCGATAAATCTCATCAGGCGTTTACAATTATAAAATAGAAAGTTGAAGCGGGATAGGCTGGTGAAGCGCCCTACCCTGTGTTTTATTAATTCCATGGGTATAATATTCGAGTTGAAAAAGCATTATAGTTGTCCAGCAGAGAAAAATCTGACAGACAGGCTTCGTCATTTCAAAATTGGTGACATGGTGTTCGCGCGCGACTTCCGAGGACCGAGGAGGTGGTCAACGGGAAGTGTGATCCGCAGAAAGAGCCGAGTCATTTACGAGATAATGGTCGAAAATGAGAAATGGGTCAGACAAGCCAATCAGCTGATACTGAATCACGGAAGGACTCAAAGTTTCACGGAACCACCATCCTTACCGTGCGACATTCCGTTAGCCCGATTGGGTTTGGAGGAGGAAGTTGGGCAGCTACGTGGATCAAAACAGAACCTGCAAGCATCAGCTGATACAAAATGCAGGCCGACTTGAAAGCGGGGACGACCACAATAACTAAAAGTTGCTCCCGAAGTGAAAACCAATGAGCAAAGTCGGGTTCGAACAGTACGCTGGCATACTCAATTCGAAATGGGAGGTAATAGAGACGTAGGCGGAGCACGTAGGCTGTCTGCTACATGTAAAGTCACCAGCACGCGCTTGGTAGGAACTCTGACCTTTCCATCGAATTTGGGAATTGAGCGCGAATTGATCGGCCAGCAAATACTAGTCCGCGTCGAAGGAATCGAACTATTCCTTCGAGATGGTAAACCCGTGGAGCGGAATTCACTCACACTGGCTGCAAACCAGACGCAGAAGAGTGAGTGAGCTTGCCCTCCGAAATGAGCAAGTTTCGTTTACCAATAAATAGAGTTGATCTATCCTGTAGCTACTCTCTCTGTCTTTCGAGTTCTGGCCATTTGGATTCCTTCGGTTGGCTGGGCGCGTGACTGAGCAGTTGGACAGTCGCAGTCTCACGGGGCAACAAAGCAGGAGTACAACAGGCGGGTACAGGTGTATGACCACCTAACGGAATGGTACCCCTCCACTAGCGGTGTAACCCAAGGCACAGTGTTGAGGCCAATTTTATTCCTGATCCACAAAAACGAAGTGCCTCAGTTTCTGCGATCGCCTTGTGCGCTGTTTACAGGCGACTTGAAGATTTATTGGGTTAATGATTCTCCCGAAGATTGTGATGTCCTTCAGCAGGACCTCGACCTCCTATCCAGGTTGTCTGCAGAAGTTGACTTACCGGTCAACCCGGCCCAGTCCTCCCATATGAGCCTGGGGCGGTGTAACAATGGGCATTCATACACCCTAACCGGCAACCCGCTGCATCCCACAAGTTCCGTAAAGGATCTGAATGCACCCTCACGTTGTGTTCTGAAGCTTGTAGACAACATGAAAAGACTTTACGTAAACGGACTTCGCTTGCTCTGAGCACTTAGACGCAGCTGCTGCACTTAGTCTGGAGAGATTGCCAACCGTCTGTTCTCTTCCATTATAAGACCGGTGCTTGAGTACGGCTTATTCACTTTTTGTCCGATCACGATAATTGAGTTGCAAAGACTGGAACGGGTCCAGCATGTAGCTACCCGGCTCATCCCCAGTTTACGGGGTGTGTCTTACGAGGACCAATGTAGGAGACTAGGGCTGTATACCTTGTCTTATCATCGCCTTCGAGTTGGTCTTATACTGACGCACCGCATATTGCACCTGGGCCACTTCCCCATGTTAAAGCCGCTGCTGCAGGTGAGCGCACTAAGCAGCACATGCGGACACCGGTACAAACTAGTGATACCGGATTTAAAGCGCATGGTTTACCCTCTATGCTTTGGGCATCGAGTGGTAAAATAGTGGAACACGTTGCCGAGACCCTAGTCGAGGCGAAATCGGTGTCGGAATGAAAGAATTTCCTCGATGCCCACTTTGTAGACTACAGACATAGGGAGCGCATCGCACCCGGATAAGATGTAGTGCAGCTGTAATATGCTGCCGCCGCACAGGAATCAGCGACGTGATTCTGTGCATGTGCTCGATTCACCAACGATGGAGTAACGCAGAATTTCGTCTTCTCGCTCTCATTTCTCAGTATTTAGTTTCCTTTGGATTGATAAGCCACAGGCTTTTGGAATAGCAGTTAATTATTGGCAGTGAGTGACCAACTCATACTCATGAGTTCAACTATCAAATAACTAAGCTTTCCAATTCCAAAGTTGACCTTGAGCTACTCATATATCTGAAACGTTTACGAAGTTAAAAGAACTCTTTTTACATCTCAGACTTAAAGTGCTTTCGGTACCTCGTGATCCGAGTGTAAATTTGTGAATAAGTACAGTATCTCGGTGGCTTTGATGTCTCCCTCTACTTATTCCTGAGCTTAGTAAAAGAGACTAAACGTAGATTGTGCGGTCATTAACACATCCTATGGATGCAGTGGATTGTCTAAAAGGGCTCTTGGTGATTTTATTGTCAGTAAATATGTAGACATTTGTGTCTCTGCGGTTTGGAAAGCTATGAAAATTTGTGTTTCTACCGCATTTGCCGAATTCACAGTCTTATTTTCCCGTATTGCATATGTGCACAATTCTACTCCATCGTGCCTGTTACGAATGGTTCTTGACAGTGGGAAGTTGCTCAGTAGAATACAAACTGTTTGTTCGAGTGATATGCATAATCATCATCAGCAATATGCACTTCAGCTAGAGGTGGAAAGCACCTCAGCTACTGTGCCGCAATACATAAAGGAAAAGGAAATTAAATACAACAGTTGAATGCCAGCTGAGCTATCAGCAACGGATGGGCATCGTTCCGGTAAGCTACCAGCCAGCTACTAGGCAAAAAGAAACACTATTATGTTTTAGGCTACGAAATGAGATCTTAGGTGGAGGGGGAGGCTAAGAGGGATGGGGTGGGACAAAGAAACTCAAAGCACGAACGCCACTGAGCTCGGCTGCTTGCCATGTCAGCAAGTGTATCCAGCCAAACGTGTTCACCGTGTTTCGGACCCCAACCAAGGAGCCGAGAAGCTCCAATTGAGGCCAGCTCAGAAGTGAGTTCCTTCATTCCTCTCGACGAAGTCATCGCTTGGCCACCCCTCCTCTTCTTCCATCCACATCCCCGGCGCGCAAACAACGCACGTCGCGGGAGTCGGTGGGCTGGCATGCGTAACACGTGGCCGAGCCATCGGAGCCTGGTTCGTGAAATGACGGTGCTGAGCGGTTCATTTCCTTTTTCTGTGCCGTAAACAAGGCGTCGAACACGCTCGTTACTCACGCGGTGTTCCCCCCAGATGTGAGCGAAACTGCGAAGGCCCCGATGGTCGAAGGTAACTAGCCTCTTCATGTCCGCGGATCTTAGGGGCCAAGTTTCGCAACCGTACAGTTAGGTCGAACGTACCGCATTTGCATACACAGTTTCGTTTACATACTTATACATACATACATACATATACATACTTATACATTTATTTCACGCGTTTCTCTATTCGTAATAATAGCTTAAAATTCTGAAGAGTTATTTGGGTGTACCATGCCTATTCTAACGCCTTGGCGACTTCAGTCGATTTGATTTGAATTTCCGGCTCCTGCTCACTTTTCGTGTGCAGGCGATCTCTGGCATGTTTTAACAGCTGCATTCCCACCATTAATGCTCGAATGTACTCTAATTATAAGAACCCAGTCTGTGAAATTTTTCGGCTCAAGCATAGAGGTCTCTTATCCCTGGGCTATCATTACCACCGTGGCGACCTCGTTTTGACTAGGCGCCCGCTTAAGGAACCGGGAGATCCTCGCAGTATCCTCAGCCCATGCGCGACTAGTGGTGGCTGCGCGACAGCGTAGCGTCGGTACTGCGTACGGGCATACTGTTGATGTCTTTCTTTCTTCACCAGATACATTAGAATTAGTAAACTTGGGAACACGTTACAGTCATTTCCTTTACTCAGCATGGGAGACTCGACGCGGAGTCGCAAGTGGGTGCAATCCCAACTAAGGTGACTCTAAATCCGCTCCGTTGTAGTTCTGTCCACGCGAGTAGCAAACGACTGGGACAGCATTCTGGACACCGTTACCAGTGCACAGACCGAGAAAAACCTGAAACGGCTGATGGACTCTTATCTGTGTAGGATTGCCAGGGTCATACCATTTTACTTCCATTGGTCCGGTACCCTGAGCTTGAAATCGAGATACATGATCCTTGCACTAAGCCGAAGTATACAGGACAGATATGGGATCTCCCTGTAACCCATTAAAGATCATTGGATTCAATGAACATCGATGATCAATTCAGGTGTCTTGCACAGATTGAGGGCCACAGCACACATGGAAATTGTCACAAAGCTAAATTATTACCCAAATTGATGACCCACCGATGGCTTATGAAAACATTGCCGCATCAATAGGTTGGACAAATGAGATCTAGCTCTGGTTTTCTCCTAGTCTATACTGCTATATTCTTCGTGTTACTCAGACTGAGGGCCCGTTGGTGACTTATGCAAAAGTGGGCACATGGATGAGTTGGATATATGGGATTTATCTTCGCTTTTTTCTTCAGCTAAATAGCTTATCAGTGTGCTCTTACTTAGTTTCAAGACCCAACGATGGTATTTGAAAAACATGCGAACATTGGTGGGCTGGACAAGCAAGCTATTTCATTAACCTTTCTATTAAACAGCTAGGTGAAAGGCATGAGTGCCTGCAAGACATGAAACTACTCAAGAGGTGAACTATTAATGTCCCGCAAGTAACCCACCCAATTTATGTACGCAAGTCTATTTGCTCTGTGTTGTCATGTCTTGTGTGAGGGACGTCGTTACTTGATATACATTCCATGATGGAAGCACTTCTCAGTTTAATCGTTTGCTGTGTTAATATGTCCGCTCACACACTTTCACCATCTAAATAGTTTTGTTATATGCCAAAGTTATGAAATTTTGACTACATTTTCTACGAGCACAGTGTCACTCACCTCCTAAGACGTTGTTATTTTGCTTTCTTTTCCCAAGCATCTGCCTAAGTGTGTCTAAACAACAATTTGCAATTGTCGTGCATTCCGACGAATTTTGAAACGAAATCAATGCCGCAAGTATCAATGGAATTGGAATCACAAGTGTTCTCCAAAAGCAGTTTGTAAAATCATTATGCAATTCCTCTATAACTTATGATCGGATCAGCTTAGCTGGACCGTGTCTCACCTATTTTATACTATACTAACCTTAATACTGCGTCCAGAATCTTTCTGAATTAGGACACGGTGTATTTTGTGCTGTTACCAATCAGCCCCTACTTGATTTCTTTTAGAGAAGCAGCGTACCAGAGTTTACAGATAAGGGGATTCCATTAAATTGAAATGAAAGTGGATAACCCTCCTTTGGCCGGCTCATAATGGTGGATAAACTGTACAGTCCTATTACCAGAGGATGTGTTCCGCGACGTGCCAAGTGAGTTATATGAGACAGATGAAAAAGAAAAATAATGTAGAATGTGACGCATCTAAGTTTTTCGGCTAAACCGAGCAGGCAGCGCCGATAATTTTACTGAGCACAAAGTAGTTTTGAAGCAAATAGTTCCCTTTATTAACTTGTTTAGAACGAAAAAAAGATGCACGTTGCAACATGGTACCGTTTCGTGCCCTCTGTGCACTTACAAAGAAGCGACATATCAAGTGATAAAGTGACGACAAAGCAATAAGTTTTAATCTGTAGGCCACATGAAAGGTAATGTAGAAGTTGAGGAGTTATCACGAGCTTCAAGGGAGTTTCGTTTCAGAAGTATAGTACCACCATCATCAAAGTGAAATTCACTTACTGTGCACATGTTGACTTACTTTGTACAAGTGATTTGATATAATTTGTACGTCACTGACGGCCAGCTTGATACGATTGGTAGCCTCGGTGTCTCCAAATGGTATTCTTGCTTCGAATGTGAGCAGTTGAAATAGTTTCGTGATTCTTTCGGCCCACTAATAAAAGGAATGGAGAGAGGCTTGAGCATGCCTATGGTTCTGTTGGATACCGATACGAAACTCTGTCTTATGTCACATTGCTAATTTTTTCATTTTCGATTACCTTGAAACATAAACATTCTTAGCCAAACAAACGTTTCTTCTCAGTTTTAATCGAACGACCTAGCTGTGTGGTTGTGTTGGGACACGGTCTAAATGGAAAATACACTCATTAGTTGGAATGTGTGCAACAAAATTGATTGTTGAGGAAGAACTGTCTCAAACGAAGTTCTTCCCCTCGAATTGCCTACTTGAAGGCTAATCTAAAGAAATGGATGCATTTGCCAGATTTAAGGGTCTTAAGCGAAGAGCACATTCACCAGTGGTCTTGCAGCCAAGTAAGATCTGTGGTGAAGTAATCCAGTAACTCGAGCAGTCGATCCACCTCGGCTAGCATAAGGTATTTGCTGAGCACTGGCCCACAAGCCAAAGCAGATGAGCCATTTTCCGTCCTGATGCATTATCATAAGCTCCATATCCTCAGGCTGTTGGAACCCATCGGCTGTGATGGAGAACAGCCCTCGCTGGAGATTCAGGAACGGCGGACTCTGCGTCGGCGTCTACCGTAGTGGCATAAAGCTCAATGATTGGCTACTGGTTTACTACAAATCGATCATCTCTGTCTTTGGTCCTGTAGTCGCTATCGTTAGTTGCGCATGTGATTGATAAGCATGCAGAAAAATACTGAGACAATTCCCAACTTGTTGTGAATTATGAAGAGAATTTAATGTTTTGAAAATGTAATGGACAGAATGTGAGTGAAGCAACCTGGGCTTACTAGATTTTGGAAATGGAAATCTTCTTTCTATGGTGTTTTAGATAAAATAAAACTACTTTGTGAATGGGCTATCAATTCAGTTACAGACTTGTCCAACAAAACTGAATGGGAATGCATTCAAGATTTCGTCATTAACTTTCAACGGTTCAAACAAAACCTTCTTATACATAGTAAGTTCACACGGAGTTTGAAGATTTCTTTTAGTTTCCAGAGCAATTGTTGTGCTTATCTAACTGGATATGATCATACAAGAATTCAGTAAGCTTTTGCTACCTGAAAGCGAGTGTAAAATTATTTACAATGTGAAAGGCGTAGCAGCGCTACGGTGTCTACCAATATTCACGGCGACTGTTTATAATACTCCGCATTTTTGTAACAGTTTGGTGAAATAGCGATATAATCCTGAGCGAGTCCTATCGTCTGGATATTTTGAAATAGTGAGACATAGCAAATGTTGGGAACGTGAAGCCTAATTTATATCCCCCCATAAGACCACATTTGGGGATGAATATTTTATCAGTTCTTGCCTCCAATCTCATTCGCATACAAATATTTCCTCTTGGTTTTATCCAAAGCTCATAGGTCTTCAAAAATATAATTTAAATGACATTTATTTTACAGTCTGTGGATCTGCAAGGTTCTTGCCATTTTAAATTGCCCTACACTGTCTCTGAATCATAGTGTTTGGTTCCGCACACAGACAGTCCCTTAACACTCAGCATTTTGCCTACATCATTTTATGCAGATTTAGGCTGACCAGTTTTCAAGAACATTGGCTATTCAATGGCGTGCTGTGTTTTTAGTCACTTAGTTTTCTACAGCATTCCACAAACTAAGTTCGCCGAGGGACTGGTGCAACAACAGTACTGTTTGTAGCGGGCACAAAACACTAATTTATTACATTCAGTAAGTATAGCCCAGAGGATTGCATTAGTTTATATCACTGTCACGAATATCGCAGTTTGAATTTGAATTAGGTAGTTATGCATTGATTACCTTGTTAGACAGTTTATTCAGACCAAACAAATGTCCGGTGTTTATACGACAACGACTTAAAACTCAAAATAGAGCGGTATTCTTCAGCTAAACAGTGAATTGGTAAGGTTTTTCGATAACTATGCTATGGTATAGATACCTTGTGGTGTCCCTATTAAGTAGCCGCAGCGGATGAACGCCGTGACACCGTTTAGAGACACGAGTTGGGCATACAGTAGATCGCGCGGAAAGCTGACTGATGCAGTTACATCATCCACAACAAGGGCTGCTGTGCGATCCAGCGCATCTGACGGAGCCAGTTTCTCATCATGGCGCAGATTGCTATGGCGCAGGCTACAGATAGACAGTGGAGACCGCTAGTATGTTTGAAGCTGTCTATAGACAAGTGACTTCAATCTGCCCAGCAAAGCACAGTCGGAGGTGAGCGTATGTGGCCTACAGAGTTAACCATGCTGTCTCTAACGCACACCGGTCTAGCTGGCCTCGTCTTCTGTATTTTCCCTGACTGGGTTGTCGGCACCCTAGACAGAGAGCAGAAGGCAGGGCAGCGTTATAAGTCACCCTGCCACTAAACATTAATTTGTAAAATTTGAACATGGAATCATGGCCTCTATGTTTGGCAGTTCGTTCCATCAGTCTGACTACATATCCGCGTAACCATGAAGAGACCAAGTTGAGCGTATTGACGTCAGTCCTTTTTGCAGTTATTGCTTCCTGTGACAAGCTCCACTTCCTTCTGGTGATGCCTGCTCCAATTGTCATCGTATGGTGACCATCTTTACACTCGGTCAAGGGACCCCAAAGGAAATTCGCTTTTGGATTCCTAAATCTGGTTTCAAAATACAGCCCAATGAACATACCTAAATACCTGCCATGTGATTAGTCGCACAATTTTGAATGCATGCTAGGCAAACCTTTGAAATCAGACAGACCATCCTGATCTCAAACACGAGTGCCGCCCGGATTGTGGGATTGCGAGATTCTCATTAACCGTTCTCAGTCAACTATCAATCTAACTGTCGACAATATTCTTATCCATCCAAACAGGATTGGGTTGTGACTTCAGAAATCTTGAGGGCCGGCCCGTAACCTAAAGAATCACAAGCCTGCCTAGTAATCCAAGGGTGCGACTTCGAACCTACGTAGGGGACCGGACGACACTCGCAGTGTTCTTAGCCCACGCACGACTGATGGTGGTTGCTTGGGAGTAAAGCGTCGGTACTGCGTACTGGCGTACTGCTGCTACCGTTACATAATTATATCGTAATAACAATTGAATGGGAGCCCATTTTCACCGGTTATTTTTATGGTCACAGCTGTTGCGAATCCGACTTCAATGACGTCATTCACTGCGTCGTTAGACTTTCCTGATTGTAAGCCACAAGTAACCAAGGGACTGATCAATCCATACGGTTAGCATGTCGTTTAACAATGGTAAAGGGGACCAGTCTATAATGTAGCCTGCTTCTATAAAAATGCCTAGCCTTCAGCTTACCGGTTTGCGATGGTAGTGACGTGATCGCAGTGAGTACGTGGAAGGAGTCTAACAACCGCAATGGTTGAGTCACCACAGTTTTGGTTTAAAAATGACCAGCTGAAGCTAGCGGTCGGTTCCATATGGACGCACTGCAAATGTCAGCCACTCAGGATCAAACGACGGCGAACGTTGGACAACCAGCAAAGGCGCGTGGTCTTACGATACAGCATGGTGCCAAGTTCATTCTTTCGGTCCGCCCGTTCATTCCCATTAGGCAATAACCCCCTTAAAATTCATCATAATCTGTCCCGTTTTGGCATCAATTAAGCATTGGAAAATATTTGATAGTTTAGCTAGTCTTTTGGGATTATGCTTGCAATGCACATTCAACCAATGCTCTACATAGAGTAAACTACAACTACTGTCCTTGGTTGAAGTCGTAATTGGACCATCCTTTACCGCCCGTAGCTTTAAGGAGCACAAGTCTGTCTTGTAAACTGTGAGTGCGGGTTAGGGCCTGCGTAGGGACCGAACGACCCTCGCAGTATCATCAGCCCATGCACCACTAGTAATGGTTTCGCGGAAGCGAAGCATTGCTACTGCGTATCGGCGTATTGCACATGCCCCCTGCACTACCCGAGAGGTAACGCAAGAGTTATCGAATAGATCAAAGCACTGAGGGAATGAAGTTGCTCGATAGTATCGCAACATTATGCTGGGTTGTCTAAACGCCTGTTTCGGCCTTATAGAGCCACCTATCAGTGTGTTGTTCGAATCGTATTGAGCTGACCAGGCGAGTCGATCTGATCAACGTTTTAAACTTAGGTTATGCTGTGTTTGGTAGCTGTACCGTTACTACGCAACTCTGTCCGGGGTCTGAAGAATTGGAAATTTTGCGAAGTACAGTTAATTGTTGCCAGAAATGGCATTACAGGGAAGGTGCAACACATATAAAACGCTATTGTTGGATACATCAGACTGAATATGAGATTGAATGCCTCCATTATGGTTTTTGAATTTATAGGGTGCGGTACAGCGACATGAAAATGATGTGCTTAGGGCTAATATATATGACGTCTGGTTGAGACTACCGCTACTGTCAGTATACCGATCCAAAGATGCGGGATTTCAACGCAAAGGCTATTCTGTTGACAACTCCGTAACTGAACTAAGCTGTGCCAACTGACACCTCGGATTTTTGGACTACCATGTTCTGGATTCTATTTTGTCTCTGGGTTACTGTCTTATATAGGTCTTCCATGTGAATTGTGCACCAACGCTTTTCTTCTGGTGTATTTTACAGTGTGTGCTAATTTGGTGGATATTCTCTGACCACTTTCGGAGATTTCAGTGTTTGGCTCAACTGCTGTCTGGGTCCGCCGTCTTGGATTTATGTGTGGCTTTGTCAACTAGTGCAAATGCATACACCCAGGACCGACGCGCAACCAAAGCAACTTCATCGACTGCTCACTTGAACTTTGCAACTTCAACGTTCGTTTGACCGTTGCATACTGCCACGAAAGTTAGAAAAGTAATCAGTCATCCCGCTGGCCCAAGTAAAGACACCAGGCTGGATGGCAAACATCGAGTAAGTGCACATCAATAGGGTTGAAAGCTAAAGGTGTGTGTGGGTCTGGAGAATGTAATCAATTAGTCAAACTAGGCTTAGCTTTCTAGCATTCTTCAAAATGATACCATCCAATGTGTGCTACCTTAGCCCAACAGCAGGTGCGAGAGGTGATGCCTCTCAAGACTTCCTTTGGTTCTATACTACCTGGTCGAACATCCCACTTGTCAAGTGTCTGCTTGTCCTAGCCCAGAAATGCAACCTGTTGGTAACAGAAGCCAAGCAGCGAATAAGTACTAAGATCATTTCAATGGAAGAAAGTCTGAACCATTAAACCTACAGACCTCTAACCAAAGGAATGGTGAACAAACTGTTGCTCTTGAACCACGATCAGCAACGCCCCGAACGCCATTGCTTTCTCCATCTTTGGCAGAACACCAGGCGAAAATTGACCGTAACTCTGCGAGGTAAACAGTTGCCGCGGCAAATAAAGGTAGGCATCAACCGAAACCTGTTAGCAATCAAATCCTACCAGTCTTGATGATACTTGTAGGTAAAAAGGACAAAGCAGCACAACAGCAATCCTCATCATCTGCAGCTCATGGGTCTATTGTCGAGACATAGTTCCCTAGAACATCAGTCACATATGCCGCGATTGCTGCAACGTTCACCTGAGAGGCCACCCTTTCAGCCTTTTCTGCTACAAACACCGTTAATTTGAATAGAGAGGTACAATAAGCAATCATCACTTGGTATCAAGTCAGAACAAATGATCCCCGCTCTTGGTCCTGCTATTCATGCTATCATGTACGATATTGTACTTTGCTGAGCATGCCAAAAAGGCGTGTCTCGCTTTGTCGTGAATAAAATATTTAGTTTTTTATTTATGACCTTATAATTCAGTGGAAAATGAACCTAACAGCAGTGTTTTGAATGCTGTGTGTTCAAACGTACTCGAATCCGCAGCTATCACATAGCAACTTAAAATGTCCGGCGACCTAAACCAATGGGAGTCACTGTGCTTTCTGATGAACGTAAAGGACAAACCCACGAACTTATACGAATTACTCGTCATCCAAACTCTGAAGACTTTGGCGAGCCAAGACTTATTACAGTAACGCAAGAATTTTCGACTGATGTGAAAAACGTTGTACCCTCCCTAAACAAGCTGTAACATGGATCGTGAGGAATATGTATCTATCCTGAAGTTCCGGATAACAGTGGAAACGAAACTCCGAAGAACAACACAGCAAGCCTGACCATCTAAACACTATCTTCATCCATAGTGTGTTTGAGTTACTTTCACAAGGTAGTCACGAGGCCAAAAATCCCGATTTAAATCGATGGGGATTCGTCCGTGAAACCCTTTCCTTAGATAATGTTGTGACGCGATCGCTCAAAGGTTACCTCTCTCGTCATACTATAGAGGAAGCGGCCCGAGAATCCTAAAACTCATGGTTCAATCCGAGCAAGCCGCGACGGATGTGTACCATAGCACAAAAAGCGAAATAGCTTTTATCAGAACTTCCGTTAACTACTGCAGATGCTTCGCAACCTCCAGTTAAGAAATAATCCGACAAAGTGGATGTACCGGCGGTGATTTCTGTTTTACCCGACACCGACGTGGATCTAGATGAGGATTGGGATGCGCTTTGACCAGAGCAAGTTACGGAAGTAGTATCAGTAACTTATCAAAAAACGAATAATGACCGAACTCACATCGGTCGGCACTCCTACACACCTGCATTTCTTGACCCCCTGTAGCCTACTAGAAACCGATCAACTAGCCTGCTTGTACACGAATGTTCAGGGCCTCTTCAGTAACCTAGCCAAATGAAAGAGCACCAAATTTCCAAGAAATATGTTATCATCGGCATCGCGGATATGTAGCTACACACTGAAATGACGGAGGTTGAAATCTTGCTACCTGGCATTTCGCTCATTCGGAACGACAGACTAACAAGAAGAATAGACGTAATTCCGATTTACCGAAGCGACTTACAGTACAAGGTCATGAAGGATACAGATTTGCTGATTGCTGATTCGCTTTGGTACCGCCTGTAGTTAAGAGGCAGAGAAACTTGTCTTATGGCATTGTTGTGCGGCCCTCTAATTCCACATCTGAAACGGACTACCAAATTGCGAGTGCTCTACATCGAACTCTAAGAGGAAGATACACTCAAAACTTGACCATGGGTGATTTCAGTGTACATTGTTTAAGAAAAACCTGACACAAGCGGAGAACAATTTACATCCGATCTGCAGGAGATTGTAACCAGTGTTCCGCTTTATAATCATGTCACCTCGCCCACTCAGTTCAGAACAGGTAACAGGTCATCTGTGCTTGATCTTGTGCCTAGCAACGAAGAACGTCTGATTGATGAGATGTCGTAGCTTGCTCGTTATATCGCAGTGATCATGCAGCTATTCGTTTCAACTTCATCAGCTTTGCAGTATACCGAGATGAGGACCATGAGACAGCGCGAACCCATCACATGCTAGGATCGATTAGCCCACATTGTCAGTGCCAGAATCTGGTCGTTCCTAGCCGAACATGCCTCAGAATTCGCCTGGCTCGAGTTGGTAAACAAATTCAATCAGCTGGTTACAGATGCTTAAGAGACAAAGTTTGCAAAAGATCTGAACCAGTTATTTAGTAAGGAGCAAAACTCAAAAATTGCTGGAAGGACGCCAAGCAATGCAGCGTGGCGAGAGTATAGGGTATCTTAAGGCAATAAAGTTGGGATAACTACGTAGCCCAACGAAACCACTGCACGCAACTTCTCAGAGAGGACAAAACCGCGCATCATCAGAACATGGCAAAAACCTTCAGCGCCAATCACACACTGCTGTATAAGCACATCAATTGTCTACGGGAGGTGAGGCAAGGAATTCCACCACTCACGGCGGCTGATGACCCAACACGAACGGCTACGCAAGCAGCAAACGCGTTGCGGATACAATATGCCCCCACCTTCCAGAGGGTTTCACCATCAGCAGCAGATCCTTACGCTTATATCGCCTTGCCGCCGTGACTCACCCACATCTCCTTTACCACCGAAGCTGTCTTGCAAAACCTGACCACTCTATGCAAGCACAAATCCCCGGGTGTCGATACTATTGGACCAGAGGCGATGGGGCAGCAGCAATTCAACCGGCAGAGCCACTGGCTCAGTTCTTAAAGCACTGCTTAGAACGGCACCAAGTTCCTGTCATATGGAAGAGTGGAACAATAACACCCATTCACAGAGGTGGACGCAAAACCCACACCTCAAACTATCGCCCAGTTTCCCTTCTCCCTATACTGTCAGAGGTGATATAATTCATATCCAATGCGCTGGTGGGCTATTTGGAAAAATCTAACGTTATTATTTCTGAGCAGCACGGCTTCCAGCGAAATCGATCATGCACAACGAATTTGCTACTAACACGGAGTAGCTGGACCCAGTCAGCTGATGCTGGAGAGGACTTTGAGGTGATCTATCTGGATTTCTCGGAAGCATTCGACCATGTAGATCATCGGATCCTCCTTTCCAAGCTACAGCGTAACGGGATCGGCGACCCACTTCTAAGCTAGATCGTCAACTATCTCCTTCAGCGGCAATTAGTGGTCACAGTTCGGACCTCCTTCTCTGACCCCGTACAAGTTGAATGTTGTGTGTCTCAAGGCTCAGTGCTAGGTCCCCGATTGCTCTTGGTACTTATCAATGACCTCACAAAGGCAATTACATTTAACATCCCGGTGTTTGCCAAGGACGTCAAGAGTTGGCGCACCAATCAGGGGAATACTGACCGGCAGCTGCTTCAGAGTGATCTATACACGGTATATCAGTGCTCCATCCAAAATTCACTGCAAATTAATGTGAGTAAATGCAAAGTATCTCCATACGACACCAGAACAACCACAGTCACAGGCTCCGAGAGCATGTGCTGCATCCAGCTGCCACCGAAAGTGATTCGTGCGTACTGGTTCAAGATGATCTGGGTTGTTCCAGGTAATCCGCGAAAGCCTCCAAAACCGGTAACCAACTTGTTGGCCTAATACGACGGGCCTTTGGAAAAAAAGATCACTTTACTTTTTACGGAGGATGCTTAAAATACGTATGTTTGTCCTTGTGTCAAATATGCAATTCAAGCCAGGCACCCATGGCTAAAACACGACCTTAGTGCATTGGAGCAGCCAGAAGGTCGAGCATCAAAGTGCGTTATTGGAATGCATCATTTTCCACACGAGGAGAGGCTGGTACGATTGGGGTATTCAGCGGAGGTTACTGTCGCTTACGGGGTGACTTGATAATGGTGTAGTTAATTCTGTTAATTCTGCACGATCCACACCATTTGTGCTGCTCTTTACTGCAACTCAGCAGTAATACCAACTTAAGAGGTTACTCACTAAATCTGACAGATCAGTACGGCCGCCTAGATTGCCACAGGAATTTCTTTTCCCTCCTCGTGTGTCACCTGTGGAATGCTCTTCCAGAATCAATCATTTCTGCACCGTCACTATTCATAATTAAAGGACGATTAGATGACTCACTTACTCAACTAGACTTTTTTTACCTAGTACTACATCTCCCTCCCACTTCTGCATTATACTTCGGATTTATTTGCTGTTACATATTTGTGCTGTGAAACAAAACGGATCGCAGGACTACAAGGAAACAAATGAGAAGTTCCTCTTTTAAACAGAAATAATCCACTGCTTGTTTATTTTTCAATAACTCTGCAAAACCACCCAACGAGACATGTAAAGCATTATATTTTAACCCGTATAAATTCATTGTTCATTGAATGCAGCATAATTTCATCTGTAATGTACTATGCCAACCATTAGATGATAAAGTCACTGTCATCGACGTCAAACTCATGAATAATATGAGCTAGACCGAAGGACACAAACATTTTAGGTTACTGCACAGGTTTTGCGCCTTCAATTAGATATTCGGACGTGCATGTTTCTTGCCGTTTGTGTTTTCAGTCATTCGGACTAGTCGGAACTCCATAACCTGGGGCAGTATAATGCCAGTTAGGCCGCGTTAAGACAAATCTCGAATCTTAATGTTATCATGGAAATCCCCTATAAAAACAATGCAGTCATGCTCTGCGTACTCACTGCATTACAACAAGTATTCAGTGATTTTCATACATGCTAAACAGGCGTTTTCGACACGATATGCAAGGAATATCTGTCAGTCAAACACAATGCTTTGGAGTGATAAAATCCGCTCAACTGGCAATGAACAGGAAAAGACAGCCTGGGCTAACTTCCACCGTCAGGTGGTCTTCTGTTAAGCGTACAAAAGAAAATTCGGAACAAACCAAATACGGATCTTTGCTATAGAAACTTGAGCAGCAATATGCGCGATACCTGTCATTCACAAATTCTAAAACTGAAACGAAGCTTTTTTAGTGGCATTTGAGACATGAACTCAAGAAGTAAGAACTAATTTTGAACTCCACGTCGTAACAGTTTAGATAGGTTACCATATGAAGCCAGAGTTGGCGACAGTTTGAAAAGCTGCAGCTCCTGGTATGGACGAGAGGGTCGTTTTGTTCGCCGAGCTGGGCGTTTCCGTAGCCGACTTATATGTATAACTAAGCGGTAACTTTTCGACGATGCGAGGCACGGTACAACTGAGTGGACTGATTAATTTGCCCAATGACATCGTATAAAACAATTAATTGTTCACTTTTTATACAATGGATCCAGAATGGAGTTTTGAAGTGATTGGAAATTTGAAGGTAGTATAGAGATCAAGAAACTGGGAAAAACAACAAATGCGGATTTAACCCAAAGTTCATCTAAAGGAATATGGTCATTCAAGCTTGGCAACGTCATCATTGCGGCTTTCAAAGCCTGAATCGCTGAGCCTCAAGGGCAAATACCACACCCGAAATGCTATTAATCGTTTCCTGCTTTGAATGCCAGCTATCGATTAACTCACTTGAGTCGGCCAAGTAATCGCTTCTTTGCCCTGTCGGTTTTAGACATTTCGTCGACCTAGTCTGCAAAGTTTTGTATACACTCACCAGCTCCAGTTGGCTGCCGATGGAGTACTGGCCCGAATGCCAGGCCTCGATGAAATCAGGTGCCCTGTAGTTCTTCGCTCTTTCACATATCTTGACGTTTTCCATATCGGACTAGTAGTCCTTCGGCATCCATATGTACTGACATAATGATACCATAGCGGCGGATAGCCAGACTACGCTACTGAAGGCATGTGCCTAGTTTTGTGTCTAGCTGGCCCACATAATACTTGTCCCAACTTTCGAAGGAAATCTTGTAATTCACTGTTGATGTTTCTTTACTCAGCCTGTCCTTTAACTTGGAATACCTGCTTCGTATGAACGCTTCATACACAATATTTATCCCGTGAGTTACTAGAAGCCTCGCTGCCATCCCAGAAATTCCATTGTTGCAAGGTAGATAAGCGTGTTCCACTCCGTCGCACTTGTGGATGCGAGTTGTGGTTATTTACTCGACATTAGGTAGCGTTGAATAAAACGTGTAGAGTAGGAATTCCGTTGGAACACGCTACAGAGGCGGTCTTATTCCGTCTGTCTCAGTTACAGCCTGATAGTGTGTGTTTGGACCAGTTTGAACAGCGTTCTCACGCAACGCCACTTGTAAAACGCCGGATGGTTACTGTGGTCGTACAAAATCTGATCGGTATGCGTCGCTTTCCGATAGATTGTTGTTTCTAGGGTCCTGAAGTATGTGTACTCACGGGCATGTTCAAGAATGGCAACTGGATTTTGTTCTCCTCATAAGGTAAATTGGATACCTGGGAAAATGTTTGAGCAGCCCGTGTTTGTTGACGTCTAAAGCGTTTGAGGATCATACCAGTATCCTCCGCGTAGCGTATTAAAAGCTTGGGCTCCAACATCAGTATTGTCTTCTGTTCCAGTGCCTGCATTGCTGCCTCGATTCCCAGTCCCATGACTGGTGATCCCATCGGGGTGCCCGTTATTCGCTTGTAGGTTTGACCATTGAGGGCGCAGTGTGTGATTAGACAAAAATCAAGCAATCCCATCATTTGTGTGACGTCAGTTATGTTGTTTGTATTTGGTGCCCCTTGCTGTTCCAGCAGCATCATCAATGTTTGCCTTACCCGATTGTTGCCAAAGGATGCGAACAAAGCTATAACAAAATCAAGACCATTGTTCCATCTCTTTCCAGTGTTATTCCATTGAGTTTACCAAGGAATTGTTTTGTTGATAGGATTGAATGTTCTGAGGCTGAAGATAGGTGTTTCCATCATTTCCAGTGTCTGTAGAAAGCTTGTACTTCAGTGCCCCGGGTAATGACACCATGGAGCGAAACGGTACTACATTTTTGTGTACTTTGGGTGGGTCATAGAACCGTCGTTTTATTGACCTCTGCAACTGAAGCTCCCAGCTCAGAAAACAAAACAATACTCTCAGCTGCACTCCGAGGTACAGGTTTACTCAATTATTTCCAAACATTTCGGACACGATACACTCAAATCCGCTCGCCGATAGGAGACCATAGCAAGTCGGCTATCCTTCAACCACGAACAACTGTACCTTCTGCATGAAGGCGAAGACAAGTCTTACCACCAAGTACACATTACCGTCGCATAATCAAAAATCCTTCGGCCCAGAAGATTACCGAACAACATAGACGATGAATGCTACACCTACTGATCACAGATGTCCACGATCAATGGCAAAAGTCACAAAGAATAATCCATCAACAAAAAATGTCATGCTTATCAGCCTCTAAACAAGCTGGGCAGAATGCTTGAGAATGCACAAGGAAAAGACTAAAATGGGAGCTGGACAAATTCTCGTAACATATAATAGCAAAAGCAGAAGATGATTGGATTAAAAATCTATCCAAATGAATCCTATCAAATACACAAATAACAGTTATTGTGCATGGTCTGCAAGTCAAGTATAAAGATTACAATTCCATTGATTTTAGTGCCACACTTGAATCAACGCTGGCCGCAGTCCACATGGCAGCCGAAGCTCAACTTACAAATAGGCGCTGTCACAAAGTGGAAACCAAGATTTTCAGCGTAATCGAATAAAAGCTGTTGACGAAACTGGACTGCGGAAGTTATGCGCTTTGTTGTCCTCATATTGGTAAAATCTCGCTTACATGGTAGCTCGATGTAGATCTTCTCTACAGACACTGTCGAAACTTTCTGTCCCGGCACCCTCGCCTGACTATGTTTGTCGATGAATCTACTTGGATAGCGAAAACCGACTTGGTCAGGACAGTACCTGCACTTTACCAGCTTCTCCGCAGTGCGATACAAGCGGACCTTAGTCAAGACGCTATTCAACGGTGCAAGAAAAATATGCACTACCGACAGTTTAGATGATGAGATAAACTCGCTCAAAAATCCGCTGTTGAAAAATGGCTATCGTTTTATGGCTGTCATCTTATATATTTTCATGTTATTGTGTTGGCACTGAAGACACCGTAGGAAAAGTTGACATCTGCCAGTGTTCGTCTTCTTACGGTTTCATTCAAATTACTAAAGGGATCTAACTGTTGCAAAATTCAAATGGTACCTAGCGCGATAGAACTAATAAGAGACTGAAATCATTCAGTGGATTGCGTACGCCGCAACTTCTATAGTCAAGGCATCTGTCCATAATATGTGGTCATTCACCAAAAGAACAGAAAGCCGAAAGTTCACATGTCACAACAGATAGTCTGTTGGAGGCTTGCAAAAAGGTAAAGGTGAAAGTGCAGATCAGAGTTTTGTCAAAGAGAATCATTCCATTTAACCATGATGAAATTAGCAACACCGTCGTATTTGGCAACGACGCACGTCTAGGTTTCCGGGTTCTGATTTTCTGATCTTTATGTGAGTTCCAGGCATAAGGATGCTTTAGGGTCTTGAGACGATTAGATTTATTTTCCTTCTCACTGGTTTTGGAAGATAAAAAATGAGTTATTCTACTGTAACTGTATTAACTTAAGGATGGGTCACACACACAAGGTGTGACCGCTGGTGCTACGCTGTTTCAGAAACATTTCCGCCAGATTGAATGGTGAACCATCTATGGCAGATTTTGTAGGGGCTGACATTGGAGTAAAAATACTACTATTGCACACCCTTTTTTCTGTACCCTTTAACCCTATGGCATTAAGAACAAGCACTTCATGAACCTGGAAAGGGTATGGTCAAGCATAAGTCCTCCATGTTCGATCTGTCTATCTACCACTCCCTACCTTTCCCTGTAATATCCCCTTTTGTAGAACTGGCACAACCTTCTCTTATCAGTTGGTTGTCCTTAAATTCCTGATTAGATACCGGCTTCTCGTTAGACGAATTCGCGTCGGTGGCTGAGCTTTGCAGTGTGCTCTCTCGCGCCATTACTCGAAAAACACGGGGTTGGTATATATGAGGGGTGAGCGGTTACACACGAGTCGCTCTAATTTTATGTGCTCACTTCATCATAGTGTTCTCTTTGCCTTCCAGTTGACTTCCAGTTCCTTGCATCTTGATGTGTACTTCTTAACTCTTAACGCATCATTCGAATTCGCCCACAGTTTAGTCGTACTTGGAATCCGGTATCCCGGTTCGATACTCCTCAGTCATATAGCATATTGCGAAAACTGATAAAGGGCGAGATTCCCATTAATTTTCGCAGAAGATTCATCCCATTCAGAAATCAGTCAGACAGGCGCTGTACCTTTGGGAAAGCAATGGGTAGCCGCTTTGTTCTCATTTCATACTGAATACTGAATACTGAGAAAATGTAGCGAGTAGAGTTGCCTCTGTGTAGCTACATCTAATATCTTTTACCCAAACCTGTCTGTTATTATGGTGATTGCTCTCAAGTCGGCAAAGTGTAAGTCCAGGAGTTTCTTAAATAGGTACCGACTTTGCTTCAACTATGTCTGCAGGCAGGTTGTTCCAAATATTCACCACCCTCCGCTCGGAGCAGAGTCCGTGAGCGACCCGCTTCAAATCCGATACGACAAGCTTGTATCGGTGTCCTCGTGTGCAGATGAAGCAGAGGCCTCAACATGGGCAATCACCCAGATATAATATCCGGTGCGCCGTGATGCGGTCGACCCGCATTCGACGATAAGGCAGAGTGTACAACCCTAGTCTCTTGCACCGGTCTTCATTTTGCACACCTCATAAACCGCTGATTAGCCTTGTGGCAACCAGCTGTACCCGCTCAATCATTTGCGCTTCGCCCCGAGTGACCGAACAGCAGACGGGTGAGCTGTACGCTAGCATTGAGCTGACGATGGAAGAGAAGAGGCGGGTGGCAACCTATTCGGACCAAGTGAGGAAGTTGCGTTTGAGAGCCCAGATCATGCGTTGTCCTTTTTGGTAAAGCCTGTTAGTGTTTTCAGCGGATTTCAAATCCCAGCGTGAAATTACGCCGAGATCTTTCATGGATGGCGATGGGTGTAACTGTTAACCGGCCAGATTGTAGACACGGCCATTACCACTCTTGCCCAGGCTCATGAATACCGATTTCACCGGGTTGGTTGGAAGGCTGACCTTTACTGACCACATAGAGAAGTGGTCAAGGTCACGCTGAAGCAGGTCGCAGTCGTCGAGCGCCTCAATTACCCTCCATAATTTAGGGTCATCTGCAAACAACGCACAAGGTAAACTGAAAAGCTAAGGCAAATCGTTGGTGTGGATCAGGAATAAAATGGGCCCAAGGAATGTGTCCTGCGGAATGCCACTGGTCGAGGGATACCATTCGGTCAAGTGGTTGTCCACCTGCACCCTCCACGAAGACCCTGATCCACTGACGCAGTGAGCCACTAACACCACATATCTTAAGCTTCCGTAGGAGGAACTCTTAATTCGCCTTGTCAAACGCTTCACTAAAGTCGATGTAAATGGCGTCCAACGACTTCCCTTGATTTAGGTCTTGTAACCATTCGTTCCTCGAGAGCAGCAGATTCGTGATGCATGACCGACTTTCATGAAACCGTGCTGCGCTGGAGTCAATATACTTTTCGACTCGAGATGCTGCAGAAGTTGGGCCCAATGCCTGTGCCCCACTGGTCGCAATCGTCCGCTTATAAGTCAAGTCGATGGCTATGGTATTACAAGAGCCAGATGGAATGCACATCCAGGAGGATTTCGAAAAAGATGAGTTGGCTATACACTGCTTTTCCGGGGAGGTGACGAATCTGTCGGAAAAGAGAGCAGCACCCACACCCAGTAAGTAGATCCACTCCGTACCCTGATCGTATGCGGCTGCCGTAACCATTATGAACTCTGGTAATTACTTTCAACCCCTAACTTTCTTCATGAACCGAAACTCTGAAGCTCCTGCCACAACTGTACATTCCTTGAGAATTTGAATGCCTAGACACTTGATGGAAATGTAGAGAAATCGTTGTGACCGAACCCTTGTCAATTCGCTCTTTTAAACACCCAGCTATCACTTTAACGATTTCATCTCGAAACTCGAGTGGGCACACTTTGCGCAGACTTTGGCGCACACTTGTAATTGTCTGCACATGTAAACTATTTTAGGTGAATTTTGCACGTAGTACAAGGTGTTATTCACTACTTACTGGGGTATTACTTCAAAATACACCTATGAAACAAAGTAGAAAAATTATCTATATGAGTTTTTATTATTAGGAAAAATATTATCCAGTTATTTATCTAGCAAGTGTTCATTTATCAACCGGTACTGATCACGTCACATTTGCTCATTTTCAATGCGATAATGTATCTTGAGCGTATTCCTTTTTAAAAATATACCTCCCTTACAAATAAAGCCTCTATAAAAATAAATCTATTAAGTTTTTTCCTCACCGCCGCACAGTCTAAAAAACTAATGGCAACAGTTATAAAAGCGCTACAAAAAGGAAGCTTGTATGACTTACGCCAGCCGATTGCCCTGGTCCATACAAGGTATGCCTGTCCGGATTAATCTGAAATATGCAAAAACGTTATAGCGTTTCAACCAACGTGGCTAACTTGTATGGTATTGGTATTGGGTTGCCAACTGGTTATATTATAAAACTGTGATGAGCTGACTACCTTATAAAATATAAGACGACCAACCGAGACTTACAAATATTCTAGGTGTCATTCCTTTTTTTGCCGAGACTCGGAAGTCGACGAACAGTGGTACATGGAGCGTGTTTTGCAAATTTGTGACTGCCTTCATCCATGACCAATTTGCAGTAAGTGGTAATCCGTTGGTAATCTCATTGCTCCAAAACATCCGAGTAGGCCACGACGCAGTGCTATTCTCGTCTCCAACACCTGTCTCGTTCGAGGCGGAACGATCTAAGAGCCAAATGCCACCGAGCGCAGGAACAGCGTTCCGCATAAACGTCCGCACGCTGAACCAGTTGCGGAAACTCTTGTCGGTACATGAGAAAAACCATTTGGCTATTTTGTATTTGGCTGAATTAGTTTTGGACCACTGGTTTTCATATACATTAGTTAGTCCTTGAATGACAGCATTAATATTGATCTCGGTCAAATGATCAATGGCTGGTCGGTGAATTCGGATGAGTGTATTCCACTTTTCTTGATTCAAATGCATGACGATGCCTTCGTCATATCGTCGTCTGTACGCGTCTGCTCCTTGAGCGCTTGGTGTATCTGGCTTCACAGATGGGTGATGTGGATGAAAGTGTTCACCACAAGCGTACTGATAGAAATTCTCACATGGAGACATAGATTTGTTCATTTTAGAATGAAGTTGTCCTGCCGCTATCAGACACAGGGGTGATACACACTGGTGCTGTCTGATCCATTGTTCCCGACGCAGCGAATACCATTGTACAGTGGCGAGAATCAAAAGAGACAGTAACAGAAGTATGCAAATAATCACAAAACAAATTTGGCCCCCGGTGCAACGGCGACATATCTCACTTCCCCGATCTTTAATCGTAGTACTCTTTACTTTGAGTAGGGTCCGACGAATCGCCTCGCCAGCGATTCGCATCGAGGAATGAATTGTGGTAATTTTGGCCACAGGAGGTTTCGTCTCCGTGGTTCTACTAAACACACGATATGAGAAGTTTGGCGGACGACGGCGGTCGTCATCCCCAGTGTTCTCCTCGACTTCATCAACTATTGCTATTTTTATCTCCGTGTCCCCTTCTGACTCCAATGAGGAACTCTTCTTCAGAATAAACTCGTTGTCTTTCATGGTTTCAGCTCTGAAAAGCAGCGGAATGCTGTCGCCGCAAGTTGAGTTTCAGTCGCAACTGGCAGACTTCCACTTGACACGCTCTTATTCAATGCATTCTCGCGGTTTACACAATCACACACAAAACCGTTCAGTGTAGTGATTTGCACACCGTACGCGTTCACATGAATTTCATCCAGGGTGACCTCACATTAACATACTACCTTATGTAGCCAAAGCGTAACAGATCGTTTGGTAAATCAGCAATGTCGAGATATGAACACTGGGTGATAAAGGTTTGCGTGCAGAAGGCGAGTACAGTAGGTCTGAAAGTGCCTTCCATGTCTCTGGCGTAGATGGATTAGAGACATGCCGCGCGACAAATCAGATTCACCCCCTGCATGGTGACACATTAGCATAATCGGTAGGTAACTTGTCATCACCTTCGCCGTGTGGACACACTGATTGTACGCTTCTTGTTGTCATTGTTTTGCTTTCGCCTTCCGTTCGAAGTAGGCGAAAGCAGGCAACAACTGCAATCAGACCATGAGTCTCCTAATAGCTGAGGCCCAGTGGAGACTAGTGACACCATTCTGCTGAGAAACCTGGAACAGAAAATGGAGAGAAAAAAATAGTAACGCAGTGAGAATTGCAAAAAGTGCCGTCTAATTTACATGCATGTAGGCAAAAGTGAGTTAAAATGTGTACGTCATCTGGGCGCCAATCGACGTAACTGGCAGTTTGGAAAGCCAGCAGGTTGTTCTTGAATGAACTCAAAATTCCCACTGTCGAGACAGATCCGATGTTGCTTATCCACAAACCTTATAATTGATGGACAGTTTATTGAAGCGCAAAATTGTTGTACTCATGTAAATGCTGAGTGTTCTTGTAAAACCACAGGATAGTCAAAGATAAACAAATTCACTCTATGCCAGATCGTAGTGTAGGTGTGTCGACACGGGCCATCTGGATTCTGCTAAAAAGCAGACGTTGTTATTCAGCTGACAGCCACCTCACCCAGTGCGCCGTGGACATTGTAGTCTACTAACGTTGGTTCAGATGGTCATGAGATGTGAATGGAGATTCGTCATACGCACGCCTGTTTTTAGCACGTTTTTAGCACGTTACTGACCACCAGTATCGTCCTGGACAGCATTGTACATTTCTTCAAGCTCGGCGAGATTTCTGAAATGAGAGTTGCTTCTGAAGTTCATGGAGTTTACTGGCAGCCGACTTGCTTAATTGACTGTAACGTAGTTATACTGTAACGTGCCCACTTTGTCCTCTGTACGTCGGCAAGGCGCGAGTTAATTCAGAGTATAACATACTCCATAACATATTTATTCGTCTCGATCTGTGAACATTTGGTCAACGTCTCAAGCCTCCCACAGAGCACACTGAATGGCGTCCAGTTTAGACGTCAAAAGACCAACGCTATAGTCTACAAGTGTAACAGTTGATTACATTGTTCAAATCGTGTCGAATTCCCTTAGAATTAACTAGCTCTAATGTTATTCACTTTTGGTGTGGATGCACCTATATTTCTGTCAGTGGATGATATGTTTGTGATTATAAAGCGAGATATAAAGGGTGCGTTTTTAAATCATCTGAACTCCATTAATGGAAATACAAACTTTACTATGGAACTAGAATCTTGCAGTGGCACACTGCCATTCCTCGATTGCCTAGTTCACAGGAACGGTGGACGGATAAAGACGACGATATATCGCAAGCCGACAGATACGGACGGAGTGCTTCATTACAGTTCAGGTTATCCAAAATAAGTCTATGCCGCTATCGCATCCTCTCTGTTTCACAGAGCCCAGACTCTGTGTACAGAGGAGGAGGACAGGAAGGCCGCTCGTAAGGAGACGGTGAGCAAATTAGTTGACAGTGGATATCCGAGGCGGTTAGTGAAACGCCAATTGCAGAGAGCTCTAAATCCACCTCCGTGACGCACAACGGAGTGGATTTGGAACCTCGGAAGCAATCAGACGAGTACTAAACAAGTGGAAAATAAGAGTGGTTTTTCGAAAGGGTCAAACGCTCTATTCAGCACTTGTGCGTTTGAAGGATCCACTTCCAAGAGACAGGACGACAAATTGTGTTTATAAAATCAATTGCAAACACTGTGAACACGTGTATATAGGTCAAACAGCGAGAGAGCTACGCACGAGGATAGCAGAACACAAGAGGTACGTTTCGCGTCCACCGAGAAATGAGCCTGAATACAGGGCCCTACTAAAAGATTCAGCGGTGGCCGTACATGCGCTAGAGGCAGGCCACGCGATTGATTGGGACAATGTCGAGATACTTAGGAGGGGATTACCAGCAACAGGCCAAAGGTTGATTGCTGAGGCGATCGAGATTACTAAGACTAATAACTGTGTGAACAGAACAGAAGGGGTGGTTATCGAACGCGTGGCGGGCTGTGTTAACCCGGTCAGTCAGAAAAGGTGTCGGCGGATGAACTCAGGTCGGAGCGTGAATCAGCAGCTGCAAGAAAGGAATGCCTCACTTGTGAACGACCGGTGTCGTGGATCAATGAGAAACGCTCGATGCTTGTTGTTTCACTAGCATGGCCACTTGATCTATTGACCTGTAATACCATTATCCAATGGTTTATGTTATGTCTTTCAACTTTCAACTTACCTTCCCATAAAAAGCTAAGCCAATTTTGCAACGATTCACCTGGCCTGAAGAAGCTCTTGTGTCAAGGACGAAACGTTGCCACAATAAAACCCTACCGAAACTGATTTGTATTCAAACCTTCTGAAATCATGAAATCCCAGTCGGTTCCAAGCATATTCCGAGATATTGAAGTCATTTGATCTGTTTTTATATGTAAACTAGTTCTTTTGCTAGAGTTGCATTGACCCGATCCATTAACCATTTGAAGCGCTGAAAAGATTAGCAAATCTCAAATAACTAAACAAACTGATTGCTCCAAACTAAATTGCATGCAAAGCACAATTTTGCGAAGCGTACTCTTTTCGACAAATCTCTTCAGGCATTTACGATTGTAAAATGGAAAGCAGTACACAAAAGCTAATGAAGCCATAAAGGTGGGATCAAAGGTGGAATCACAACAAACAGAAACTCAAAAGTCTTGATCAATAAAGTCCACTAACAACACATGTGACAGAGAAATCTTACATTTTATATCAGTGTACTTGCGCCTGTGGTGCGAGGTACTTAGGACACACAATCAGGCGTCTGTCTAAATGCATTGCGGCGCATTGCCCAGCGGCTTTGCTGAAAGGCATCGTCAGTCGCCTCAACATTTCCATTCTGGAACATCTGGTGGAAAGCGGACACCGAATTAGGACCGCTGATGCCTTCCAAGTACTTTATGTAGTACAATCACGGTACACTAAAGGTCATAGGAAGCAAATCTTACGGGCCGCCAAAGCGATCGCGATTAGAGAAATTCAACCGGAATCATACAAGCAGAAGGCTTTGCTGCAAGGCTTCTTCTAACTTGGCCCTAGTTAGCTTACCAACTTTTATCACTCCTTGCGCCTACAGTGGTCGGATGATGCACTTGGCATCCCACTGATCAGCCAATACGTGCTTTGTGACATGTGTTGTTAACGGAATTTATTGATCAAGATATTTGAGTTTCTGTTTGTCGTGATTCCACTATTCCCACCTCTTTGGCTTCATTAGCTATTTGTGTACTGCCTTTCCATTGTATAATCGTAAATGCCTAAGGAAATTTGTCGAAAAGAGTACTCTTCGCAAAACTGTGTTCTTACATTTCCACGGGTATAATTTACGAGTGAAATTGCATGCTTTCGAAATATGAGGACAGCGTTAAGAGTCTAATAACGCTTGTGGATAGCTTGAATCCTCTGTCAAGACAAGTTGTCAAACTTAATCCAGTTGAATAACTTGAAAAACTTGAAGCAATTCACAAGTCACATGAAAATCCTCAAGTAAGTACAGAGAACATGATATCATTTGGTGAGTAATTGCTTTCAATAATCCATGTTTAGACTATAATAAATATATGTGGGGACCCAAGCGGCAAAATCGGCCCATTTAGTCCAAGTCACACAGATGACGTGTGGGTCACAGTAGGTGACGAAAAAGCAAACTATGCCTTAACCGGTTAATTGCGTGTTACGGAGTTTAACCTCGGGCAGATGAGCCCATTTTCTTCCGTTTTCGGTAACCTCGGAAAGTGAAGAGCCTGGACTAGCTTGCTCTGCATGCATAAGAACGGTTGAAGCAGTCCAATGCGAATTGCTTCGGCCGTCATAATTTTTGATCGGTGCGGGGCAACATTATACACTATTCCATTCCGATTAGATGGTGTCATGCTGTAAACATAATATGTAATAAATTATGCATCGAAATGATAAAACACAAAATCTCTTTGTTCTGTGCACGAAACAGTGTAACCTCATCAGCAAGAAGACCAAATTTACTTACTTACTTACCATCTTTCTTTCGTCCATTTCCGCTGGGCCTCCGGAACCACTACTCCAACAGTCAATGGCTATGTCGTTGAGCGCAGACAGTTGTCCGACCTGGTCTTCTCCGTCGACGGGTATCGCGTTTGCGAACTTGCTGAAGGAAGAGCAAGTCATTAATATCCTTGTGACGTAATCAAACCATTCAAGTGAATCGGCGGCTGCTTGTCCGACACGTGTTAAGGTAAAGGTGAATGAAGGCTAAGGCGATCCTCTTGGTTTTAGGAGGCTGACCACAATGTCCAGTAGCCGTAGTCTTGTCGCATGTCTGATGGTATATCTGTCGTAGCTGATTGCGTTGCGCAACGAACAACCAGCATTGTTGTAGTCGCTTTGCTCTGCTCAGATATTTGGGTCGATGAATGTCGAACCCGTTGCACTCTGTACTATGTTCTATTACTTTAGCTTCTTCGATTCTCCTTTCACAATATGGTTGGAGGGAGAAATGAAAACCGGCTCAACTGTGCCCTCGTTTTAAAACCATGGATAACAGTTCGACTAGAATTTCGGTCTTTAAACGCTTCGAAAGGTGTAGTTCGACCTGTCGAGATAGGGGAATTTATTGGATCCGCTCAGACTTCCGTTTACTAGAAAAAGCCATCTGAGTGTGCACAATGGATTCAAGGGACAGTTCAAGGCGAAAATTTATAAACGGTCGAATGTTTTGGTGACTACTTGTAAACTGTATCCCGTTTAAGTGATGTTTGGTAAGGAAGTTAGGGGATCAGGTGCGTTCGCCAATTCCTATCGATCATAGTGTGGTTCACTCCCAGAAACAGCAAGATTCGTATTTTCTGGGATGTACCAAACAAGGTGCAACAGGTATCTTCACTGCGTGCTAGGTATGTAAGCATATTGAGCGTATCATTTCAGAATTGTTCCTCTACAGTCTTCACGCTATCCGTCGATTTGTTTTGCTTCGCTATAACGTTAGAACTTAGTGTGCTTATTAATGGATGTCATCACGCTGATATATGTTCATCTTCCGTTTATAAAGTAAGTAAAATTTATTACTACTTCGTAACTGTCAAATTCCCCCTTTCCCCGGTTGACCTAATCTGCTGTCTGATTCAGATAGCAGTCTGCGTTGTACTCAAGAGCGTACTAGGTCAGTCTGATATTCCAGCCTGCATTCATACTGCTTGTGTTATACTTCATGCCAACTCTATCCGATCTTCTCACTTTTCGGCATTATGCTTCTGTACAATGATTCCGCGTCTAATGTAGAGGATTACAACCGCGATAGGTTGTTGTACACCAGATTCAAGCTCCACTAATCACGACCGCATTCTCTAAGGTTCTCGGAAGGCCAGCTCAGTGGCTGATTACTGGAAGTATGCGCGTCCTACCAGCAGTGCGTGAAGAACAATCTTCTTGAGATTATAAACCTTATGTACCATTTGCTTTGGAACAAACGATAATCAATGAACCAACATCTGTTCTCCAAATTGTATGAGCTATCCCATGAGGAGATTTCAAGGCAATGAAAACCGCGCTAGCACCAAGACTTATTTCTCCCATAAACCGTTAAGGACGTATTTTAGACGGCAGCAAAGATGAAGCCGACCTAATGCAACAGTCTTTCGTTATGCAACACTGCAATTCCGTATACCATTCACACACATACACACAGTGCCATATGTTTCCGCTCCAAAAGTGCAGGCGTCTGTGATTGGTACTCACACTGGAGCTCCGTAATACGGCACTCGACCTCCGCAGAAGAGGTGGTTATCAGTTGCCATGGTTACCTGCGAATCTTGTAACACCTCTGTCAATCAAGGTCGAAACACTGTGAATGATGGCCGCGCTTTCAAACGAGTTACAGTTTCCCCCATCCCCGCCAAAAATACTACGTTGCGTCAATGAATCAGATTCCTGTGGTTGAGTCCGCTTTGTACACAGTTCGACAACACTGACTAGATGTCAAGAGCGATGGCGATCGTCCGTGGTCCCTGGGATCGTAAAGCAAATGAAGTTCTTCTTCTTCTGCTGCTACTACTACTAATACCATGCAAAACTGAATTTATTCACAGGTTTGTCACAATCTTTGAAAATGTGTTTTCTCGAACACGCGAATCTAGACCAGTCGACCTGCATCTTACTAAGGAATCCCAAAAATTGCTATACAATGCAGGATGCAAACATTTAAAAGAGCTAACTGCTGTGGTAACTGATAACCTGTCTATTCGGAAGGAGCTGACTGCATCGAAAGGAAGGTGGCTACTCATCAGGCAAGCGGTGACCGTTGATAGTTAACGGCAACCACAAGGGCCATAGCCCATAGAATGCCATGGCACACCAACCAGAAATTGTCTAGCTTATTTCTATAACAATTGCTCGGATTTACTCGAAATCATCTAACTGCTTCTGCACCTTCATCGTGCTCTGTCTGTTCCAATCCGAGACGGTTTTGCTAAGTAAGAAACTCACACACTGTTCATCTACATCGCTCCGGCTGGCCAAACGGCGAAATTTGTTCATTCGACCGACTTTGATCGACACAAGAGCGCAGGCGGTATATAGAATATTAGAAACTTGGGGGGGGGGGTGGCCTCATTCGAAGTTGTGATGTGTAGACCATGGTAGACGCCTTCCGAAATGGATCATACCAGTAGTTCTTGTGTTACTGGCTCATCAACATCGTCTCCCCTGGACAAAATGATGGTTAACTCCAAAACAGCACAGCATGAACTTGAGCGGTCAGATACTGCAAATTTCCGCCTGTTGTGATTTCACTTGCAGTCTAAATTTGCACCGAATAGGATAACAGTGTCACGGATCGCAGAGTGTTACTTTGAGTTATTTTGTATGCTACTGACGGTAAGCAAGTAACACAGTATTTCACAGAATTCCTCATAATGCTACGTTCACTATCATGCAATCTCAAAATTAGTTCGATGAATTGACCTCGTTATCGCATTCTGATGGCAGGTTTAGAATTGAATCTCGTTCTATTGATATCGTATCCGGCAACTAACCGTCAATCTTTTGAAGCGAAAAGTTTATGAGAATTCGTGAGAACCCCTGGGCTGCACAATATTCGTGAAATACAAACTAGCCGCTTACAACGACATTTGCGCTCACAGTACTGACGATGTCCAGCAATCACTGTGTCTTATCATCCAATAAGTGAAGGAGTTACCTCTGGGTTGAATATACAGAGAACCGAACAAAAATCAAGATGCCCGGACACTGTGGATGTTATCGCTTGAATGCACCACAGCTTATCGTTCAAATATAAACTCAGAATTGTAGTCCAATCTTATGTCTATGAAATAGTCATCGAGCACCGTACCGTTTAAACAGTAAAATCATTTTCTTGAAAGGAACAGTGGATAGTAGAAAACTGTTCAGCCCACTCAGTGTGACAACATTCCTGATCTTGTAGCAACTCCAGGTGTTTCCACAGTTAGCACTGAAGGGATCCTTCCCTAACTACAGTTGGCTGTAATATGACAATCCGCATAGAATCATTGGTTTAACTTAGTAAACAGAAACTCGTTTCCTGATCCACTGTGCACAATGAGCTAGGTCAAGTAATTTCTTTCCTTAAGTCCGAAAGTAGCGGGCTGACTTTATGACAAGAAAGGCTTCTGTATAGATTTGGAGGGCTCAATCAGATCTACGCAAGCGCAGTTCTATGATGGTTGCCAGCAAACTGCCTCAAATTCGAAGAAGGTTTACGCTTACAGCGGACAATTGTTGACTACTTGGCAGCCTATGGTAGCAGAACAGCTCGGACTCCTAGAATATGGTAAAGATTTGAACAAGTCAAGCAACTCTGGGATCACCGTAAATTCAGTGCCAGTTATTCCACCCTGCCAGATACAACCTACATACATGTACCAGACGAAATTTACGATAGCTGCAGTGCTTGCCTCACTGAATCCATGGTAACTGAGTACCCTAACCTATCAATGGTAACCATCCACATAGGCGAATAACTGCGAACCGTATCGCACAAAAATGTAAACAAGTATCTACCCAGTGTACGTGCTTAGCTTCTTCACCTCACACTGAACATAATGCATCCTACATAGTTAATTAGAAGCGGTGCCATCACATACATTTACTACCGAGCAACCTATTTAACTCGTCGCTGAACAGTGGAAGGTATCCTGTAAAATGGTCAATTTCGGATTGTATACCATATGCCTAAAACAGGTTTAAACATGTAGTCAGAAATTTCTGTCTGTATAGCTACAATCATTAGAATGCTGAGGAGAATAGTGACGAGACACTCAGGTTTTTCGATAGGAAAATCATCATCAGCATGTCATAGTGTAGCGAGAACGACAAGACAGGGGGGTAGACGTTTATTGCACACCGAAAATGGGCACATGAGGGTCTCGCGCGCGCCATCGAATATCGACTAGATTTCCGTCCCACAACGCAACACAGGTACGGATGTTAGAGGCGAGCCAGTCCTTTCGCCTCGGGAGCTCTGACTTGGAAGATCCGCCTTCCTGTTTTCGCCTCCATCTCCGCTTCTCTGCACCCGATTTGGATCGGCCAGGAGTCGTTCGAGAGCTCTCGACTTGCTTGTTCTGGGCTGTGTCAATCGGCTCGGCCTCGGTCCTGTGGGCTGCGCTAGCGGCGTATTTGTCTGATTTATTGCGCTGTCCACATATTCCCGCTCCGTAGTTCCGGGCCCAGGCTCGTCGCTAGCCGTCTTTTGCGATCCGCTCTCAGCTAGCTCCAAAGAGCTCCCCAGAGCCATTCTTGGAAGCGGCCCCACTACAATAGCATGAGTTCTTGCAAGGTTACTCTTGTACGACTTATCAGACTTGTTTCTCGAGCCACACTATAGATAAAGGAAAGAACGTTGCAATGCGACAACAACACTATTACGGACATTTCGCCTGCTCAAGCATGTCGCTGTTTCCCTTCCTACTTCGTTTTCGTTTATAACTTAACTTACTAGATGACTCCAACTATAGCTGTACGTCAGTACATGTTCAACTTCGTACACGCTGTAGACCAACATTCAATGACATTACTACAGGTGAACCAGAGTGTTGATAATCCCTCATGTCGTTGGTTGCGGACTGATTGACCTGGCTATTAATCGCTTTGCTTTAAATCGCACCTGACTGAAACTCTCGGCTAGCTGTGATTGATTGTGGTTCCGTTAATTGGTGCCTTGCTTTGACACCGCCGTATGGACGGTCGCAATTTGAGAACAGAATTGTTGTGCATTATGTGACTTGTACCTTCATGAGGTCAATTTTTGCAGTAATCTTGCCGAACAACCTCGTGGTACCAGCTGGGTGACTCGGGATTTTCCCGTTCCAGTAAATGGTTCGGCGGCAGTGTTCCAGGATGTGGTGGGTTTTCCTCTGGCAAGCTTTGGCCCCATAAAAAGCCACTTATGTCCGTTTAACAACACTGTGACGTGGAGGATGTGACTCGCCACTAAATAAAGTCACTGCCCCTTGCTTCATCCTGGCGAAGCATTGCATTCCAGCAAGTTTATGCTGTAATTTTGGGGAGCATTGGGCCCCTGTTTGACAAAGGAACAAAGGAAAGGCGTATGAAATGAGCAATCAGTCACCGGCTCCCAATGGGCGCGATTCCCTGAATTCGCTCAGCTACCTTGCGGGCAGGCTATTCAGCTAAATACTCGGGGTGGTGTCACCTAAGTGAACACCCTTCATCGGCTTGGGCAACCGGGTAGTAGCTTGCCCTCTGACGAAACCATGGACTTTGATGTGTTGTGTTTCTTTTACTATTTTTGTACCTTCTTTTGAGTTCCGTGATTTCCGATGGCTCAATGTCTATTCATAGACTGTTGCGATATATATATATATATATATATATATATATATATATATATATATATATATAGCTCAAGTCTGGTTTTGGCTTTGAGTTGACTCTGGCATGCTTTGTGTTACGCAAAGTGCAGGACCGATTAGCCGGTAACAAACAGGTGTCATTGCGCAAGCTCAAGGCAATGTACACCAGAGACCTTTATTTCCTTGTTTATGTTCAAATTTCACTGAATGAGAATACGGTAGGGATGTCAAAAAGTAGTTTTCGAAATCCAGAGCACTCAAAAAATCCTCCTTGCTACTATTCTTATCCAAGTGAATGACATATTTCGGAGTATAAAGCATGGCGTTGTACGCATTTTCGCTGTTGACATCGTTGTACATTCACAAAGGCTGCACAGATGACCGGGAAGTTTTGCAACGAGTTCAGGACGAAATCTCTGCCTTGGCTCCTAGTGTCCCATGTGGTAAAGATCGTTCACCGTCAACAAAGGTGATATTTTTTCGTACAACCACCACGTATCACCAAACATTCTTCTGTGACATGAAATATATCATGAAATTTCGGGTTCCTTCTGACTTACGTATGCGATATTGGGATATGGTTAGCTTCGCAGACTACCAAGTCTCAAAGTCCAACGAAATATGATATGCAGTTGCCCATAATCTTGTCACGCTGCATCGTGGGTTTGGCTCTATGAAGCTTCTGAGCTGCATGCTTTCGCACACCGCAAAATAGTTCACAACAATCTACGAAGAGCCAAGTGAATCACTCTTGCGAGATTCCAGAGACAATTAAAGAAAATGTTTGAAATTTAGAGGAAAATGAATGAGCCTGCTAGCTTCGAAGAATGAAGATTATTTGCTTGTTTTTATTCAGAGACGCATGTCTGCACACAATGGTGAATACTGTGTTTTCGTGTCGTTAAATCCGATATGTTATAAGGAGCTCAATATCGTGGTTTTGAAGAGAAATGAATAACGATTTAATTCAATTGTTGGACCTCAGACCGCGCAGCATTTGCACACCAGATACCGTCAGCGAAGAACTGCAGATAACCAGCGATACTTAGGAAAATTGTTACACTGACCAATTTATCACGAAGCCTTTGAGGGAACGCAATCGAAAGCTATCAAGCAGCACTGCTAACAAGAAAAAGCTTTTCATACGTTTGCCATTTAGGGGGGATTCTGCAGCTGATATCTTATCCCAACAAATGAAAGATGCTGTTGAGAACGCATATTTCGTGACCCACTTGAGTTACTACAACGAAACATTGCCCAAAACTCCCTCGAAGGAGAAACTCTCCTTGCTGACCCCTTCAATGCTCATCAATCAGAATTCGCACTCCTATGGCGCACGACACGTGAGTGGCACTATGAGGCGTCTAGCCCAGGTAATTCGCGAGTAAATCCCGGCGTGTTTCTGCGAAAGCGGAATAAAATTCTCAATAAACCTTCTTTATCTCGCACCTTCTTTGAATATGGACATAGAGCTCATGAGAATAACATCAAATCCTCTATTCATTGCCTAAACGCTTCTCACAAGTGTCCTGGAAGTAACTCTTGCTCATTGCTGAAACAATATACATCCACCATCTGAAGCCGGAAGTATGTGTTAAAAGCGATTCATACGGATGATACTAGTACCGCGGACAACAGACATTGTTATTCAGAAGTCTGGTTGTCGCCTGAGGGTTGAGGTACTAGTATTTCCAGTGCTCGCTCAGTTCTAAGCAATCGAGTTGACTATCCAAACAACTTAAAAACTCGTAGCATTGCAGACATTGAAGAAACGTATGTTGCGATACGATATCATCTCATGCTAACCAAACGTTGGTCCGTAGCTTTAACGATCACAAGCCCATTTTGTAATCCGAGGGCGCAAGTTCGAGCCTACGTAAGGACTGTGCGACCTACGCAGTACACTTAGCCCACGTGCGGCTGGTGCTAATTGCGCGGCAACGAAGCGCCGGTACGCAGTCTACCGACATACCGCTGATACCATTTTTTATGCTAACTGACCAAATGCAAACTAACAACGTACTTGTCGATCGCCAAAGGGAAAATCAATTATTCGAACGCTGCAGGAAATAAGAGAAGACACATACAGGCGTAGGTCATAGCGGATTCGGAATTTGGGAAGTCTCGCGATCCCCAAGAAGACTGAGTGTGACGGTCAGGTCTTTTGCACAAAAGGTCCGGACGATTGCGATCAATAACCATAGAGACAGCGACCCTGAGTATTTTCCGTTTATATTGCGATGAATAATCGTAAACGCCAAGTCGGAAGCAACCCTAGGACCTGTAGGCATTTAGCAATCGATCAGGTTGGCAATTTAGAACTTGATGCCTGTCCCAAAACTATTTAGCGCTTACATCAAGCCAACCTCCTTCAACAGTAAGGCAATATCGTACGCTTAATAAAGATCAAGCAGTTCGCTACTAGGCAATATCTCAACACTTGTATCGCGAGGTCGCGCAAGGAAACACTTCACGATGCAGTCTACGACAGAGTTGAAAAATTGAGGAAATCGGACAATCCAGACGAACGCCACTTGTTGTCGAAACGTAATCCGACAAAGCACCGTAGATCAAGACAAGACCAGTGGTGTTCGAGCACAGAGCACGTGAAATGTTCTAATCTCTCATGGGAACACATAACCGCGAAAGTAAATCGAACAGAATGTATCGATTGACTAAGTCAAACGCACGGCTATTGTAAGTCTGCGGTACGTGTGTGTTATAATCTTCTCACTTGTCGCCATTCCGAAATACACACTTTACTGCTCCACAAGACATCTAGCCCAAACGAAGGCAAAATCAGAACGCTAATGCCCTTGACAAAATAATGCGTCAACTGCCACCTACAAAACACTGTATAACTGCAGCAGCACTCGGTTGTATTCATAGATCGCTTACTGATCTTCGACTTCTGGGACAGGAAGGTAAGCTGTCAGAAGTAGTAGTTCCATGCTGCTCTGTCCAATTTTCAAGAGGTTGGCAGTCACATGCAAGCCTTAGATCACTACGGAAGGTTCGAAATCGATGCGATAATCGGTAACAATCGATTAATTGCTGAAATACCGGCTTTTCTGTGAAATTCTTATCTGGGAGTGTACAGCGGGATATCGCCGTCTACGGGGTGACCTCATCATGGCGTTCCAGATTTTGAAAAACCCCGGTCACGCTTGCTGCCACCTTCTGAAGCTTAGCTGCAACACAGAATTGAGTGGTCATAAATTGTAACTTGCCACCCAATACAGTCGGCACGAGTACCGCTGGAATTATTTTTACCGAGTTTGTCAGCTGTGGAACGCTCTTTCGACTTTTGTCATTTCAGCGTTCACGCTATCAATTTTAAAAAATGACTGGACGATGCTTTACATCATTTACATTACTTGATCGGATTTCTATTCATTGAATGAGGACAACACGCAGACAAACATTGTGCTCACCAACCCCAAGAAATCAACGTATACGGATATACCTATGTGTTAATGTGGATAATATGGTGAATCTACAGATGCAATTTACAGTTTTGTGTAACTTCACTGAACTAACGTCATTCCCACAAACCTATTAGAACAGCTGTTAGATAACCGCTTTTTGTGTGCAGGATTTTATTATCTTTTCTTTATTCTTCCTATTTTCTCCATCTTGACTGTTGTTTAAATGCTCCACTGTGTTAGCCCGATTGGTACACACACACATCATTGTTAATGGATGCTCATCTCCGTGCCCTCTTCAGCAGTACCATTTTCAAGAACACATTCCATTTGTTGTTTCTTCTCATCACTGTTCTACTTGATTATGCTAAAGGGATATTTAGTTATCACAGAATTATTGTACTAGTTTTTAATTTTTGGGTCCGCATTTCTTATTCTTGTTTGTTTTGGGACATTTGTTTAAACGCTTCATTTCGTTATTCTGATTGGCCAGTGCCCGTCACTGTAAATGGAGGTTCGCTTTACGCTTGGAGTCCCATGATGCTATCTTTAAGGACATATGCGATTCGCGCTTGAGTACACGGTTGCTCATTCGCCCGTTGCATTTGACGTTTTTCATTCTGCTGGTTGGCTCAAGTGTAATTTAGTAGCTTCCTTTCATATTGCCTTCAAAAGTATATAACCAAATGGGATTTCATGTATACAAGTCTCTTTCTGGCTCGTCTTTGGACTTCTTTTTGCGGTGGTGGGGTGAAGGTGTCAGCGGCGACACAACAAAACCATCCCACGGGACTTGTCAATCCTTGGCTATTTTATCCCATGATACCATTGTTCCGTGGTTCATTCGGATAGTGTGACGCTGCTCTAGTCCATATCGCAGAGTGAGTGTGTGATCTATACAGGTTTGTTTTGAACGGCAACCTGCTTGCACTTCTCTAACCCGGAATCCCCGTACCGCGGTTAGGCGACGAACGAGAAGTGAGGTCAATAGTTTTGTCACCACCGGCGTTAGGTTAATAGATAGGCAGTCCTCACATCTGGGCTCAAGCAGACAGCCGTCACACGCCCGGGAAAGCACTGTACGATCAGTTCATCCGTTCGGGAATCGTCAACAGTGCGTATTCCATATAACCCCTGTGAGACTTGAACCCGCAACTCGAATGATGCCAATCTGTGGTTGAGACCACTGAGCTACGGGGGACGGTAACGACCAGCGTGACTAAGTTACTAGATGTGATATAGCGCCACTCACTATCCACTGACTTGTACGTTGGTACCATGCAGAGGACAATGTAGCCTCCTCACGAAGCGGCGAACATACCAAACTTAAGGTGCTAATTAACTTATGACACTATAAACAGTTTGATATGCGTACTGATTACAAGGGGTAGTTAAGTGATATAGGCAGCCAGCCGTCACACGCCCGGAGAAGCATCGTATGGCCATTTCATCCTTTTGGGAATTGTTGGGCTAACTTGTCCTCAAGTAAGTGGATAGTGAGCGATGCTATATCACATCTAGTAACTTAATCACCACCGTCGTTGCCGTCCTCAGTAGCTCAGTGGTCTCAACCACTGATTGATATCAGTTGAGTTGCGAGTCCAAGCTCCATAGGGGTCAGATAGAATGCGTACAGCTGACGATTCCCGAAAGGATGAAATGGTCGTACAATGCTTTTTCGGGTGTGTGATGGCCGTCTGATTGAGTCCAGATGTGAAGATTTGCTACGCATACCATTTAACGCCCCCACTACTCGCTTGTAGTTAGGTAATACCCCTGTGATCAGCACAGTTGGTGAGAATGCACTTCATGAACATTGTCACTACGATCAAATCATCCCAGTAATCTGGAATGGTCAATTCTTTTCAAACCTGTAGGAACAGGGATCTCAGTGTTTGCAGAGGGCCTCGACACCACCCTTACATAGTGCTGGTGTGATAGAAACCGGACTAGCAACCCCGAATCAGCTTGTATATTAACCTGCAATGGCTCGGCTTCCACCGCTTCAACAGGAAGAATCTCAGAAGTACGTGGTCAAATGGGATCCTGCCGAAAGTGCTCCGCCCAAGTAGCCATACGGCGCTCCTTATTGTAAATCAGGGCGTCCATAGTGTCCCCGATTGTCTCACTGACGTCTGATTTCCTGGGACCATTGGTGCGGATCAGTTAAAAGATCTCGTGATAATTGCCTGCTGCTCATGCCTCCTCCATTTATAGAGCTCTACTCGTCCGCCAGACTTCCCTGTTAGCCCACGGGATCCGCTTTAGTTTGCGCCTACGAATCCGTCTAATTACATTATGCTCAGAGCCAGCCGGGAATTTCCCACTGGATTCCAACACGTTCACTGACCTTTCCGATATCCAGTGACTGTTGCGGTGACCATTGCTAATACCGCAAGCAGAGGCTCCCGCGTTGTGAATGGTGACCGGGATTCTATCCAACTGATGCTCGATGTATTTAACAAGAGGGAGCGAAAATTCGGTCGCAGGGCATCCTGGTACTTTTGCCTGAGCGAGGAACCAAATAAATTCTCAGTTGTCGGTCGAAGGAGATTCTCGACACGTCTCTCCGTAAAGCTCATGGAAAAACCATAGCGTACCAAAGCATGATCAAATCCAACGCAGATTTTCCAGAGCGACCAACAATCTGGAATGGAAAGTCACTATCAGTAACTTACGGCGTTGGCGATTTGGATCCATCGCTGGTTACTTTTAGGGAGCGCCAAGTGTCAACCCGTTGCCCAACGTGTCCAAAAGCGGTGTTACTAAGAAACAGCCGGTACTCCGCAAACAATTGAAACATACACTCGCCGTTGACGATCTATTCTGAAAGAAATCCATGCTTACAACTGGGTGAGCTACAGAAGCGTCCAAATGACGTGCTAGCACATTCATAACTACTACAATTACGATGATATTTGATATGACAACACTGTGGCAGTAGGTATCCTTGACAGCATCAGAACTGCAGTGGATGGGGCATAAACCGGCAACCACAAACAAATAGCGTCTAGTCCTACTTCATAATGTCGTCAAATGGGCTGCTCACAAGCATCCAATCAATCAACTATGACAGCCTTGGAACTGAGCACCATGTCCACTCCAGCTTGATCAGTAGATGCCGTATCAGCATCTCCGGATGCATGCAATTAATAGCGAGAGGACACAAAGGTTTAACCATTTGTGTCCTGGCAGTACTTATAAGTACCACTTTGTCTAAATGGTAATAATATTGCAGTGCAGGTATCATTCCTGTAGGTACTCACGGGGATACGTACAATGGCCCTCTGTCAACAAGGAAGTAAGGGCCAGAACTCCGATACTTTGCTCTACAGTGTGTGGAGTAAAATTCTGTGGTTCATGTCGAGCTATAGGTAAATTAATTCAGGACTCAGAGGGTTAATACAACAACCCCGTGAGGGTCATTGATCCTGGTTTCGGATACGCAACCCATGTCAATACCCAGGCTACGTGTAGCCTGTTGACCTATTCGCCTTTGAGTGCGAATGTTGATGGCCACCAGGAAGGCAGCACAGCGTGATCTTATAAGAGTCTGTTACCGACAGGTGTCCAGTGGATAATGTAGGAAGATAGCAGTGGCATTGCGGCTACTGTCAAATAAACCGGGAAATATACAACGAAGGTTAGTAATGGGGGGTTAGGAGGGAATTAGGAGAAATAGGTGAAAACAAAAGAAGCGAAGCGCCAGCAGTAGTATGATTTGGTTAATGATCCTGCTCTACGCAACAAACAGGGCGACCCTTGTAAGGCTATGTGACGGCAGATGCAGCATCTGGTTGAATGTTGAGGGAATAGTCATGGTTGTACGAGGGCTGTGACACTACAAGGCAGGTGCATAAACAGCGACACACACACAACTGCAGTTTATCATAGTCACCTTCCGAAATTTGAAGAAGGCCTTGAATTCAGCAGACCACATCTGTCTTCAGTGATCTGGCACCGATAAACGTTAGAGTAACTCCGTTCAACCATGAGTCCAATCTACGAAGATTCCCAGTGATAAGCACAGACCTACGTCAAGACAAACAAAACGGACCAAGACGGTCCTGTTCCTCTCCGTTACTTCACGTCTGATTGAAAACATCAAAATGATTGTCTGTTCTTCTTTGTATAAAGTTGAAGTGCCACCAAGTAACTTCTCGATATCTGTAGACTAGCGGTTGTTATAGCCTCTGGATCGGCAACTTTCATTGAAGCTTCGCTATCATATAAGCATACTAACCCTACAAACGAAAAACAAAATAGCGGATGAGACGCATTCTGAGCTAAAACTCCAAAGTTTTAAGTCGAGGCCATTAACATTGTCATAAACTACCGATTATCGTATGGAGATAGGACGGTGCGTTTTGGTCCGCAATGTGTTCGGTCACAAACAATATTTCCCCACAGAAAACTCATTACGAGATATCCTTCGAACAAGCAGTCCGACCAAGCGACAACAGTAAGCAGGCCGGAAATCAGACGCATTCGGTTTGGAGACTGTCACAGAACAGGAGCGCGAATCCAAACCCAGAAGGCGAATACAGTAGGGGCAGCTAAATTATTGAGGATGCTTCTGAGCAGAAAGATGTGAAGCGCTGCATACATACAAGGTGATAACAGATTGACATGATCGAGATCGGTTCATCTCCCAGAGTAGCACTGTTATTGATGATGGCCAGATCAGGCAGCAATTTAGTACTCGCATCGATGAGGTCAGTCCCAGGGGATAACGGTGGGATATCAGCTAATCGGTAAGGGATGGGATGTGTGTTGCTTAGATTAGTGGGGCGAACAGGGCGTTGAAAATACCAATACACTGGACACGTTTGATCGGCCAAGTCTGTTAAGCATCGTTCGTATCCGTAGGTCAATAGTGAAGTCCACCGGTTGCTTACCAGTAACAGCCAGCATGCACAGATCAAGGTTACTGATTGAAATTAGGACACCTATGTGGCGCGATCAGTTTTTTTGGCCGCTGGCCTTGTATATCTTGGGCACCCGGATAGTTAAAGTTATGGAGTGGCCACTTTACGAAGTGAGATACAGGCACAGCGAAATCGTCTGCAAAGTTTGGCCACACCGATACGTAGCACATTTCGAGATTGCTGTCAAGTGAAAGCTCATATCAATTGTTGTCCGGGCACAGAACCGTGGCGAATTCACTTACCACAGATCGCGTCGCCAGGACAAAAAAAATAATTGACAATGGTAAGAAAAACCAGGTAGAGGATAAACAGAATAAACAGAGCTTAAAATGAGTAAAATTAATCTCTATAAAATGTCAACAATCGAATGTAAGAAACAAAATGCAGTCGCCCCACTAGCTGCATGGATGTCAGATGGACAAGAAACGATGAAACATCAGGGGTTAAAAATAGCAGGTACTTCACAAATCCCGCAGGATGGTTGGAGTGAAAACTACCTATTTAAATGGCTGGCTTGCCGAACAACCTCCTGGTGCCAGCTGGGTGGTTCGGGATTTCCTTGTTCCTGCAGATCGTTCGGCGGCAGTGTTGCAGGACGTGGTGGCAAACGGTCTCCTTATAAAAAGCCACGTATGTCCGTTTAACAACACTGGGACGTGGCGGATGTGACTCGCCACTAAATAAAGTCACTGCCCCTTGCTTCACTCCAGTGGAGCATTGTATTCCAGCTGCCAGATGCTGTCATCGTGGGGAGGACTGGACCCTTGATTGATACTTGACCAGACGAAAATCCTATGAACCGAGTAATCGGTCACCGGCTTCCAATGAGCGCGATTCCCTGAATTCGTCCCGCTACCTTGCGGGTAGGCCATTGAGCTAAAGGCTCGGGGTGGCGACCACCTAAGACAACCCCCTACTTCGGTCTAGGCAAGCGGATAGTATCTCGCCTACTAATGAACCATGGTACTGAACTGTACTGTTCTCTATGCTGATGTATTGCTCTCGTGCTACTACTGCAAACACTCTTCCATCACATGCCACTCGCTTATCTTCTCTTCCCGTGTATCATTCTTCCCCGTTTTTGTCTGATCAATCAATGATGAGCAGTATTACTTCCTCCGATATCACTGTTGCCACTCCATCCTCTGCCATAATCACGCAGCCCCAAACCGGGATGGAACAGTCCCGGATTCTACCCTCTCCGCTTCTGCAACCGAAGACCCGTTTCAACTTGGCGTCGTTCAATGTGCGCACCTTAAAACAGGCAGCAAGCTGGCCTCACCGGCACTCTACAAACTCTTGCAATTGATGGCAGCTGTTTGTCCGAAATACGACTTCAGGATTCCAGCATAGTCTACCCCTTGTCGTCACCAATTCTCTCTTATACCCGTTTCCACCTTCGACTTTCTGGAGACGACGCAGCTACCGCTTCTGGGCAAGCTGCCTTTGGGGTCGCCTTTAATGCCAGAGCCGAAGCCGCCCTTCTCGAATGGATTCCGATCAACAGTCGCCTTTGTGTTGTCAGGCTTCATGGTTCGTGCAAGGTTTCGGATGGCGCGTTCGTCTGTTTACAGTCTTGTGAATATATATATATATATATATATATATATATATATATATATATATATATATATAAGCACTGCTAAAGATTCATTATACACGTTAGCTAGAGGTGTAAAACACCTCAGCTACTGTGCCGCAACTGCTGAATAACATAGTTTGAAACGGGAATCCAATGTGCACACACAAAATAATATGGGGAGCAGCTAGAGTTCATGTGATCCGCGGTAATAAAAATGGAAATGACAACGTTCACTCGTGCGCTGCTTCATTGGATCGTTCTGATGCGTACATCCAGTCATAACGCTATTCCGCAGTGGCAGTGTTTAAATAATAAAGTGCGGGAAATGAAGCGGAGCACACTGACTGGTAGTGTTAGGTTGACGCACGGTCATAAAGGGCTATATAGCGTAATGTAAATGTACGATTATATCATCGAGACGTCTTTTAAATACTGTTGGTGTTGGGAAAGAAACTACGTTATTGGGGAGGGCGTTCCATGGTTGGTACACGCGAAGCGAAAACAAATTCCGACGACATTCCAAGCGACTACACTGTGTAGCCAGCTTTAGCTGGTGACCTCTCAGAGTGGTATCGTTATTCAGCTTCCGAATGTGACGACAATCACAGCTTGGATTGATTACTCAGAATCGAATGTCATTATCAAATCGCCAAGCAGGCGTCGATAGTGTCCACTATGGATCCCGATTGTTTTCAATCTCAGTTGGCAAGGAAGATGAATCAAATCCCTTAAGTTTTAGGTTGTGGCATTTCAGTGGGGTGACGTTGTGCATGTGTCAGGGATGTAAGGCGTATTCCGAATGATGCCTAATATAGGCGTTGTGTATCTGAGAAGTGGAACGATCAAAGCTTCCGAATGCCATCCGCAAAAAAACCAGTGTTGGTTACCAAGCACGGTTCTAACTAGTCCCGAGGACCCCGGCCTGCTCAAATCCCTCGATCAATTTCTTCATGCCTTCGTGCCGCGTCATCGACTGGCCACCAGGCGATTTCGCCAGCTTGTAGTTGTGATACCATATAGTGCACATCGAAGAAGGCAGTCAAAGAGCATACGGAGAACATCACCTAACAAGCCAAATGGGTGCGAGTTTAATAGACACACCAGAAAGGTATCAAAGGGTTCTTCGTCGACCAACAATTGACAGACCAATGTGTGATGTGAGTAAGTACTTGTGAATACACCAGTGAGCGCAGACCTTATTCAGGGTGATGCAGTAACGGAATCAACGGAACTGTCGCATAGAACCTTCGTGTTGTTAGGGTTTCCCTGCGACTATCATTAGCGGGTTCTATTTTTAGCCCTAGTTAGTAGGTTCTTTTGTCCACACAATGCATTAGCTCTTATAACTCGCAAAACCAATAATGCGGAGCCCTGGAAACTGAAAAATAGTCCGTCCTTATCAGGAGCCTGCGGAAAGGATGCCCATTTCCACTTAAAGCGTATCTATAAGGGACGTCTGATTTATAATGCATAAAGATATGTAAAAGCTCATGAGGACCCCCCCCCCAATGACAGCACCGCGACTAGTGAAGTGCGAAGTAGCCTTGGATGGCTCTCTCTCTCTGCCCCTTGCACCTCAGTTGAAGCAAAAGCTATCGGATGACTGACTGATAAGCTCATGGGACACGAACGATGTGGCTGACGATCGGCGTTGAATGTCCATCTATGGTGGGAGAGTCGAAGGAGCAACGCCGAAGCTTGTAGATGAGGTCAGTGATAAACTAGCTTATGTCACACAGCACAGTCTGTTCAACATGAACAGTACACGACTCTTCCGTCACGAGCTTCGAATAGCTGTTAATCGATAGAGAAGCAAGTGTTGGTAGCTCAGGTTGTTCAGTTGGTGGTCTGAGTTTTCGATGAGCTCGGCAGTTTGACTGCAAACGTTTCGTCACCACTCGAGGTGACATCGTCAGTGCGCGTTTACTTAGCAGAGCGGCGCGGTACGAAACGTCAGTGAGTGTGAGTGATCGATCTTCTAACGGATCTTATCGACTGATATATGCTGATTATTGGAAACACGGCTTCCATAATCACGCCATAACCTGCTTCACATAACATTGGCAGTGCTTTAGAACTGTCTAACCGAAGATGCCGGAGATTTAGTCGATGGTCAAGCCGGTGTGGAAAGCAGTCTGTGCACCCCGATTGAGGGTGGTCTGATAGACTGCATTCCAACCAGTAGACGAATGCACGCTATAAGATCAGCTGGCCCGATCAAAGCTACGAATTTGCGTGAGCGCAGCCGATGTCTGTTTGTCACTGCTGTTCATGTCCCCGCAAAATGTAGCGTTGACTGGGTGAAGGACGACTTCAATAGTCAACTGAACAAACTGTTTCTTCATACAACATATACGGATACTGTTGCGCTGGTTGGTGATTTGAACATTCAACTTATCCAATGATGAGCTGCATCTGGGCGACCAACGCAGTGCATGTTGCCGTGATGGAGACAGTGAGCGGTCGTTACATGTGTGAAGACGCTCATCCAGCACAGCACGCAACATAGGGTCACCTGGTAACCCCCAGCCAAAGATAAGTCAAGAACGCAAGTCGATCACCTCGCCATCAGTTACCGTTGGAAAGATTACGTTCAAGACTGCCGCCCGGTTTGGAGTACAAGTGTTAACTCCGGTCATGCACTAATATGTGCTTATCTGAGAATACGTTTCGGTGGACGCCCACGATGGTGCTGTGAGCGCAGACACCGACTAAATGGGGAAGCCGGATGTTCTAAATCCATATCATATTATATTGACAGTCCAGCGGAATAAGCGCATACTGAAAAGAGTTGACGACCGCTGGTCACATGCTCACCAGACGCTATTAGCAGCAAGTATGTCTTCATGCGGCAGAGCTGATTGCCGACATAGACATTTGGTCTTTACGCAGTCTCTGGAGTTCTTCGATGCTAACCGACGCATTCCGGCTGGCAATGAAGACAACGAGACTCACGAAGATCTGAGGGCAAAATTGCGGGATAGCTTGAAATGAGACTGTGGAACCTAAAGGACTCATACGACTTCGGAAATGGAAACAGCCACTGCCCTTGGTAACCACCGGAAGTTAATACGTCTGCTACTGGACAGGGGCAGCAGAACTGGTGTTAGCGAGACTATATTGGACGACAGTGGATACACTAATCCATAAGCTTACAAAACGTTTAGTACGTTAAGTTGAGCACCTTGAAAGGCAGTTAAATCAGCCAGAACTAACAAATTCGCTGCCGAACATTGAGCGCTCTGCTCCCTGGACCGTCCGCTTGGATTTGTCCTATTGCATGAGATCTGACTGCTGAAATCGAATAGAGCTGCGAGACCAGATGAGTCTTCCAGTCATCAATTCGGGGGAGCAAGTTCGGTGGATTTAGACAATCCATCAGTGAAATTGGCCCAACCGGACATGATTAAAGTGAGCCTATCATGTTCTAATGCTGATTTCAGATGTCGGGAATAGAAGGCGGTTGATCGGCGTGCATGGCGCGATCTAATCACGAAGGAAGTTGCCGAGGTGCAAGAGAAAGCCCTCGTGCATGCGAAGAAGAAGCGGTAAGTGCGGAAGCGATTGGTGCCAAAGGGTTGTACTCCATGGACGTCGAGCGCATGGTATTGCAACACTTGCGCTCGCGAGTGGATGAGTCAGGCTGGTCTAGAGAGTCACGAGAGAGGCCAGTCGAGAAAAACATCGGAAAGACAACGGGCCTTGCTGAGAACGCAAGCAGAACCGGCACAACGTTGGTAGGTACGCTGCATTCGAGTTACTAACCGCTTGCTTGCATTCTGAATCTGTTTCAGGTGGTGGGTTTCCTCCCTTGTCTTAATGCTTACTTTTTATCTCATTTTAACGTCTATCTGAATAATATTCTATTAAATTGCACACGTCCCTTAAGCTAATTGTGGTTAAATTCGCAAACATTTTCGCGTTTGTGGCATTTAAAAAATATATATTTATGACATCTTGAACTTCGTGCGGATTTGTTGATAGCCAATTTACTACGTATGCTAATTTATCAAAGAGGTATGTCGGCATATCTGTATGCCTTATTCGATACATATTAATTGTTATTATCATTTCAAGTGATTGGCTGTTGTTTGACGTCCCCGGTGCGGCTGGGCTTCATGTGTATGTTGACAAGGTGCCTACCTGTCTATTACGCAGCACTTCGTCTACACTGGAGAGAGTTGGTCGTTGTTGGAGGGGGCGGGGTGCACGGTCCTCGTGACCGTGTTAGGCTCCAAGAATGGTTCTATGCACACGGATTGTGTGTGGAGTGGATTACGGTCCAACCACCGTCTTGCGTGCGCTTGATTCTCTACATACAGCGCGTTTGTGACTGCCTGTGAAGGAATGTGAGCCGGCTCCATCGATGAAACATGGCTCCCATCCGCATGCTTCCCGGTCTTATTCCTTCGAGTGTATACTGGATATGGGGTGTGTGGATGGAGCTGGGTGGAGCAGCGCAAGCCACCCATGGTTCCTCCATAGGCGCAGGCGTCATGTGGCTATCCTATGGAGGCCGCAGTGACACGTGAATTCGGAATCGGATGCCGTCACCCATATATAAGCGGGAGAGCCCATGGTGCGCTGACACTAGTGGTTCCTAGATTCTAACAGGTCGTTGACCCACTGCTTCCAATGTTGTGCCATGGACTCACGTCCTGGATGCCTTCGCGTGGCGACCTCTAGGTAGTTGCACCCTTCTTCTATTTAAGAGCCAAAACACAGAATTCCGGGTGGGTCGATTCACTAAATCATGGCGCCTGGCCGGTTGCCTTCCGGCTGAGAACCCGAGTCGGTCTCTTGCCAGATGTGGACGCCCTAGCAGTATCCCATTCCAGCCCAAAACTATGAACTATGCCAATCATAATAATTCCATGCTGCATCGACCGTCGCGCAAGTAATCCTTGGAAAATAGTCACCTTACCTGCTACATGGGCGAACACATGATACCGCTGACGTCTCCCCTCTTTCTTATTCCCCTGCACATACTCTCTCTGTTCCCGTTTTATCTAACCCAGTAGCTCCAGTCCAGGACGTCAACACTCATATGACTGCGCGCCAACGCAATCGTGTCTCTGCGCAAAACGCTCAACATCAGGTGCTGGGATGTGCACATACGGGTGAGCGACCCGAGCAACGCACTGCACTGGCCGCGATGGAACTGGCGTGCTAAGAGATCGATACTACTACACTCAGCGAGACTGGTCACCTCGAGCAAGGGAACCTGCATTAGGCTGGTGTTGGGTAAACGTTCTACTGGGTGGGGAAAGACACCTCAGCACAACGTGAACATCGGGTAGGATTTGCACTCTTCGACCGCCTAAATGGCCAGCTGGTGGCGTAGCCCAGTGGCATCAGCCCATGCTTGATGACTCTCCGCCTGCGACTTGGAAAAGCTAAATTTAACACACTTGTTAGCACGTATGTTCCCACGATGCGTTTTCCTGATGACACGAGGGATCACTTTTACGCTCAGTTATCCTCCGTTATATGGTAGGTGCCGAGGAGCGATTGACTAATCTTACTGGTTTTGTAAGGTATTCATCCCGATAGTTCATAAGCTATATAGCACAGCCTAGTCCGGAAAAGTAACAGACGCGTTTCGCCCTATTGGGGCTCGTCAGAGGTGCTATGGATATAGCGCCTAGTGAAAGGACGTCATCACCTCGCAGGCTAGCCACTGTCAGTGACAGTGGAAGATATATGGGACTATATCCCAGTTAGTTTGCAAATTATGTAGTCCAGCCAACGTCTCCCATGGCTCAGTGGCTTAAGCTGCCGGCTAGTTGGCATCTGCCTCTAGGGGTCATGGGTTCGATCCCCATTACGGGACCGAGGGAATGCGCACCACTGACGAATCCCAATAGGGCGAAACGCATCTGGTGCTTTTCCGGACTAGGTTGTGATAAGTAGCTTGTGAACTATTGGGATGAATACCTTACAAAACTTACAATTAAAATCCTGCCACTTGCGAGTAATCTTACTGGGTGACTTCAACGCGCACGTTGGACGTGATGCTTAGGTGTGGACAGACGTAATCGGTTTATTGGCACGGCCAATGGCAACAGAGACCGCCTGCTCGCACTGTGCGCCATTTACGACCTAATGAGCATGAACACACAGTTTGACTGTGTGCAAGTAAGATAGCTATTTGGACGCACCCACGGAGTGGTCACGCTCACCTGCTCCACTATGTCATCCTACGATAGCATGAGATGCGTGAAGCGCGCATGACACATGTACGGTATGGAGATGAGTATAGCACCGATCACAAGTTGGTGAGGACAAATTGTACATGTATTTTCGTAAATCTATGGATCGCACAAATGATGTGAACCGGCAGAAATATGACGTCCTTTCCCTAAATACGGCGAAGAGGAGGATGGAACTGGAGAAAACAATGGCTACACGCCTCAGTAAGCGACCTGTGGCACCACATCCGTGATCAGGTGACTGCAGCTTCCCAGGAAACCATCGGGCGCGAAAAATGCAATCGTTCCAATTGATTTGATGACAACGGTGCGATTACTGGCGCATCGGTGTCGACGAAGAATGCAGAATTCGCTGCACATATGGCGGACTCTGATAACTGCGAGGAATCATTTGCGCAAACTTTGACGGCGATTGACTCAATAGCTCCGTCGCATCGAAAATGCATGGTGAACGGAGAAGGCGAAGCAGATGGAATGTCATACCGAACACCGCCAACATAAGGAATTATTTGACTCCTTGAAGGCGGTCTATGGACCCATGTTGCAGATGTTGAGGACGCTGCTTGATGTAACTTCAGGCACTGAGTGCACACACGGCAGACGTAATGCAGATATGGCGAACGCAGTTTGACTGTCTTTTAACTGGCCTACGTCGCGCGGTCTGCAACAGCAAAAGATGGTGTCTCACCGACACACCGACAGTGCTTCAGACGCAGAGAGCACTTGCTCAGCTGCGAAATGGCAAATGTGCCTCCGCCGACGGGATACCGTGTGAAGTATTGATAAACGGCGGCCCATGTTGCTAAATGCGCCACACCACATAGTGCAATGCGCGTGACTTGCAGAGGAAGTGCCCGGACGAGCTGAAGCAAGCTCTTATGCCTCCGCTGTACAAGGACAACGGGAGCAAGTAATGCTGCACGAATTATCGTGACATCAACTTGCGTGGATAAAGTGATCGAACAGATCCTTCTCAACTGGCTCGTTGAACCGCACGTGGCGAAAGAGCAATGTGAATTCCGTTCGGGTCGCAGCCCCATAGATATGGTGTCCGCGGCTCGTTGCAGGAGAAATACCGAGAGCGACACCAGCCATTGTACTCGCCGTCTAAAGGCTTCACCAAGGCAGTTGACAAAGTGAACCGCGAGGCAATGTGGCTAGTGTTGGGTAGGTTCGGTCGTAAGTTTAATTGAAAGTCTGCACAGGGGTATGCGAGCTAGGATGCAGCTCTGTGGACAAACCTCAGATCACTTTGCAGTTGTCTCTGGTGTGAAGCAAGACTGTGTCTTAGCCCCAACTCTATGTAAGATGTACTTAAATACTATGATGTACATTTGATATTGCTTATGATTAAGGTTTCCGTGTGGAGCACTGTATTGATGCTAGGTTGCATAACGTCCGTCGTTTTGAGGCGAGAAACCTAATGTGCAAGTAAACCATCCGTATGTTGTTGTTTGCTGACGAACGTACGTTGTTTGTACACGGCGCAGATGAGTTGCAGCACACGACTTCGGCTCTCGCTTCGACAACGGCCAAACTAGGACTCAACAAAGCAAGACTGTTTGTCTTGCAGTTCAGGAAATGGAAATAGAGCCACCGAAAAGCCAAGGAAATTAAAGGGAAGTACAATTCGATCAAAAATAGTACGAGGCAATACTGTTTTTCACACGTCCATTTTTACTTTTAATCATTTCCAATGTCTGAGGCATTAAACATGTAAACTAATAATATCCTGGACACATTCTTCTACTGATTCCGGTTGCGGGCTATGTGTCACTGGTAGTGGAAAAAGTACGGGTCCAACGACAGCCAGACTAGACGTCAGTTTTTTCACGCGCTGTCACCAGCTGGAAGGCTGACCAACACGCAGTCGCTTCCAGCTTGGTCCTAAACGATCGAACAGAGCACGGCGTAGTAAACGCTCGCGTGCCATGCGTGGGACATGATCGAGCCATCTAAACTGGCGAAGCAAAATCAGCTTGTTAAAGAGAATACCTACATTCCCCAAGACACGACGATGAACGCAATCACTGCGAACTCCGCGTTGCCACCAGACAAGAGCGATCCTCCTCAAACAACCGTTATCGAAGGCGAAATGGCCAGAACTAGTTCCCATACAACAACACTAAACGAACAGAAGCATTGTGAACACAGCTCTTTATCGAGATGGAGACATCCCGACGAAGCCACAAGTGCCTCAGATTTACATATGCTGATAGGGCTTTAGCGATGCGAGAACAAACTTCTTTGTTGATAGTGCCGCCAGCAGAAACAGCTCCCAAACTAGACGAAACTATCTACCTGTTCGTTGTGCACCATCAAGAGTGGGCACGGGAGCAAGTGTGGGTCAATCCTGGAGCAACACTTTACACTTCGATGGGGCGAAGCCCATGCCATACTTATGTGCTTCAACCGCCAAACGATCTAGAATGATTTGCATACTCCGTGGATCGTCACCAAGTAAGACGATCGCATCAGCCTAATCTAAATCGGTGGCGCGCGCACATAGTAGAAGCTCTATGCCAAAATTTTGGAAAGTTAATGAGGAAGGCGGATATATGACATCCCTGTCGTACACCGCTTTTTGACAACGACGAGTAAGCTTGTCATAGACCCTCACTATGCCGGAGATGAATGTGAATTGTGCGCAGGATGGCCGTATACTTCTATGGCAACCCGTTCTCTAGCAAGCAACGCCAGGAAACAAGTTGATTAATCGAGTCAAATGCAACCTGTATGTCTGGGAACGCGACGACACCGTAGCTGTGGTAAATATGGCGATATTCGAAGAGTTGGCGCATACACGGACTGGACGGAAACTGTCCTGCTCATCACGGTAGTACGATTCACGTATTGCGGATAGAGCGCAATGCAGAATGGATGCCAATAGCTTGGAGGCAACCAAAATGAGACTAATTTCTCGAAGATTGAGATGTGAAGTGGGAGCGTCCTAGCTGAAAAACGTGACAATAACTGATTCGCCCCAAGAGTAGGGCACTTTTTCTTCATGCTAGATTCCAAAGAACGAGGCGAGGTGGTGAATGATTGCTATGCCACCGTACACGAACAACTCTGGAAGACGTCTGTCTCAGCCGACAGCCTTGAATTCCTTCAAGCATCGAATCTCGAAACATACTTCGCTTCGCTGGGCGGCGGCCATTTAAATCGATCGTCGTCTATTCATTGGAGCATCATTGTTACTTTACTAGTTGTAGATTTATCAATTTTTAATGAGGATTTTGACATTTTCCTCAGTTAGACTAGTTACAAAGTAACTCAGACTGTCCATCGTCGATTTTTGATAATGGACTGGGATGCTGTATGCATTGTGCCGAATGATCAGGCGTTTCGTAAGTTAACGAATCTTCGTCCGGATCGATAAACTGGGCTTCGGCACCGTACCGTCAACAGGATGCAGATTCAGGAGCGTCAATCTGAGGGACGTTTGTACTCCCAATGACATTTTTCAGTTTGTAAAATTTTGCATTCTGTTGATAATGTTTTAAAATATCCGCAGTGGATACTGTAAAATGATGGATAGGTACTCAGTCGGGTACAGAAAGTTTACAGTGACTTAACTTCACTTGGATCTAGTGAGACGAGCCAGGGTGGGCAACAAGGTGTATTGCGTGCACAGATGGATGGTGGAGGCCAGTTGAATTGCGAATGAAAGTGCTCCGCCCAGCGGTCCAAAACGTCCCTGCTGGCTGGTGATTGGAAACCCATCCACTACGCAAATAAGCTCACTGACCAGGCTTCCTGAGGCCAGTGGACCGAATGAGTTGAAAAGTCTTGTGAGTGTTGTTAGAGAGGGCAGCGATCTTCATATCCAAAGCACAATCAGACAACCAAGACTCGCGGCCCTTGCGCAGGCTAAGCTTGAGCTCCGCTTGGCAGAGCTGCGCCGCTCATTGTAATGATTCTGTGTGGAGTGAACAGCTTTAGAGGGGGAGAAGATATCCAAACATTTAAGAGGCGTCGAGCTAGGATCATTGTCTTCTGTATACAAGGCCAGTGTTGCCCAATGTCTTGCAGCGAATTGCGACTGAGTGCGTCTGCTAGCGAAGACTGTTACATCGCTTGGACCAAGGAATCAGTCAACCAGTTCGCATCAATTTTGTGGTGCCACGTATTGGGGGACCCACCAAAAGCACATGCAGATTTTCGTGCAGACCAGTGTATGATCTGATATAATGAAAATGAATCTCCATCACCTCTAAGTTACTTGCTTATGGCGTTCTTCACAGATTGACTGCCGCTCGTAAAAGCCTCGAAAAGAGCAAACCAGGTTCCGGCAAAATTGACGCTGTATTGATGACTTTAACTTAAATCAATTATTGGAGTGCTGCTGCGTTTAATGATTGGTTGGGTTCCTTGACATCGAATGTGTTCTTGATTCGGTGTGTCCTTCTTCTTATTGGGAAAGGCATGCTCAAGGGCGCTTTGCGCATGTATCACGGGGCCTTCAAGATCTCAAGCGGTGTGAAACAAGGATGTCCACTGTCACCTCTGCTATTCAACTTCGTTATTGACTGTCTTCATCAGACTCGAAGGCGATGGTGTGGAGTAGCCCACAAATGACCGATCTCTAAGCTGTGACGGTTTATAAAACTATCAAGTAGTGGACAGATTAACACTGGTTGTACATTGTTTCGGGCTGCGTCTTGCACCTTGAAATGCAAAGTTTTCCTCTGGGATTTGCAGTGACTAACCTCTCCGCTGACCCCTGATGAGTGTTAGGTAGAAGTCGTTCGAAAAGTGGACAACACAGATATAGATCACCGCCTGCAGAATACAAGGCGAGATCACAAAGTGTATAGCAAAAGCATGAGGCGCTTCGGCGCGTCATCACTCTTAATCTGCGGATCTGGGTATGCAACACTGTCATTCGTCCAGCACTACTGCGCGGCTTTGAGACATAGACCATCAGATTGACACATACGAAAAGCCCAATTGCGTACAACAACCGGTGCCTAAGCATTCTAGTTAACCTGTGGTGGAAGAACCGTGAGAGCAATGAGCGCGTTCGTTGGCCTGTAATTTCGCTCACCACGCTCGGATGACGGGGCCATGCGTTACGCATACCAGCACACCGACTACCGCGGCAAGGAAATGAACGAAAAAGGAGGACGGAAGGCCAACCGATGACTTGATCAAGAATAATTAAAGCCCTTACTTCGAACTTGGCTTCGAGCAGTGCCTCTTGACTCGCGCGCTGAGGCCGGCCCGTAGCCTTAAGGATCACAGGCCTGCCTGGTAATGAGGGCACGGTTTCGAGCCTGCGTAGGGGTCGGGCGACCCCCGCAGTATCCTTCGGCTACGTGCGACCGGTGGTGGTTGCGCGGCAGTGTCGGTACTGCGTACCGACGTGCTGCTGATGCCTTTCCCAAAGACGAACATGTTTGATCGAGGACACTTGCTGACACCAAGAAGAGTTGACCTGAGTGGCGCTTTTGGTCTCAGGTTCCTTGTCCTTCACTGATTTTAAGTTCATCTAACAGCTGGGGTGTTCCTTACCTCTAACTAACGTACAGAAGGATGATAAAGTAATCAGAAGTGCGTCAGCACACAGTACCAATGCTTCGGTGCCACGCGACCACCATCAATCACCTGAGAGTCGCCCGTACCTACGCCCACTCGAACCGGTGACCTCCAGATTACAACGCAGACGTATAATACTTTCGGCCGCCGGCCGACTTGAGAAATTGGGTCAGGTCAGCTGAATGGCAATGGATTTATCCTCCGGAACCCGAGTGCCTGGAGTGCAATGTGGAAGATGTCGGTCTACTCGCCAGTGCTGACGGCACGAAGCTTGCAGGACTAGACGGCCGCCAGTCGCTAGTTCCTATCAGCCATTACCTAGCCTGCTGTGACTGATCTGCTCAACAGATCGTTGTCTGAAGGTGCACTGCCGAGCGACTGGAAATGCTCGGTAGTGAAGCCGAACCCGAAGAGTGGTGAGGCGACTAAAGTGGACAATTATCGACTGATTAGGCTGACGTCTATTTTGGCGTAAGTGCTCGAAAAGATTGTGGAAAAAGGGTCTTCTCGAGCTATTAGAGTTGAAAGACCTACTAACGCCCGCACAGTACGGTTTCATGAAGGGTCGCTCCTGCACCATCAACCTGCTGTTGACGCGGCATGGATGATTGCAGGCGTTGAATCGAGGGGAATCAGTAGATGTTATCTACATTGACTTCAGTAACGATTTCGATAAAGTGAACCATGAGGTCCTGTCCCACAATCTGAGGATGTGTGGCATTGGTGGGGCACTGCACCAGCGGATCAGTGACTTCCTTATTGGGAAAAGATGGTGGAATGGATGACCACCTAACGAACTGTTACCCCTCCACTAGCGGTGTACTCCAAGGCACAGTGTTGGGACCATTTTATTCCTGATCCACATAAACGAAGTGCCGCAGCTTCCACGGTCGCCTTGTGCACTGTTTGCGGATGACTTGAAGATTTGGAGGGTTATTGATTCTTCCGACGTCTGTGACATCCTTCAGCAGGACCTCGACCGCCTATCCTGGTGGTCTGCAGAAGTTGATCGGCCGGTCAACCCGGTCAAGTCGTCATTTATGATTCTGATGAAGGATGATAATGGGCGTATATACACCATAGCCGGCCAAGCGCTGCATCCGACAAGCTCCGTAAAGGACCTAGATGCACTCTCACGCTGAGATCTGAAGTCCGTCGAGAACACGAACAGACTGTACGTAAACGGAGTAGGCCTGCTCTGGGCCCTTAGACGCAACTTCTGCACTTGGTCTGGAGAGATTGCCACTTGCCTGTTCTCTACTAGGGCCGGTGCTTGAGTATGGCTCACCCGCCTATTATCCGATCACAATAGGTGAGGTGCAAAGGCTGGAACGGGTTCGGCATGTAGCTACCTGGCTCATCCCCAGTTTAGGCGGTATGTCGTACGAGGATCTATATAAGAGACTAGGGTTTAATACCCTGACTTATTGGCGATTTTGAGTTGATCTTATATTGACACACCGAATATTGCACCTGGGCCACTTCCCCATGCTGAGGCTGCCGCTGCACGTTCGCGCATCAAGCAGCACATGCGGACACCGGTACAAACTGGTGGTATCGCACACCCTCCATGCTTCGAGCGTCGAGTGGTGAAATATCGGAACAAGTTTCCGGAGACAATAGTCGAGGCGAAATCGGTGTCAGAATTTAAGAGATTCCTCGACACTGCGGATTACAGGTATAGGGAGCGTAAGTTGTAGTGCAGTTGCAATAAGCTACCATAATGCAGGGATGAGCGACGTGATTCCGCGCGTGCCCGATCCACCTACGATAGGGCAACACAGAGTTACATCTTCTCGCCCTTTAATTGCAGTGTTCAGTATTCAGTAATACAATCCACGGAAAGCCTAGAATACTCCAACGTGCTGTATAAATGGACACTCCAAAAAAGGCGATTAGAAGTGCACACATGCAACCGTTGGTGGCTGTGTGGCAGCGAAGCGAAGGTATACAGTCATCATCATCATCAGTATACATGTCAGCCAGAAGTGGTGAAACATCTCCGCTATTGTACCGCAATACATAAAGGAAATACATACAATACATAAAGGAAAAATAAATACGACAGTTGCATGCCAGCTGAGCTACCAGCAACGGATAGGAATCGTTCCGGTAAGCTACCAGCCAGCTACTAGGCAAAAAAAAATTATTATTTTTACCCTACGAAATGAGATCGCAGATGGCGGGGGAGGCTAAAAGGGATGGGGGGGGGGACAAAGAAACTCACAGCACGAACGCCACTGAGGTCGGCTCCTAGCCATATCAGCAAGTGTATCCAGTCAAACGTGTTCACCGTCTTTTGGACCCCAACCAGGGAGCGGTGAAGCTCCAACCGAGGCTAGCTCCGAAGTGATGGACTTCATTCCTCTGGACTAAGTCATCGCATAGCCACCTCTCCTCTTCTTCCACCCACATCCCCGGTAAGCAAACAACGCACGTCGAGGGAGTCGGTGGGCTGGCATACGCAACACGTGGCCCAGCCATCGGAGCCTGGTGCGGGAAATAACGGTGCTGAGCGGTTCATTCCCTTTTCCTGTGCCGTAAACAAGGCGTCGAACACGCTCGTTACTCACAGTGAGCCCTTCAGAGCGAGAGTAATGTCGCGCCGCCGTCATAGGTGGCGAAGGTTAGCAAAAGCACTTCGGGCTTTCGCTTTACGGTTCGTGATCTCGTCTTCGATCCCAAGGGCGTTGATACAACTTCCCAGGTAATTGAATTTCTGAACAACTTCCACCTGATCCCCACCAAGGGTCAGTACAGGGTGCGATCCCTGCCAATGTTGGAGAAACGCTTTGCACTTCGGCGGTGCAAAGCAAAGCCCGAAGCGACTGACAGAAAGTGCTAATCTGTCCAGCGCGGCTTGGCACGTCTGGGAGGAGGGTATACAGTATTAGAGTACCTTTTGGTATTTAACTCCCAATACAAAATTAGTAGTAGTAGTAGTAGTTAAGGTGTCGAAAAACGACAGACCGTAAAATCAAGCATAGTATGCTCTGCTTTGGTGTTGTCACGAGACATTAGTGACTAAACGAGATTGGTTTGCGTAGGCGATTCGATGGATATCCAATACCCAAAATACTATCTACTGTGAGCCAACACCTTGTACAACGTGGCAGCACAGAGCAGTAATGGTTTTAAAAAATTACTAGGAAACGAAAATATTCAAGAAAATTCTAAGCCGCTTCGGTTTTCGCCTTCATACTTAACATATCCATCGAATATGGTTGGTGCGCTCTTGCGGAATTCTAAACGTACCTAAAAAAAACATTTTCATGTCTATCAACAAGCAAGGAAATCAAGCCCAAATACGGCTGATGGCAGGTGTAAAACCTAATGAGAAGTTTGACTATTCAGCCAAACTAGATTACCTTTTGAGGACATGACGTCCCTATTCTTAAACCATTCACCTGTATTCTTACAGAAATCTGCACATGTTTGCTTCGAACACTTGCATTATGAAACAGGTTAGCTTTTCATTTCGCATTATGGGTATATCCTTGGTTCTTCAGAGTGAAATATTTCACCCTTGACAGACTACCAATTAGCAAAATGCACCGCTGCATCATTTCCGCAAGCTGCCGCACATCTTTCAGTGTCCGCCTTTCCTCATTACGATTGTATGACGATTGAAGTATAGAACCACAGTAACATGAGTGCACGTTTTATTTTCCCTGCCCAGACAGTGCGTATCGTATAGGTTCACTAGCTTGCAGTTTTCCTATCCCGCCTCGTGTGATTACCTAGTCTAGAGTCCGTCCAATCGCTACAGCAGAAACGAACGAGAAGTAGGTGGATGATGGTACATTATGACGGCGTGAAAGACAAATATAAGCGCAGACAAAGAGGAACGGAAGTCGTGTCACCTTGGATGAAGAATGGTTAACCTGGCGAAACGAAAACTATAATGGATGTGGGAGCATCCGTGAGATTATGCAAAGAAACGATCCGAGTTGGGCTCTATGCCGATCCATCTGCTTCGGGGTCCTCTTTTTTCGCCTTCTTTTTATCATCCTTCTTCGCCTCGTCTTTGTCCGCCGCGGCTCTACGAGGATTCGAGAGGTCGTTTATTGCCTTGCGAACCTCTTCATTTCTAGTATCCACTCCTGGGAGATTGCGTAACACGGAGTGTAAAAAGTCGGCATCATGAATCACATCCAAATCGGAGCTCGGGTTCACCGACTTCGATGGGTCGACGGACGTTCCTGCCTTCGGCTCACTCAGGCCACTGGGGCTGGAAGTGTCCACCTCCATGGCGGCCACTGTATCGTCGACTTTCGGCTACAACGAACGGGAATTGATGGGGTTAGAAAAAGGAGAAACTAAACACCTTATCTGACGAGCAAATATGAGCTAAATGAACACACCCTGCCGAATAAACGGTAACAGTGGAATTCAAATCGGATAACTAAATGTCACTAGTCGCTCGATCGCAACGTCACGCAGCAATATCGATTTGGTTCATATTCGGAATCATCAGTATCTCAGTCAGAATAAGCTAATCATATAGAAGTAGTCACAGGACGCAAAGCTATATAGAGCAAAGCAAAGCTATATAGCGTAAGCGACGTCGAACACTGACCCAATCCACATAGGCTCAAATCCAGAGATTAGAAGTTGCCTTAGTCAGTCAATCGCAATTAGATTACAAGCCAGCTACCAATCGAAAAAAGCCTCAGATGGCCGTTTCATTCTCCTGTTAAGTTCGTTAGTGGTGTACATTTGCTTGATCCCTTTCAGGAAACTGAACCACCCATGACCGCTAATGGCTTGAATCACTAGCCAGCAGCATAGGCCACTGAGTCATGGAGGACGACGATAGCGCTGATCATCATGGATTGAAATCTAATTGCGATATAACCCGGCCCGGTTACCTGTTGTGAGGAACAAGTCCAGTGAGATTTTGCAGAACAGAAGCCATATGTAGCCTCTCAAGCTCGTCAAACCCAAAAGCTTATGATCATCTTGAGGCGCAGTTGCAATACACAAAAACGTAAGAGATTTGACACGGTAAAACTCGTCGTAGGCTTATTGCTTTCAATGTAATGATATTCCATCGTAGAATAGTCTGGAACCACGCGACACGAGGATCCTCTGCGCATCAGTTGACGTGTGGTGCATTAGAAATGTTTAGTTTACAAAGTACCAGGGGAATAGTATGACCATAGCAACAGCAAAGCACCAGCCAGAATATGGAAAATGTAGATCACAGCGAAGTGAAATACGCTAAACAATGAGGACGTAAACCAATAATGATAAAACTTTCTCAAAAAGTATCCTGCACGAAGAGATTAAGAGGCAACCTTAGACAGTAGGGCAAAACGCGATGTAGTTTCAAATCTACCTACGACACCTTATGTGAATAAAAAAAAGCTGATATAAACCAATCGAAATGCAGAGAGCATTTCAAATCAAAAAGTCAATTCGCAAAACAAACAGGTAGGTGCGAAGATCCCGACCAAAGAGCGTCACGTGTAGCCATGAGCTAAGCAAGGTGGGTCGGGGGACATTTGGGTCTATAGCTAGAAAAGAAAGCTACATTCAGGAGGTCATCACATCAACCTTTAGAAAGTACAAACTTTACGCGGTCTTAAAAGTGACAGTATTAAAAGGTATTCTCCACGACAGTGAGTGAATATTAATAAGACGTGTCCGAGTCAAACTGCCCTGTTCATGTCGCGTACCTACCAAACTAGCTACGTCGCATGCTCCGTTTCGGATGTACCGCTCCAAGTGATGAGAATTCAAGAACGAACAAGAATACATCGTAGTAGCCTTCAATTCCTAAGTCCGAACAAAACAAGCATCCCGATTATGCATGAATACAGAGTCCTACGTAAAGGTCTAGCGGACATCTTTGTGAGGTTCACTATATCAGTAATACTTATACAACGTCAGTAACGCTCGGATCAGCCAATAATCAAGTATAAATGATCATCAGCTTCGAAATGTGTAGCAACGCTTGGGAGACCGGACGTGCACATCGAATCGCAATACTGTACATGGTAGTGGAAGACAAGAAACCGCACATTATCACTGTTCGTCAAAGTACGTCGCATGCCGTCATCACTTTGATCGAGACTAGATCTTACCGTGTTGCAATGGTTTGCGTACCCCCAAGATCCATTGAGCTATGCTGGGTGGCGCTTTCCAAGCACATTCAGAGCCACTCATACCAGACAGGTCAATGGTTAGGGGTCAGACAAACGCAGTTTCACAATCCAATCCTCTTCGGAGGTTAGGAAGTGGTCGATGGGCCTCTTCCCTTAAAACGTAGCCATGGGAGACAACAGGTCCACGGGTTATCGGCTCACAGCTCGATTGGCGTAGAGCAGGAGCGCCAAGCATTGTCTCTGAAGGTGGGAGGGCACCTTCCGATGCTCAATGGTTTTCTACGGCCCGCCTCAAGCCAGGCAGCTCATGGTCAAATTTGTGCAAACTCGCCAAAACCCTCCTGCGGCTGGACGTGATGGCATGTCCGTAACGTAATACGGTCCTAAAACACGTATGCACTGTGTGTGATAGGCCTCAAGCAGATCCTATAGGGTCTCTGCAATCACACCTCAGAGCTGGACTTGCTCTCCACTGCCTTGTAGGTCAGGCTTTTGAGCCAAAGGCTCTAGGTGGAGTCTCTCAAGCGAACCTCCAAATTCCCCACTGCCTGTGGGTCAGACTGTTAAGTCAAAGATTAGAGGCAAGGCACCTCGAACAAAATCCCTCTCTCGGAATGGGCAGCTGGAAAGTATCATCCGTCCTCTTAACCACGTCGACAATACTCCTTCTTCTTATTTTTCTCCTCTCAGCCCGCTTCTTCCCCATCCATTGAAAAAGAATCTGTCACTGACATCGCTGCTGCTGCCATCGGTAATCGTAACCAGTCCATCAAAATACGAGTCTCATTTCACATTGGTTCTTTTAACGCCCGCACTCTGAATTAGATCAGGAAACAAGCAGCACTGATGCTCACTCTTCACTCTCTTGGTACTGATATGTGCTGTGTCTCCAAAACACGCATACAAGATAACAGCGCTGTGACGAATCTTTGATTCCATGGTTCTGAATCTGACGACGATGACTACACTCTTCACGTCTGTAATTATACCGAGTCAATGGCTCAACGGTGTATATATCGCCCTCAGCAGACGTGCTAAAAGCAATCCACTCGACCGGATACCGGTGAGCAGTCGCATGTGTGCGGTTCAATTTCGAACGTCTATTGGGGTTAATAAGCACCGTATGAAGACAAGGTGCCTTTTCATCGCCTTATTTTATGCTCCTAATGACTGCAGTTCGTAGGGTACCCAAAATGATTATTACTACCATCTTTCATCTCTTCTCTGCTGGGTGAAGAATACTGACATTGTGATTGTTGTTGGTGACTTGAATGCCCAAGTGAGTCGTCTAACAGATTCTGAACCAGACTTGGGAGGGCGCTTCGGATTTGAAGCAGGCTGAAAAGACGATGGTGATCGATTCCTGCAACTGTGTGCCGACCAAAATCTTTGTATTAGTAGCAATACTTTCCAGTACAAACGTTCACATTGCGTCACCTAGCGTCCACTGAATTCCTCAAAGACCTGGACCCAAACTGATCATATTGCCATCACCTACAGGTGGAGTACATCAGTTCAGGACTGTCGGTCAAGTTGGAGTACATGCCTTGATTAGGACCATGCTCTAGTGCGGGCACGCTTGGTGTTCATTTTTCCTGCTTCAAAGAAGCGCCTATCTTCTAATCTTCTTACTTGTAATTTGAAATCGCATTCTGCGGTGCAACAATACCATAACGAACTGGTACACCAATTGTCAATGATGAAGGAGGTTGGTTAGCCGAACGCTGACTGGGATCGCCTTAAGTGTGTCATGAAGAATGCCTTTGACGCTTGCTGTGCACCTAACTTGAGACGTCGTAACTGTGAATGGATTTCTGAAGCATGTCAGTTTGATTGAAGCACGTAAACGGGTTCCGATGAGCACTGAGTTTAAGCGTATTCGTAACTCCCTAAAACGACATCTGACAAGGAGTCTTCGAGTTGTTCCGGAACGTTGGTGGGCTGTAAGGCCCATTAGATGGAGCCAGTGCTATTGGAAACAGCCGAATGCTACTGTAGCTCATCCGAAACACGGGTCCGCGAAAGCCATCAGTTAGCGAGACAATACCTGTGAAAGATGGACTGTTGATCCATTCTCAGCGTCGTCGACTAGCCCGTTGGGCGGAACATTTTGAGGAGCAGTTCAGCAGGTTTGCTGCGACACAGCCGCTTACCGAGTCACCTGAGCCTACGTGGGAAGTTAATATCATAACTCCTACTTAGGGGGAGATTCGTAATGACTTTTCGGTGTTGAAACGAAACAGAGCTCCTGGATCCAACGACCTTCCACATCTTTGTAGAAAGACGATGGCAACTATTTGTTGACTAGACTTACTTCTCTTTTTAACACGACACTGAAGAACTGCCTTCAGACTGGCGACTAGCAACTGTCGTGCCCATTAACGAGAAAGGTCAACGTACTTTATGCGAAAATCGTCGACGCATTAACCATGTTTCCATTGCCTCAAAACTTCTCCGACGACTTATTGGTGCCCGTGAGGACCGAATCAATGAAAGCTAGGCTAGCTTCCGCCCAGGCCGTGATTGAATTGTTCGCATAGTTGCTCTTCGCCACGTGTTAGAGCAGAGACATGCATACAAACGACCGACTATGGTGGTTTTACTTGATTTGAAAGTCGTGCCAGTTTGTGGCACTGCCTATCCATGAGGGGCGTGCCATCTAAACTCTTTTTCATTCTGAAGTCCCTCTATTGTGATTCCCGAGGCCGTGTAAGGGTCTACGGGCAACTCTCTCTTCTGAGTTCCAAACTACATGCGGGGTTAGCCAGGGTTGTCCTGTATCTCCTTTAATCCTCAACTTTGTGATCGAATGTGATCATGAATGACTCGGTTTTTCCAGACTAGTCTGAAGTGGAAGTTCTGACAGGTAACCGACTGACAGACCTGGAGTACGCGGACGACATAGTTCTCCTTGGGTCTGATTCTCTAGTTATGCAAACACTACTGCAAGCTTGTGCATAGAGCTGCACGCTTCGGCATGTATTTTGCGCATTCAAAGTGCAAAGTGCTGTTGCAGGAGTGGGCAGACACACACCCGGTTTTAGCTATTTCCGAACAGTCAATGGAAGTGGTGGTTCGGTTCATTTAGCTTGGTAGCTGTGCCACCTCTGGTGGTCATACCACTGAAGAGGTTACTTCGCGTATCAGCAAGGCCCGTATGGCTTCCCAGAGGCTTAATCATCTATGGAGACGGCGGGATTTCAGCCTATCAGTGTAAGGTAGAGTGTATAACGCCTCGAAAGGTCGGTCTTACAGTATGGATCAGGGACCAGTCCAGTTCGCAGCGAAGACATTAAACGCTTAGCTGCGTTTGGCCACCGGTGTTTGTGGAGTATTGCTCACGTCTGGTGGGAACACCGGGTGAGCAATGTTGAGGTCCGACAATTGGCTTTTGGCAAGAAGCCTTCTGGTGCCTCACTCGAGCGTTTATTGAATCTTAGTCGCTTACGTTGGCTAAGCCGTGTCCTCCTTATGCCCATTGACCGGCTTCCTCGACGTGCATTATACCCCGTGGCTGCACCACGTTGGGTGAAACCTCGAGGTGGCCAGTCCATGGTGCTGCATCGAGGCATGAAGAAATTGACTGAGAGACTTAGTCAAGCTGGATGGGGGCCTCGGGACGGTCCACACCAATGGTTGAAGACCGTATCAGACATGGCGAAGTTACGAAATCAGTGCATTTTTGCATTCGGTTTCTTTCAGCTGCTTGTTAACTTACGTTCCATTCTGATTAGTGTAACGTAGGTTCTCTCCGCTTCTATTTCCCCTACATTGTATTCGCATCCAAACCCACTGTCCTACCGTTGTTATTTATTGTTATTCTTACGATGTGAGTCGTGACAACTGGATCCACCGCACTTCGGTGCTCGGATCCTAGTTGTTCAACTGAACCGAACCGAACGCAGTGAATCCTGGTACCCTTACCTGACCGAGGGCTAAGATAATTTCTCAGTCGTCGATCGGGAGAGACGCCTGGTGCACTTCTTGGTAAAGTTCATGGAAAAACGACGGCGTACCAAAGCATGGTCAGAATCGACGCAGGCATTTCGGAACGAGCAGCAATATAGATTGGAATGCCGATATATGTAACTTATAGCAACGTGACCAACTTGGATTGATCGCTAGCTAACTATAGGTGAGCGCCAAGTTGCACTTTGGTGCGCACTGTGTCTAAAAGCGATGCTACTAAGAAACAGCTGCTGTTCCGTACACAGTTGCTACAGACGCTAGCCGTTGTTCGTGCGGGTCGGAGTTAAGTCCATACTTACCACCTAGCTGAGCTTCTGAAGAGCCCAGATGATGCTGAAATAACAAGGAAATCTGAAATGGTAGAACTGCGAAGCAGCGGGTTCAGTTCGTAGTAGAAAGCATCAGAAATGAGGTCAGGGGGGCATAGATGGAAACCACAAACAGTGTTCTGCACTATTTCGTGAATAAACCTTAGTTGATGTCGTCAAACAGGCTGCTCACGGGAATCCAATCAACCAATGATGACTCAGTTTTGGAGGCTAGAACGATGCCCAGCCTAAGTTGATCCATGCTACCCGCATCATTGTCACAGGATGCGTGGGACCAACAGCGAGGGCACAAGTCTAGTGAGTCATTGAGCTTGGTTTCGTGCACGCAGCACTCGTCAATACCCCACATTTGAAATAATTAGATACCTTAGTAATTTGAATAAAGCCATTAGAAGACGTACACTGGCAGATGTCCACATTTCGTATTGTCTCTTCAGTGCCAATACAACATAAAAATATATAAGATGACAGGTAGGGTGAGACCGGAATAAGTTAGAACAGGGTGGAACGCAGGCATAGGCTTAAGAACAGCTGTTTCTGCACACAGAGTGAGGGTTTAATACCACTGATCGTGACTGCCTCAGCGAAACGTAGGAACCGGACGTTAGCATGTCTTAACACGACTGTAAACATTGTGGCCGGATCAAACGGATGACAGGTGGCCAGTAAATGTCCAGATATGAATGAAGCAGGTGGCCTACCTGAATTGATGATATGAGCAACCGACGACTGGGAGGTTTGACACAGAAACCATTTCGGTACATGTTCGCTTATTCTGGAGTTCAACGATCTGTTGGTACGGCCGATGTAGCGTGTACCACAACTACAGATAAATTGGTAAATACAACGTCAGTTGACCCAACAGTTTGTCTTTCCGTTATCGGGGTAACAAGTATTCCATTAGTCCGGTTAATAAGAACAGTGTAACAGCATTATAAGTCCGCTGGACTGCGGAAATTATGCGCTTCGTTGTCCTCATATTGATAAAATCACACGTAAAGGGGAGCTCGAGGTAAACCTTCTTTACAGAACTGTCGAAACTTTCTGTCCCGGTACCCTTGTCTGGCTACGTTTGTCGACGAATCTTTTTGGATATTCATCTTTCAACATCGTATCCTTGAGCGAGTTTATGTCATCATCTAAACTGTCGACAGTGTATATTTTTTATTGTAGGGTTGAATTGTGTTTTGACTAACGTCCACTTGTACCGCATTGAGGAGAATCTGCTAAAGTGCATGTACTGCTCTGATCATGTCGGCTTTCGGTAAAATTCTGGGCGTAGGGATGTCACGCCTGCCCTTCACCCTGTTCTAACTTGTTCCGGACTTATCCTACCTGTCGTCTTATATATTTCCATGTTATGGTGTTGGCACTGAAGAGACAGTAGGATATGTTGACATCTGCTAGTGTAGGTCTTCTTACGACTTTATTCAAAATACCCCATATGTCCAACGTGCGTGCGAGTTCAGCCTGCTTACCTATTTGCCCTAGAGTGCACATATTGAACGTCACCAGGGAAACGATACAGCGTGACATTAAAAGGAGCTGTGTAATTCTAGTGGCATTGCACCTGCTGTCTTTTAAGCTGGGAATTATAGGAAGTTATGTGGGCCAGGAGGGGAGTAAGAGAAACACGTTGAAAAGAAGAGAGGCATCAGAAGTAGCATGCTTTTGCTTATCCGCCCTGTTTGAAGCAACAGATAAGGTGGCTCTTGTAAATCTATGCGGCGGCCGATGCAGGATGTGGCTGAAGTTTTGAGAGATAGTCATGGCTGAACGTTGGCCGAGATGCTGCCATGGCGCGCAGACCTTGACAGGAGAACGATTAGGGTACTCAAACAAAGCCTTTGACTCAAAAGCTTGTCCGCAAGGCAGCAGTTCAGTTTTATAGAAACGGATGCCATCACTTTACTAGATCACCAAAAGACTGAGTTTGTCAGATCTTTAGCCATTGATCAACCTAGGAAGTGTAACTCTCAAGGGGCTGGGGGGAACCACGCAGTATAGCACAGTAGGTAGAAGAGATACGCGAACCACTGCACAACGCCAAGGTTCAGTTTCGTGACAAAGTGAATAGAAAAAGAAAGGCGTTAAACAAATCAGAATGGAGCGAAAATTAACAACCAGATGTAAGAAACTGCACGCAGGAACGCCACTGACTGCGCGACTGGGCCATGTCTGATAGGATCTACAACCATCGGTGTGCACCATCCCGAGGCCCCATCCACGAAGACAGCATGAACCAACCTGAGCAAGTCTCTTAGTTAATTTCTTCATGCCGCGATGCCACGTCTTTGACTAGCTACCTCGAGTTATCGCCCAACGTGGTGCAGCCACGGCGGATAATGCATGCGATGAAGACAGTGGACGGATATATGAAGGACATGACCTCAGTAAGCACTCTAATGAGACACCAGAGGATTGGTTTCCAAAAACCAACTGGAGGACCTCAGCATTGCTCACCCGGTGTTCCCACCAGACGTGAGCAATACACCGCAAGTACCGGTGGTCAAACACGGTTAAGTGTGTAATGTGTTCTCTGTGGACCTGCGAGGCCTCTGATCCATACTGTAACACTGGCCTTATCGCAGTGATATACACCCTATCTTTCACTGACAGGCTGATGTCCCGTCGTCTCAATAGATGGTTGGGCGCCTGAAAAGCACACAGTCCTTGCCGATAGGGAAAGTAACCTCCTAAGTGATGTGATTACCAAAGGTGACAGGTACCAATGTAAGTGAACCGATCCACCACATACAGTGGTTCGTCGTTGATTGATGAAACCATCTCCGTATACCTAAAAGTGAACACATACAAAGGATAAAGGAGCCGTATAGAAGAATCCTCACCTTCTCAGGAGTGGAGGAGGCTGCCCCTGGTTCACCGGGTTGTTGCAGAGACATCTCAAGCGCGTATGCGATTTGCTCTTCCTCTGTCATATTCGCCAAATCGATGTCCATTGGTAGAGACGATCCGGCGGGACGAGCACCCGAATTCAAAGACATAGCCAATGCCTGTTGTAACATAGCTTCCTCAGAGGTCCCAGAAGCAGCTAAAATGATAAAGCAAAGGAGGGTCGCGTAGAAAAATAAACTCGTTCGGCGAGGTTAATGAACATGAAAATAAAAAATAAGTTAAGCGGAAAACGTATACGCATAAACAGCTTTTTAACACGATGAGATGAAGGCTGGTATGAATATCTAGCAAGACTATTGGTGTCAAAAGCTAGCAGGTTTAGAAGATCTAGTTGAAATCGAAAGTATGAACGACTCGCCCTCGGTACTTTAGGAAACAGAGAAAAGCTTTCTCCTATTGAGGAGTCTAGCCTAATAGAATCTGGTTAACCCAAATCGAGGTCGAGTAGCCACAAACTAACTAATGTGAGTGCGAACCCGCTTCTAAAACTACATGCAAAGAAGGCTTGCGTGGTTCGCTTTTGCTTAACTTCGCCACCTATGGTGCCGGCGCGACATCACTGTCTTCTTGAAGGGTAGAGGAGTGTAGGGTTGTGAAACCTGACCCATTACATCAGCAGACATAAAGAGGCTAGTTACATTCGACCACTGGTAGTTTCGCAATTTAGATCACATCTGGTGGGAACACTGTGTGAGCAATGAGCACGTTCGACGCCTTGTTTATGGCGCAGGAAGAAAAAACGAACCGCTCAGCATCGTGATATCACGTACCAGGCTCCGATGACTGGGCTATGTGCTACGCATGCCAGCTCACTGATTCCCGCGACGTGCGTTGTTTGCGCGCCGGGTGTGTGGATGGAAGAAGAGGAGGGGTGGCCAAACGATGACTTGGTCCAGAGGAATGAAGGCCCTCATTTCTGAGCTGGTCTCGGTTGGAGCGTCTCAGCTCCCTGGTTGGGGTCCGAAAGACGATGAACACGTTTGGTTGGACACACTTGCTGATATGGCTAGGAGCCGACGTCAGTGGCGTTTGTGCTGTGAGTTTCTTTGTCCCTCCCCATCCCTTTTACCCTCCCCCTTTACATACGATCCCATCTCTTGGCGTAAAACATAATAATTTTTCTTTTTTCCTAGTAGCCGGCTGGTAGCTTACCGGAACGATGCCTATCCGTTGCTGGTAGCTTAACTGGCATGCAACTGTTGCAATTAGTTTCCTTTTCCTTTATGTATTGCGGCACAGTAGCTGAGGTGTTTCCCACCTCTAGCTGACGTGTATAATGAATGAGGATGATGTGTGAAGAATGGGGTATTGGTGCAGGAGGATAATACGTTTTTGCTGCGCATAAGGGGCTCTGACGACTAGAAGAAAAAGCGTAAATCTCGTTGAGTGCATAGACATTCGACTCGGAAGATACGTTGCATCAAGAATGTATGATGGGTGGAGAAGATGGAGCAGACAGAATGGAATGCCGAAAGCCCCTACCACCATAATGAGTTCAATGACCCCTAGAAAGCAGTGCATGGAACCATCTCACAACCGAGGAGGACACTAGTGGATACAAGTTCGGGCGCTGACTACAGTATGCATATACCATGCAGATGTGAGTTGAGCACTACGGATGTCTGATGAGCAACCACTCAGTGGTTGACTGGAAGACGTTGTACGGACTGCAACAGCAACATGCGATGAACTGTATTGCTGATATCACAGGGCTGCATGAAATGCAGAGAGCACTTGCTCAGTTGCGAAAGAAGTCAGTGCCGACGAAATGCCGCCGGGTAGTAAAGAACGGCGAACTCATAATGCCACATGCGCTGTAGCGCTTGGTATGGGCCGGCGGCAGAAGAAACAAGACCCGTAGGCCATAATCGGGATGTCACCTGTTCGAATCGGCGTACATGTGGGCGACCTCGCATTATTCTTAGCGCATAATTAACATCAACATTACACACTGATTGAGAGTGAAATACGCACTTCAGTTAAGTGTGTCACAATAGAAAAGGGAAGGTTTATGAGAAAGAGACATACTGAATGCTACAGAATATGAAAGCCAAAAAATCAAGTAATATACTATTAGTGTAATAGTATCCATGCAGTGTGTGATCGCTGTTGCAGGGTGAAGTCAGGCGGGAAGGGGGAAGGCATCAGCAGTACGCCGGTACGCAGTTTCGACGCTTAGCTGCCACTCAACCACCACCGGTCACACGTGGGCTAAGGATACTGAGAGGGTGGCACTGCCCCTACGCAGGCTTGAATCCGCGCTGCAAAAATACAAGACAAACCTGTTACCTTTAGGCTACGAGCCGGCGAGCGGGAAGGGGAGGGACAACAAATATCACAACACGAACGCCACTGTGGTCGGGCTCTTCGCCAGATCCACTAGTGTGCCCAACCAAACGTGTTCATCGTCTTCGGACCCCAGCCTGGCAGTCGAGAGACATTGACCGACGCCAGATTCGAAGTGGAGGACTTCATTCCTCTTGACAAGGTCAGCATTTGGCCTCCTGTCCCAGCCCACGCGCGGATGGTGCCAGTGGCATGACAGTAAAGTGTCGGTTCGGCGTACAACTGATGCTTTTACCCTACAGGGAAGAACGTGATTGGGTCGAAAGACAGGTGCTTGCCGAACTGAAGGATGTTCCCGTGCTGCCACTGCACAAGGGTACAGGAAGAAAGTAAGGTGTCAACAAATAGCGTGGCATCCTGTTGGGGAGGCACGAATAATGCTCAATCGCCTCGTCAACGACATCCTGAAACCAAAAGTGACTGAACAGCAATGTGGTTACTATTCGCGCCGCAGTACCATAGACATGGTGTTTGTGGCTCGTCAAACACGGAAGTAGCATGTACTCGCTGTTCATCGGTGTCATTAAGGTGTTCGCCACAGTGAATCGCTAAGAACCGTGGTTACTTTTGGGTAAGACTGAAAGTCTTGGTAAGTGCATTTAACCGAATGACTTCACAGTGGTGTGCAAGCGAGAGTGCAGCTGTGTGGACGAACATCAGATGAATTAATGTCTCTGAAACGAAGCAGGACTGTGCCTTAGTCGCTACTCTGGTTAATATTTATCAAACTGCCATGACTGGGTCGTCATAACATCATTAAACATGAAGATATCGTCCACATTATCAAGACCAGTTAGCTTTTAAGCATGCAGCACCTCAACGCCTTCACAAGATTCCGCAACAGAACTCCATGATGGAGCCTAAGATGATGTTGAACAGAAATGGGGGAAATTGGGTAACCCTGACGAACGCCACTTGTTGTTGGAAAGATATCTGATAAGTCACCGTACACCCTAAGGCGGTCTGTCGTGTTCAAGTATGTGGCACGTAAAATGTTCACATATTTCATGGAAACAGTCATCCGTCGAAGTATCTCGAAGAGAATGGATCGATCCAGTTAATTGAACGTACTCTTGAAGACAAGGAACACAGCTATTATCGGTCTATGGTATGTATGGTGCTGCTCTAGCAACTGCCGAAGAGTGAATATAGCGATCATTTGAACTACGGCCCGTCATGAAGTTTTTACCACCCAAGGTGCGCGAAGGAAATTCACAATGAGATATGATAAACTCCGGAGGGGGCGTCCTTCCAACAGCATTGTCAAAAACGGGATACCTCGTTTTAAGACTGGTCATTTCAGCATTGGAAATGAGTACTACAGTAGGTGTACTCAAACCTCAACGGATCCAGCAACCGGCGATGATGTGGTGGAAGGGGGAATATCCGCTGAAAAGATTGCCCAAATACTGGACATCTCAAGGGAGCATGCTGGGTTTGTTATCTTTACTATCTTGGACATGCGTAAGATTTCAGAAGAGTAGGTGCCGAATGTTTGGCCAGAGAGAGCAGAAACAGAAACGAGTTAAATCAACACAAAACAGTTTCATCATCATCATCATCGTCATCAACAGCAGCAGCAGCATCATCAGTATCATCAACAGCAGTACATCGGCCATTCAAACTGAGGCTTTGTTGCCACACAACCATAGCGACCCACGGAACGTAGAATAAGAGGGAGAAAAGGAAGAGTTCATGGAAAATCTTAATGCCCTAAGCAAACACTCAAGATCAAGGGGCCTACAAGTTGTCAACAGTATACCATCACAAACAGCCGGCTATCGTGCAAAAATAAGGCAGAATCGGCGAGACAGATTACTTGCGGCTTCCACTGCCCCATGTCATAAGCAGCAATTACCCGCAAATAACTCAGCACCAAACACACTGTAAACAAGCAGTCCAACCAGGAGACGGCAACAGACGCGCCACTGGTGATAACTGTGGGCCATGTCCTGTAAAGTCTCGAGCCAAGCACAAGGCGAGTCACGTGGACTCCAGTCTGGAAGGCCAGATGGACCAACAGCAGACAGTTTGGTCGTCAGTGACTTCATTTCCCGTTGTCAAGACAACCTTTGTCCACCTCGAGCCTTGCGCCACCCTACACCTGGCAGACAAAATAAGGCCCTTCTCGGTAAGCGGTCACCGGGCTTACGCAGTACGTGCCCAAGCCAACGCAACTTACTCAGTGTTACCTGTTGTTCTAAAGAATTGGTTTGAGTATCACTAGCTAACACTCGCCTAAAAACATCATCGTTGCGGACAAGCTGTTGCCACACGACAACAGTAATGCTCCGCAGACAGCGATGATCAAAGACTTGAAGGCGCCCCAGATTTTCAGACCCTAAGGGGCCAAGTCTCACTCCCATAGAGTAGGAGGCCCTCATTGTGGCCTTGTAAACAGGGCCTTTTAAATAGAGGGAAACCCCTTTCTATCGCTAAAGATATCGCAAATTAAAAAAGGCAGGTCTGGTTTTTGCAATACGTGAACTGACCTGAATAGCTATACACCCAACGTTGCTGATACACCTGCCAAGGTAAGTGAATTGGTCAACTACCTCGAGTTCCTCGCTATCTAGGGTCAAGTGATTATCAAGTGGCTGGTGGTCCTACAGCAACACTGGATTTTGGATGTGCAAGGCGCATACAAAATAATATAACCACTCTACACAGCTTATTCAGGGTTGATTGCGCCACCCCAGAAACAAGGGTAAAATGCAGGGCGATATCGTCCACATAATCAAGATCAACTAGCCTTTTACCAGGCAGCACCTCAACGCCTGCACCGTGAGAATACGCAAGGTAACACTTCATGATGCAGCCCACGACGAAATTGATCAAAAAAGTGGAAATTTGACAACCCTGACGAACGCCACTTGTTGTCGGAAAGATATCTGATAAGTCACCGTACACTCTGACGCGGTCTGTCGGGTTCGAGTACAGAGCACGTAAAATGTTCACATATTTCGTAGGAACACCTTACCGGGCAACTATTACGAACAGAATGCATCCATCGACTGAATCGAACGCACTTTTGAAGACAATGAACACACCTACCGTCGGCCTGCGGTATGCGTGGTGTTGCACTTGCACCTGCCGCAAAGTGAATTTGTGGTCTATACAGCCCCGTCCTATGCGGAAATCTGCCTGATATTCCCTAGTACGGGATTCCCCTTCCGCAGTGAGGCGACGAAAGAGGATTGAGGCCAGTAATTTTGTCACTACGGTACGGCCAGTACCTCTCTGGTTAACACAGTTGATGCGACTGTCCTTCCTGTAGATTGCTACTATGATCGATTCACTGCAGTTAGCCGGGACGGTTTCCCCTTTCCATAGATGTTTGAACAGTGGGGTCAGTGCTTTGCAGAAGACCTCACCACCATCCTTACATAGTGCAGGTGGCAGGGAGTCCGGGCCAGCGGTAAGAAAACGATTGAGGGAAGTGATCGCGCTTCGGACCTCGGCCTCCGACAGAGGCTCGAAACTAATCGTCCATGGCTCATCCTGCATCACCTGAGTAGGAAGTCCGGAAGCAGGAGGCCAGCTAAACTGATCTTAAAAGTGTTCCGCCCAACGAGCCATACTTACTTTGAATCGGAGAATCCGCGCTGTCTCTGATTGTTTCACTGGGGCTTAGTTCCTTGGGACCAGTGGCTCGGATCAGCTGGAAGAGTTTGCGATAGTTCCCAACTGCTCACGCCTCCTCCATTTCTTGAGCCCGACTGGTCCACCAGGCTTCCTTATCATGGCGCAGACTCCGCCTTAGTTCCCGGCTAATAGTCCGTTTGGTCACATTGTGCTCAGAGCCAGCCGGGAGGTTTCTTCTGGATTCCGGCAGGCTCACCGACCTCTCGGGTATCCAGTGACTGATGCGGTGACGACTGATAGTACCACAAGCAGATGCTACTGCGTTGCACACAGCGACCAAGATCCTATACCATTGAATTTTAATGCCATTAGGATAAGGGAGCGAAAGTTCGGTACGCAATGCAGCTTGGTAGGCTTGCCTGACCTAAAGCTGAGAAAACTTCCAGTTGACAATCGGGCGAGACGCTTGGTGTGTCTTCCGGTAAAGTTGGGCCGATTTTAAAACTGCACAAGACTTTCTGACTAGGTTGCTGACAGGATGAAAACAGACTATACATATATGGCTCTGAAAGCAAAAGACAGTCAAGATAGCGCCACAGTGGGTCTTGGCAGCCGAAAAAGTTCCGCGCCAAAAAAGCTTCCAAAGTCATGGTGTCCGTTTTCTGGGACGAAGACGGTGTTCAGGTGGTGGACTATATTCCTCAGGGCTCCATTATCATGGGACACTATTATTCCAACTTACTGGATCAGATGGTTGGGGCGATTAAAAGTAACCTCCATGGAAGGCTGCCCAATGGCTCCTTATCTTGCAAGACAATGCACCTGCACATACATCCCATGTTGTGATTGCCAAACGGAACACTATTTTGTCAATAGCTCTATCGAACTCACTTGATCTGGCACCATCAGACCTTTAGGTTTTTCGGAATTTGGGGAAACATCTGAAGGAGCGATGTTCCGGCGTCAAACATGCTAATGACGGCTGGTGTGGGGCACAACCAAATGACTTTTACCTGACGGGTCTAGAAAAACTGAAAATACGCTGTGTAAATTGCGTCAATCACAGTGGTAAGTATATTGAATACACGTGTCATTCGAAGACTCCGGCCGCAGCAGACAGTCGGTCGTTGCTGGTGGAGACGGGGTGCACAGTCCTCATGACTGTGCTAGGCTCAAGGAGCAGTATCATCCTGTGTGGAACGGGCTACGACCCATCGCCGCCTTGTGTACGCCTGGTAAGCATCACTCCCTCAGCAGACGGAAATGCTGTTCCGCATGTTAAGGGAATGTGACCCAGCTCAGTTGATGTACCGTGGCTCCAATCCGTATGCTTCCCGAGCTTATTACTTCGGGTTTACACGGGATATGGGGTGTGTGGATGGAGCTGCGAATGGTGCAGCGCAAGCCAATTATGGTCCCTCTGTAAGCGCAGGCGTTCTGGGGCTGACTCATGAAGGCCGCAGTGACAGGCAAATCAGGAAGCGGGTGCCGTCAACCATATATGCATGTTTAGACAATAAACTACGATTTGTCACGTTTCGCTCTGACCGTTAGCTGGTGTACCCTCTGTGCCTGCAACACGCTCACTCTCCCGGGTGGCGCGGTATTTTAAGAACTCTGTTTCTTTGTAAAACAGTATTAACCACAACAGAGGCACACTTATGGTTACCGAGAATAGTAAACTCAGTGGCATCAAAAAGGAAGCAGCGAGTATTGGAGGGGCGAAAGTTGTGGTCGCTCACTACAACAGTTGATCACACAGCGCACATAGCAGACAAATCCAGTAAAAACGGTTGGTTGTGTATCGATTAAGGTTCCAGAAGATATAGTGACCCACGGATGACTTGTGAGTATATTCAAAATTAGTGAACAGCAAGAAAGACCCAGGACGAGATATGCCACGAATAAGAGTTAAGCCGGACAAACTTAGGGTCAGAAAGCGCACATTGAAAAAGGGATACAAATAAAGACGTAGTGAAATTCGGAGTAAGATAATGAAAACAGGGGGATTCAGTCCCCTTTAGTATGCCAACTTGATTCGTGCTTTGAAGTGTGTCAAAGCCAGTTGCTGTAAGAGATATCGCTGAACTATGGTCATACCACGATCTCAATTATTAGTCATAATATTACTTTTTTACGGCACCATAGCCGGCCGTTAGCTCACCGGAACGAAGTCCATCCGTTACTAGTGACTCAGTCGGCGTGACTCAGTTTCATGTTGGTTTTTTTCTTTCCTTTTGTATTGCAGCACAATAGCTGTGGTGTTTTCTATCCGCAGCTAACGTGTATAGTGATGATAATGTACTATGATCATCCTCATAACAAGTTAAGCAAGATGAGAGACAAATCGCCTATTGCGACCCAAAACAAATATAGAACAAAAGAGATACTAAATGTTATGGAGCTGGCGTAGCTACGCCAAACTTTCACAGATTTCGCCGGGCTCAGCTCATACACACAATCACCATACGGCGACAGACTGTGCTCGAAAACATATAGGCCATCCCCAGAAGATACGCCAGGCGACAAGGAACCAATTTAGGACACACACACATCTGTTGTCTACACTGCAGTGAACTCACTGAACTCTCCTCAAGACACCATTGCCGCCACAGTGAATCCCCTGAGCTCCGCAGTTGCTGCGGCAATAACCACACACTTATACTGACTAACTCAGCTTCCATCAGGACACCATCATTAGGCGACAACTCATGTGCTTTGCCAACATCCACCAACCACTATAGTTAATGTCATTCTATTGGGCTATAAAAACGAAGTAGAACGCCTGCTTCGCCTTGGCTGATTCAGTACGCCGGTACGGAGAACCGACGCTTCGCTTCCGCATAACCACCACCGATCGCACGTGGGCTAAGGATACTGCAAGGACTGCCATGCTCCAACGCAGGCTCGAACTCGCGTCGCAAGATTACGAGACAAGCTCGTTAACTCTAGGCTACGGGCCGGCGGCTGAACCAGTAAAAGTACTATTGCTAACGGCCAGTCTTCTTTCTTGTTCGGGTCTCAGTGCAGTCGTGTTAGGTTGCGCGTGTTCGTTGCTAGCCTTAGCTCGTGTTTATGTCTGGCGGCTAGGTCTCGTTAGCCCGCAACGTAACGAATCCTATTGGCTACTCTGCATGCATTGAGTACTATCTGTGACGAACGCTAGTCCGTTCCGACTAAAGGTCGAAACAACTAGGACGCGTTATAACAAATTGGCGACAGGGTTATTTTCGAACCATGTCAGAAGTATACCGAATTGAAACATATGTTTCCACAACAGCTAAGGCTATTGCTCGTACTAATCGAAAACTCTCCAGTCATTCCGTTCAGTCAGGTACTATTGGCGGTTCCAAATAGGTGGATCGGATCGCTGGCTGCAGCTCTAAGATCCTGTACGATCCCGGTGTCTACGTGATGCTCGATTCCTGGTACAGGTGGTTCGAGGGTTTGTTCACCGTTGACCTGGCCGGAGAGGACGATGCGTGGAAAGTCCGGCTACCACTTCGCAAGTTGTGCACTACCGAGCACTAACGGTACGCTAAGTTCATTCTATCGAAGAACCCCCAAGAAGTTCCATTTGTTGACCTGATCCAGACGCTGCCGAATATAGTTGGAGAACAGTTCACACTGTTCAACATCCGGTTTTAATGTCTCTAACTGGACAAGCGTGATGACGACGATTTCATCACGTATACCGGTATCGTCAATCGTGAATGCAGGTGCTTTCAAATTGGTTCGCTCAGAGAAGCAGTTCAAGTGCCTCATCCCCATCTCTAGTTCTCAGTCTTCTTTCTCATTTGGGTCTCAGTGTAGTCGTGCTAGGTTGCGAGCTTTCGTTTCCAGTTCCAGCCCGCGTTTACGTCTGGTAAATAGGCCTCGTTAGCCTGCAACGTAACGAATTCGATTGGCTACTCTGCACGTGTAGGGTACTATTTGTGAAGGACGTTCGTCAGTTCCGACTAAAGGTCGAAACAACTAGGACGCATTATAACACTAAACATTACAGAAAACAAAAACCAAAGAAGTACTTTTTTATTTTGCATCGAGTGTGGGAACGTTGTTGGAAGAAAGGCCTAAGCGGAAAGGGGAGGGACGAAGGTCACCATACAATAGCAACTGAAGTCGGTTCCCGGCCATACCAAGTATTGTGCCAAACCAAACTTGTTTGCCATCCTCGAGACCCTTTCCAGCAGTCAGAGATGCAACAACCGAGGTCTCTATTTCTTTTGACGAAGTCATCGGCTGGTCCGCCTTCGCTTCTTCTATCCAGACCCCGGTTGAGCAAACAACGCACCTCGCGGAAGTCGGTGAGTCGGCATGGGCAACACGAGACACGGCCATCGGAACCTGGTGCCTCATATAACGGTGAAGTCTACTTATTTTTTCTGCACCATAAACAAGATACTGAACACCCATTGCTCAGGCGTTATGCCAGCCAGTTGCGAATGCATCGGTGGTCGGATGTACCAAGCCTGTTTATGTGTGTCTATTTGATAGGGCAGGTTTCACAACCACACAGAAGTGTTGAACGAACCGCTGCATTGCGGCCCCTACCTTTCAAGGTGAGTAGTGTCGCGTCGAAGCCAAAAGTGGCAAGGATTGGCAAAAGCACCTCGCGGTCTCAATATATGGTTCGTGATCTAGTCTACTATTCCACAGGCGCTGATGCACGTACCCAGATAGTTGAATTTCCAAACGACTTTTAGCTACCCCCATCAAGGGTCAACGCTATTGGCGGCTTCTGCCAATCTTGGCGAAGAGCCTTGCATTTGGAGGGTGCAGAGCACAGCCCGAAACCATCGACAGCTAGTGCTAGTCTGTCCAATGCCGATTGGCACGTCCGTGGGTTGGAACCAATCAGAGTAACATCCTCGGCAAAGTTTAAGTAAAAAAGGTAGATCACCTGGAAGCAAATCCACACCTGCGTTCAATGGACGCAGCTTTCCTTTGTCAATGGCGAAGTTGTAAAGGAAAGGTGACAGTGGTATCCATGCCACACTGCTGGAGATATTGAAGAACGGTAACAACTGGGCATTAGACCCCACTGTGTGCTCTTATCATACCTGTCTATTTCTCGAGCACACCTTTCCAAAAGAGCATACTGATTAACCGAATTGAGGGCACCTTTGATGTCGAGAAACATGACTACGGTGGGTTGTCAGTACATGTGACAGTGCAGCAGAATTGACGGGAAGTGAAGTTATGATCGACGCAACCTCAGGTTTGATGAGGCCGATTTTCTCTTCCAGAATTCAGCTTCCACAAGCACCAGACACAGTGAAAACGACAGCGGCGAAGTACCTAAAGAAGGAGGTCGGATTCTGAATGCGAGCGCCCCCCTTTGAAAATCGGGACAATAACGGAGCGGCTTTAATCGGTTGGGATAGTTACATGCATTAAAAATCGCGTAAATTTTCCAGAAAAGCAGGTCCCCGAATGTGAGGGGCTGGAGGAAACCGATATAGTCTTGCTGCTTCATTTAACTTAAGTAATCCGGCTTCAGGTTCCACTACTGAGCGAGAGGGCGGATCTAAGGAGACGATTCAAAGAGCAGGGCGCTCAAATGGCGGTAGCAGACCTAGAAGTTCTGGTTGATTAAAGGACCTTTCAAAGTACTCAGCCCAATGCGCCAGGCGTTTAGACAGGTCATGGATAGTCTATCCAATCTTGTTGCGTATGCCTGTCTTGCAATCTGAGAGCGCGGATCCGGGTCTGCGTAGGGACAGGGTAAGCATCGCATTATTCTTAGCCCACGTGTGACCGGTGGTCGTTGAGCTGCAGCGAAGAGTCGGTACTATGTACCGGCGTACTGCTGTTGCCTTGTGGCATATAGTCCGGCTAACACCGGGTCTCTTGGTGCCCGTTTCCAGTATCAGACGAAATAACTAACAAGGGTTACCAAGCGCGGCGACTTTTCCATCTCAGATGCACGATGACATCACCACGCCTGGCGACCTCCCTTCAAGCTAGCACGCCGTTTTACCCTCGGATCTTCGCGAGTCTTGTGTTCGCTACAATCCGGAATAGACCGAGAGCATGCGGAAGTCCCAGAAAATGCGTGGAGATTTAGTGGCCAGGTAGCCAATGGGATTTACCGCGTGGGGAGATACGGGTTGCTAATAAGGTCTGAGGTACATGCGACCAGTGACCTTCAACTGTGTTCAATGAATGCATACGAATCCCAGATACTGGCGCACTTTAATAAGCATTCAGAACAAATGGTTTGGTAAGTGGGCATGTGTGTACGAGCTCGCAGTATCCTCGCGGGTGTCTACAGAAACGCACTCGGAGATCGCCACATACTAGTTCGTGATCAGAGACCACGCTCGTGCTGCAAATCAGGCGGCAGTTTTGGACACAACCACTTCAGCATTATGATCAATTTACGTGTGACGCTGGTGGACGCTATGTTACTCTTCAGCGATGGATGTACCGAAAGTTAGTGATCGCCAGAAGTAGACAAACACTTGCACCTTTGAAACGACTGCTGACCGTTACGATACCTTGTTGGCGGCCGAGGTGCAACTCATCAGTGAACAATTTCAAACATAAGGTCTCAGATCACGAGCTAGCACAAGGCAAATTACCCAATGTTATTTGCACTTCCAAGGAAGAAGCCTGATTTTCCCCGCCTAATAAGCATTTGTGCATAATAACGTCGCAGATACGCTGGGGCCATCCGAGACCATGAATGCGCCGTAAGCAAATATGATCCGACTTAAAGGCGCTTTATATCCTCAGACCGAAGAGTTCAAGTCCCACCACCATAGAGGAAGACGGCCATCACAGTGGCCTTCTATCTTCAGTGGTTAAGTGCCCACCAATGTCGATGCAGTAACCAAGGTAGGTGACTTGATTACATACCTAAAGATCTTCTTTAACAAGGATTAAGAGATTACAAAGTGGCTAGTGGCTTTGGAACACTGCTTTGACGGTGCAAAGCGCATGCAGAATGACGGGATTGACCGGGCCAAGCAAACAGCGAAAATACGTCTGCATAATCGAGACCAACTAGCTTTCACCAGGCAGCGCTTCAACAGCTGCACTGTGAGACACTGCAAAGCAACGCTCCGCGATGGAGTGCACGACAGACAGACAATCGCGATGAACACCACTTCATCAGAAATCAGACAAATTACGTAGACCCTTAGTGAGAAGCATCGTTGTGGAAGTCGTTAGAAAAAACCTACGTATATCGTTTGGATCATTTTCTGGAATAATTGTAAATTGGTTGACAACTGTCACAGACCACATTTTATATAATTCAAGGAAGTACAAAGGTTACTCTTATTCTTGCTTTAATTCTTAGGAAGAGACAACGAAAGTTGCACTAACGTCGAAGTACTGGGGACTATGGTTTGATTGCAGGTACAAAAGGATGCTCGTTATGCGGTAGCATATTTCGTCCCAGAAACCTGATCTGACCTACATGCAGCCTGTGATATTCGAGTTCACGGCACGCAAAATGTTCCCCTTTCAAGAAAAACTTCTGCGTGTCGAACCGAATGGATGGATCTACTTAGTCGAACGTTCTCTTGAAACCGGGGACTATTGCGATTATCGATCTGTGGTAAACGTAACGTCACTCTAGCACCTGCCACAGAGTGAACGTGGTCTATACAGCTTCCTGGGTGGAGATTGCCAGCACACCGACTCCGGTGTCGTGCGTTGTTTGCGAGCCCGAAGTCTGGATTAGAGGAAGAGGAGGGGAAGCCAAGCGATGACGTGGTCAAGAAGAATGAAGTCCCTCACTTCAAACTTGGTGTCGGTTGATGTTTACCGAATGCCGGGTTGGGATCCGAAAGACGATGAACACGTTTGGTTGGACAGTAGCTGACATGGCAAGAAGCCGACCTAAATGGCGTTTGTGTTGAGTCTCTTAGTTCCTCCTTTAGCTCTTCCCTTCAACAACGATCTCAAACACGTATAAGGTGATTTTAGTATTGTTAGCTTTTTAACTTCCGTAGCCTGTAATATTTAATCTCTTATCACCTTTTGTGTTGCGGCACATTAGCTGGGGCGTTTCTCACCCTCGCTAACGTGTACTGATGATGATGAGTGAGTGGAGATTGGCCTGCTTTCCCCAAACCGGAATTTCCGTCGCAGTGAAACGACGAGCGAGATTTGAGGCCAGTAATTTGCCACCATCGTAGTCAGACCAACATCCCCGTAGTTAGCACACACAGGGGTTAGGAATACCTTGAAACCGACATGCCAGCAGGGCCACCTCTTTTGCTTCAAGTGAGCTAGTCGCTCCATCTATCCAAAACATCAGCAGTGAGATGGTACTTCGTAAAGAAGCTTCGCCGTCACGCGACTATCGCCAGCCGCATGTGGACTGGACTACGCAGATAGGAACCGGCGACCTGTGGATTACAAGGTAGACACCTGATACCACTTGGTCAACGGCCGCCGTGTGAAGTTATTTTCCAAGTCAAACCTAAGCCAACGTCCCCTAGACAATTTTAAACCTCCGTTTGACAATACAAGTAAAAGGTGGAAATCTGGTCTCTATGTGTAGAGGATAAAGATAAAGTAAGTGAACATACCAGGAAGTGTGGTCGCTGCATCTGTGATCCCAGCGGCACCGGCATTAACTTCTTGCTCTTGACGCATACGCTGGTCTTCCATTGATACTCTTAAGGCGTAAAGTAGATCAGGATCTTCACTGGCATCTAGACCGAAGCCGAGTCCAAGGCTAGAGTTCGCCAGAGTCCCTCCGAATTCTCCGGCTATGATAGGACTTGTTACAAGTGAATCGTGTAAAATGGCTCCTGGCGGAACCGATACCAAGTGAGATGATCCACCGCTTTTACCGTTCAGCACGTCGATAAAATCCGACAGCTTCTGCTTATTAACGTCATTTTCGCCGAAGATGATGACATCAACGCTAACTTTCTCTTTCTTTAAGTGCTTCGCCAATTCTGTCAACTACAACAATGGAAAATTAGCCCTATTACACCTTACTGATTTGTCCTCATCTGTAACGGGACTACCAACAAAACACACGATGCGCATTTTCTGATGTCGTAACTGTCGGTGACGAAGTGCCAAATGAGCTATCCGAATAGCGGTACAAAAGCTAATATTCCCCTTGGGTTCAACGGTGTGAAGACGGTTATAGATTTTGCTAGAATCACTGGTTAGAGTGCATAGTATCTCCCTCTTAGCCAAAGCAATAAGTCCAATTGTGTTTTCGGGATTCCTTTGCCTTTTGCTTTGGCAAACAAGGCTCACGGCATCGCTTTGCGCTTGCAAACGGGTGGGAAGGAAATCCCCATTTCTCATGTAATCACTATCGTCTACCCTGAAAAGTAAACATCGATCAGATATATATAGCAACATACGCAATCATGGTGGCCTCTTGGGACATGATGGGGTTGGTGATTGTAGTATGCGTGCGGTCGAGGGTTCCGAGTTCCTTCACGTCACTCACGTATAATCTGTCGTAAGAGACCGGTTGGGCTGCAAGGTAAAACAAATACTTGATAGACGGTTGGATAATGTTATCTCAAGCACCTAGTATGAACCGGATCAGTATGAAGATGTATTTAGCACTGACTGACGAGCAGACAGCGAAGGAGAAGCACGACAGAGAAGAAGAAGGAAATTACAAGGTCAAAGTGCCACGGCTAAGACCGGGAAGTAAAGGGATAAACAATAACGTGCTAGAGTCCATCCATAGTTGATGCCGTCGTTGATCCATGTAATTGAGTAACTACAATAGCCTGATAACGGAAGAATTTAGTAGTCGTTCGAACGGCGCGTTAGACGAACCGTTGCGATCTGTTACGATAAGCCACTTTTTAACAGGCGCTGTCCTCAGCGCTACTAACACCCTTGGCCGGCTTCAGCCTGTTGCAGTGCACAAGTGGATGAACCCGGTACGCCAGGCTTAATGATTCTGTACGTTACGTCAGGTAGTACGTTCTCAACGACGTACGGACTTTCCCATTGACGACGGAATGTAGCAGGGACGCCCGTTGGGACTACTAATACCTTGAGCAAAACGGTGTCACCTGGATTGAAAGGAATCCCGAAGGCCTTGCGATCGAAATACACCTTTTGGCGTTGCGAAAGCTGCAAATGCAACTGTGCCAATTAGTGTGTACGCAGCAGTCCGGATTGTATTTGAAGTATGTGATCAGACGCGACCATGAGTTCATGGTGAGTGGTCGGCAAGTGTCCAAGGGCAAGCGAAGCTCGCGCCTTGTCATCGTTTAGCGGTGTTTGGCCCGTCGATGAATGCACGGATGCTCGATAGGCCAACAAACATCGAGTTAAAGATATATCCACTCCCGAGGTGTCTCAATGTTCAAGAAGCGTACGATTTGTGAGCACAACCAGCCTATTCCCTTCCGGGTGGTATGCGGTAGTTCGTGTCTTCCGGATGCCGAATATATGGCAGAACTCACACATGAGCGTGTTTTCGAAGTTGGCTCTACGCTCAGAGTGAACTGATAGGGTGAACCTCACCTTTCTATCCAGGGACTGAAGAAAGTTGTTGCTACGCTCCATGCGTCTGTATTTTCCAGGGGACCGCTTCATACCACTTTGTGAAGTAGTCCACCATAACCAAAACATGACGACTTCCCCTAGTGGACTCTGTTAGGAGACCAATGATGTCGATGTCTAGCAAATCGTTCTGAAACCCCGCCGTCATTGCCTGTAGGGGTCCACGACGAGTCGTTGGCGGGTTCTTGTTACGTGCACAGTCGGTACATGATTAACAGTAGATCGTAATATCTCGTCTTAAATGTGGCCATCAAAACCGACGAAGATTTGCTTCTTCCATCTTATTTTGTTCAGCATGCCTCAGTTCCTCATGAATCCTTCGCATTGCTTCCTGGGTTGACGCCGTGGGGACAAGTATCTTCCGCAGATAGACCGGCCTGTTTTGAAAGTACATACTGCCATCTAATACGCGTAAGTGAACGATAATATCGTCCAGGTAGACTAGGCAGTGTTGTGGTATGAACTCAGACAGTGCGGTTTGCATTAATCGTTGAAAAGTGGTCGGAGCGTTAGTTAGCTCGAAAGGCATAGTTTGAAATGCGAACAGGCTAGATGGGACGATAAAGGCAGACTTGCATCCATCGTTTGGGTGCAGTTTGACCTGCCAATAGCCAGAAGCTTGGTCCAGGATATAAAACCAGCGTGACGTAGAGCGAGCATCAATGGTATCGTCCATTCTTGGTAGTGTAAACGAGTTCTTACATGTGATTACGTTCAGCTTACGATAGTCGACAGAGAGACGCAACTCTCCGCTCTTCCTTTTCACAAGGACAATAGGGGATGTCCAGGGTGATTTGGACGCTCGGATGATATCGCGTTTTAACATGTGTCAATAACGCACCTCAATTTTTTCTGGAAGTGAATCGGCACACGCCTTGCCGATTGGAAAGTTGGTGGCGCGTTTCCGGTGTTAGTGTGGTGCTGATCAAAGTTACATCGACCTACATCATCATCGGACCATGCAAACACATGTACGTAACTGTCTAAGATGTTTTCTAAACCACTGCAGGCCAGAGTCGGAGCTTCCGTAAGGTTATGGAGAAATTTCCGTTTCGGCTCCTCTTTTACTGTGCACGGCAACATCGGATAGACTGGTGAGCTGAATGGAATCAACTGCACGTTAATCTCAAGGGTGTGTCTGATTTAATCAACCTTAGTATTTAAATGAGAAAGAAAATCTACTCCTAGAACGACATTCCAAGGAAGGTACTCGACTACGAAACAACGGTGAGTGGCTAGTCCTTCCTAGCTTGATAGTGGCGTCGGTCCAGCCGGCTGGTTTATGGGAGTTCCATTGACTGCAATAAAGCTGACCGATCAGTTCCGCCGGATGACTGCGTCCCTTGGGACTATTCTCTTATGGACTAATGAGGACATAGAACCGGTATCCACTAAGATTTTCGTGCGTAGAGCCCACATGAAACTAAACACTATAGGAGAGATTGCAGGGTGAACGCCGAAAACAGCTGGAATCATATACGAGCACACTTGGGACTTAAATCCTTGATTGTGTCCGCAAGTGTAGGCAGCGTTTCCAAACCGTCGGCAGTAATAGCAAGTGGCGTGTGGTTGCCTGTATGGGTCGTGTTCGGGACTTCGAGGATTGTTCGTTTCGACTTGTTGTCACCGAAACGCAGGTCAGCTGTTCGGTCTTAAAGAGCCTCTGCTTTGTACTGCGGCCACCTGTCGGCTATGATCTTGGGAGGCGTGCGTGCTCCCGCGCGAGAGAAAAACAATGATTTGCTCCCGAGGGGTCACTAAGCTCAACGCTTTGTCGAGTCCGGCGGCCTGCTGCTCCAGCAGCTCCTTAAGCGTGTCGCGGTCCTTTGTTCTCAGCATGAATTGCTGAAACATTCGCCCCGGATTTTATCTTCATCCGGATAACAGCGCAATGCCAACCTCTGTAACGCCACGATAAGGCATGTAAATCGCTCTCCCGGTTTTTGGTGGAGGACGTGAAATTGTCGACGATGCTCCCACAGGTCTAGGGAGGGTGATAGCACCGACCGTAGTCGATTGAATCGTCGACGGTGGCAAATGCGTTCACGACCGAAGACGTGATATTATATACCTCGCTGGCTAGGATGCTTACCAGCGGGTGCTCTCTTCCACGGGTCTGTAGTTCCCATTGGTCGTAACTGCCACCGAGGTGAAACTTCTCCGGGGGCGGTGGTGGAGGGGCCGCCGTTATGCGAACTTGTCCTGCATAGACAACGGTGTTCAGCACTCCGAGAATGGCCGAGACCAACAGTACAAAGAAAGACGGCTCATGCGAAGACTGGCCAGAAACGTTTATCGTGACTATTTTGGTGGCGGAACAGGATTTTACGTCCCTGTCCATAACAGCACTGAAACCAAACATAATTGCAAAAAAGCAATAACGATGATGTAGGATAGGAGGAAAACGATACAGAAAACGGTTCGAAAACTGGCAGGGTCGCCAAGTAGGTAGTATGCGTGCGGTCGAAGGTTCCGAGTTCCTCTACGTCACTCGCGTATAATCCGTCGTAAGAGACCGGTGGGGCTGCAAGGCAAAACAAAGACTTCGTAGGCGATTGAATAGTGTTACCTCAACCATCTAGTAAGAACCGGATCAGTATGAAGATTTACTTAGCGCTGACCGACGCAAGGGGAGTGGCTAACTTTTGTACGGAAAATTAGCCTTACGGAAGCGTTGCGTTTGGGTACGTCAGCCAAAATGATGGTCATTGCGTGAATACTGAATACTGTATTTTGGAGCAAGTAGAAAATAATTCCGTACAACTGCACCGGGTGATAACCAAAAACATTTTAAAAAAATAAATAAACACGTCCGGTGGTTATCCTGAGACGGTTCAGTAACTCCTTCTGTAGTACACAAAATGCTTGTTCACACAGTGAGTCACAAGTGGGTGATATCGTTGTCAAGTGGCAACCGATCTCTGAAACGTATGTTCGCGAAGTGTAAATCCAGCAAAGATTTGAATTTCTGCACAGATTCGGCCTCGACGACGTGTTCTGGCAGATTGTTCGAGGCGTGCACAACCCTCCGCTCGAAACACAGAGGGTGTGGGATTTTCTTCAGATCAGGTACCACAAGTTTGTACCGGTGCCCACGTGTGGTGCATGGTACTCGCAAGTGGAGTAACGATCTCAGCATGGGAAAATGACCGAGATGTAAAATACGGTAGGGCATGATAAGATCCACTCGAACACGGCGATACGACAAGGTGTAGAGCCCAAGTTTCATGCACCGGTTTTCATACGATAACCTTCTCAAGCTGGGGATCAACTTGGTGGCGACGTGTTGTACTCGTTCGATCTTTTGCGCTTCGCCGCGAGTGATCGGACAGTATGCAGGCGAGCCGTACTCTAGCATTGGTCTGACGATGGAAGAGAAGAGGCGAGTGGCGACGTCCTCAGACTAAGTGCAGAAGCTGCGCTTCAGCGCCCAGAGCATGCGCAGTCCGTTTCGATATAGTTTGTTGGTGTTGTCGACGGACTTCAAGTCGCAGCGTCAGAGTACACCTAGGTTTTTCACGGAAAGTGTGGGATGCAGTGGTTGGCCGTCTAGGGTGTACGTTCGGCCGTGAACAGCCTTCCCGAGATTCATGAATACGGACTTTGCCGGGTTGACCGGTAGGTGGACTTCAGCAGACCATACTGCGAGGCGGTCGAGGTCTTGTTGGAGAATGTCACAGTCATCGAGAGTATTAATTTCTCGCCAAAGTTTGAGGTCATTCGCAAACAGTGCACACGGCGGCCGTAGAAGCTGGGGCAGCTCGTTGATGTGGATGAGAAACAGAGTGGGTCCCAGTACTGTACTTTGAGGTACACCACTGGTAGAGGGATATCAATCGGTTAGATGGCCGTCCATCTATACCCTCCACTTTCTTCCAAGGAGAAATTCATGGATCCATCGATGTAACGATCCTCCGACACCACACGACCTTAATCTGTCTAGAAGCACTTCATGATTAACTTGGTCGAATGATGTGCTGAAGTCGATGTAGATTACGTCGACGGACTTTCCCCGGTTCAGTGCTTGCAACCATTCCTGTCTCGTCACAAGTAAGTTGGTAACACAAGAATATCCCATCCTGAATCCGTGTTGTGCCAGTGTCAGAAGTTCTTTCGATTGCAACAGACGTATTACACGCTTTTTTACTATCTTCTCGATCACTTTGGCCAAAACGGGTGTAAGACAAATTGGCCTGTAGTTATCCACCTTACTGGGGTAGCCACCTTTCGGGATCGGCCTCACCACCGAGCGCTTCCAGTCGTTTGGCAATGAGCCCTCAGACAATGATTTGTTGAACAGATCCGTAACAAGATCCGTAATAAGAATTAGATACATGGATATGGAATATCGACCTTAAAAGGAATCCATTGCAGTTGAATAACATCGTATGCACTTCACCCATATTCCGCACTGTTTGAAATGGCAATCAGGCAACGAGGCTTATTTGGTACAGGTTCGCCAGGTTGGATGACAAGTTCAAGCGGGACTGGAACAATAGCATTATCCGGTGAGTGTTCCTTCTTCAGCGAGTCGTTGAACCAGGAGTTGGCAGAGTTAGAAATACTGATGGACCTAAAACAAAGACCGCATCACACCCTGTCTAACCAATTAATGCCCACGTATCCTGCCTTACCACTCCCTACTGGGCCGGTTACGTGAAGTAAGAAAGAGAAAAAAGTAAACTCAGAAAGCAAAAAGAGAAAGTGGAAAAAGCCAAGCAAGTAGAATACCAAGATATTTGTCATTACAAAAGGAAGTGAAAAGTGAAGGTGAGTCAGTTAGGAAAAAGGAAAGGATTGGTGTTGCCACCCAAGAGCATTGAGTTGGCGAGCAAAACCCTTGACCGTAGGTTCCCTAACCACGTGATCTAGAAGCGAATTCCAGCGATCTAACTAGGCGCGACAGACAAATTTCCTTCGTAATCCTAGCAGACCATGGTTTATGTAGTTTCAGTGGGTGACCGCGGAGATTAGGTAACGTAGAGGGACTAAATAGCCCCGACAAATCCGGGCCAATCTTACCCGTCAAAATACGATAAATGGGAATCAGGTCCTCTCTTATCCTTCGGTAGTGCATGGAGTACATCCCCAAAGTGAGCAAGCGTTCAGGATACGTCTGTCCCCGTAGACCCTGCACTAACCGAGTGCCCACTCGTAACACCCTCTCCAAGTCCATTTTGTCTCGGATAAGACATGGTGGACAAGCCTGGATACAATATTCCAGGTGGAGTCGGACGAATGCCGAGAATAGCTTCACAAACAAATTGGCCGTTAGGATTCCAAAAGAGCGGCAGATAAACCACATCATACCAAACCCCCGACAAACAGCCTTCTTCCAATTGTCACCAGAATGAAGTGTTGATGAGTGTACGATCACTAAATTAACCTGTTGAGTGACATCATGGAGTTCACCATCGCAGACAACATATCGGGTGAGTGGATTAACAACTCCGATTCGGAGAACAGAACACTTGGCCCTATTTATGGGCATCAACAATGATGAACCGTGGTTTTCGCGTCTGTTTCAACTCATGTAAGTGTCCTGTAGTGGAAAGGCCAAATGGAAAGAGCTTAACTACATAAAAGAACTCTCAGTCTATAAATAAGAATGCTGTAGCTGACCTTAGGTAAAGCACGATCTTCGGTAGGCCGTCAGTTGGTCGCACAATCTGGTCGGAAGACGAAACTAGTCGGCACAACAAATCGACGCGTTAGATCCGATGATCGATGGACGACGCTAGCAGAACGACGACGATCAACAGCACAACACGCGTAGCCGAAACCAGAAGGCGAATCGAAACCCGAAAAAGTGTTTTATCGGTTGTTGGTCAGTTAAAACAAAACTGTACAATAATAATGGAAATGAGAATAGGAAAGTACAATTGGGAAGAGAGATATGTACAAGCGCTACAGAACTCCCCCCCCCCCTAGAGCGTGAGTCACTGAGACGAAAGCTCGATACTTGTGTCTGGAAGGGAGGACAACTGTAAGTTCGAAGCGTGTTCGATGATGCGATTTCGAGTTTGTGTCGTGAGATGCTTGGGGTACAGAAGAGGGAACAGAGGTGTCACACATGGGCTGGGCAGGAGGCGTACTTGGGAAGGTGGGCTGGTCGGTGACAGGAATATAAGTGGGTTTTGGTAGCGGTTGAGTCTCGATGTACGCCGGCTTCAAGCGGACAACAGTCACAGTATCCTGATAACCATTTCTATCCAGCACAAAGTACTTCTCGTTCCGAGAACAACCTTAAAGGGGCCCTCGTAAGGCGGTGTCAGAGGTTTACGGACGGAATCGACACGCACGAGAACGAAGGGGCAAGTGCGCAAATCCGGGTGTACCTGTTGACTCCGAGGACTGATTCGAGGGGTGTTGGACGAATTGAACTGAAGTGTCGCCTCAGGCGTGTGATGTACGAGGTCGGATCAACTTCTCCACTAACCCTTGAGTCTAGCACCATTTCTCCAGGAAGTCTGAGAGTAGTGCCAAAGACCAACTCAGCGAGACAACAACCAATGTCTTCTTTAATGGTGTTACGAATACCAAGCAAGATAATCGGTAGACGTTCTGACCATTGTGAGTTCGACTGTGAAGTAGTAATAGCGGCTTTAAGTTGACGATGGAAACGTTCAACGATGTCATTAGCAGCTGGGTGATAGGCAGTTGTCCGTAGGTGGGAACAACTGAGCAAGTGGTTCATGTCACGAAACAGGGCCGAATTGAATTGGGACCCTCTATCGGTAGTAATAGTGGCTGGCGTGCCAAAGACGGAAATCCATCTCTCAATGAATGTTCGCGCCACAGTTTCTGTAGAAGCATCACGTAAAGGCACGACAAGTGGCCAACGCGTATAACGATCAACACATGTCAATAAGCAGACAAAACCGTTGGATGGAGGCAAGGGTCCAACAATGTCAAGATGAACATGTTTGAAACGAGCGTCAGGAAGAGCAAACGTGCCGGGGACGGTAATCGTGTGACGGTGGATCTTGCTGGTTTGACAAGTGATACAGTGTTTGGCCCATTGCTGGATCTCGGAGCGCATGGTGTGCCAAATGAAGCGATCAGTAATTAGCATGACGGTGGCTCGGATGCTCGGGTGTGAGATTCCATGCAGGTGGTCAAAGACGATTCGGCGGTACTGCTGAGGGACAAAAGGCCGGGGCTTGCCAGTGGAAATATCACAGTAAATTTTGGAGTCTGATTTAAGAATTGGCAACTGTGAGATTTTGATCGACGGATTTGATCACAGTTGCACAAACTCAGGATCTCCTTGCTGATGAGCTGCTATGTCTTCTAAGTTAATCTTCTGCCGCGAAACTTCGTGAAGACATATACGCGACATGACATCGGCGACAACGTTATTGGCAGCATCAACATGGCAAATATCGGTAGAAAACTGTGAAATAGAACCTAAATGAGAATAGGAAAGTACAATTGGGAAGAAAGATATGTACAACCGCTACAGTCCCATCTTACCTGTGACATGTAGATGGGCACTACACACGTCACCTCCCGGTCCATGGTCACACTGTGCCATACCGCTTTTAGCTACCAGGAGGCATGGATTATTTTGTACCTTTCACCGCTAAGTTGACACCCTCCATTTCCGTGGCTCCCGACACCCGGTTCATATGCTCCGCCCTAACTATTGACTTCGCAGTACCAACTTCCAAATATCCTCCTTGATTTCTTACATTCCTACAAAGTTAGGACAATGGCAAGGCGCCGCTGTCGCTTCTTCTGGGCGATATTCTTTTCCATAATCCGCACATCTCGTCCTCCTCTCTCTGGTGTCCCACAGATTAGGCATATGCGCTTTAGGACCCCTCAAACTCTCTTTGCCTCATCTTCATTCTTACTTTAGAACAAGCTTACATTCTCTACTGATGCGTGATCTGCTCGCTTCTTGTTGTATTCCTTCACTTATGATACAGGTGTAAACGAGATATTTAAATAACGATTACATGATATAAAGGCACAAAAGTTCAGTCGTTGTTGAAATCGGCTGACTGTGATCCGGATGCATTTTTTCTGTCTGTCTGTGTGGCTGTTTTTGGTTGTTGTCCTTTTTCCAAGATTGTCACAGAGACGGCGTCGAGCACCCAAGGAATCGTCCACAGCTGCGACAATACTACAATATGAGACACTAAGTTCCCCTATCTGGAAACGAGATTATCCGCCGCATTTACAACATACCGACTGGGCAAATGATTTGTTACCTTCCAAGAATAAAATTTACCCCAGGCCTGCACCATTAGGTTTAATAAGCCAAACAATATCTCTTTCACATACTTACCTGGAGTTCTCCTGTTGACTTCGGAAGGTACCTTCTCCTGCCGATGCAAGGCCAGAACAATTGGGTTGGGCCATTTTTCGCCACTGATTGAAACTCATCCGAAGCTCTTTACCCCGCTTTGTCCGTTCATTTGGCCGTGGATACCTACATTTTCAATCCATTTTACAAATTACCCCGGGAGGACCTCCAGTTTGTTTTTCGGGACCATATCCCATCCTACAGGGCTTCAAACACACTTCAACATTTTCATTGGTTCATTGGTTGGTAGAGAGCAGAAGGAAGTTCCATTGTCAGCTCCGTCACTTCCCAAACGTCGGGGATTGCTGGGATCCTTGCGGAACAAGGTTCCGCAGAAGACCGATATGGTTGTATTGTGGGCAGCAATCCCTGCGCATTCAGAGTGGAAATCCAACAGTCGTATTAAAATTGCCTCTGTATCCGCAACGACGATAGCCTCCGGCAAGCTATTAATGTCATTCACTATCTGGGTGGATAGGGCCAGCACACGGAGTCGCCGCGGTTTGAAAAGTTTCCACCGGTGGCCTCGAGTTGCACACTTTGTGTTGAGACGAAAGAACGATTGCAGCTCACTCCCCAGCTCACCTCGTAGAATACGCCGAGTGAATATCATATCTCCGCGGCGACGACGATAATCCAAAGGGAACAGGTTCAACCGTTGAAGCCGTAGGGGATAAGTCCCGCAACTCTGGAACGGATTTGGATCTACGCCGTTGAACCAACTGGATCATGTCACGTTCAGACTTCGTGAGAAGATATGCAGCAGACAATGCGTACTCGAGAACTGGGCGCACATGCGAAGCAAACAGTAGTCTGAAGAGTGCTGGGGTCAGGCGTGAAAGGCTCTCCGTATAGCGTGAAGTATTCTGTAGACGGATGCGACCCTCTTCCGGGCGTCCTCGAATGATTTGAGATCAAGAGACACAATCACCCCGAGATCCCTCTCTTGGTTGACACTTCTGAGCAAGAAACCCCCGATATTGTAAGCCGCAAGGCTCAGGAGCACCGATTGGAAGGACAGCGCATTTGGCAACTGCCACTTTAGTGACCAATCGTTGAGCAGATCGACTGTCGCTTGAAGTCTGTCTGCATCTTCCAGACTGGATACCTCAATCCACAGCCTCAGATCATCCACGTAGACTAAGCAGTTGGTCTGCAGTTCGGATGGCAGATCGTTGATAAAGATATTGAGGAGTTCAAGGCCGAGTACAGAACCATGGGGTACCCCACTGGTCATGAGAGGCGCTTCGTTCACTTTAACCTGCATGGAGCGACCGGCCAGGAAATCGGAGACACAAGAGAGAAAATTTCCAATGACGCCGTTTCTCCGGAGTTTGAAGAGGAGCCGCTCATGCGGAACTTTGTCAAAAGCCTTATTGAAATCAACAAACACAGCATCCAGGCGATTACCGGCATCTAAGAATCTTGCCCATTTCTCCCTAGCCACCAGTAAACTTGCGGCGCATGAACGGGCCCTTCGGAAACCATGTTGGGCATGACAGAAGAACTCCAACTTATCGAGCTGAAGGCGAAGGGCACGTTTTGGAACCCGTTTCAAGAATGTGCACAAAATCGAAGTTAGACAGATGGAACGATAGCTGGCTGGATTCCGTCGGTTCCCTCCTTTGTAAATGTTTAACGATTCCTACATTCCAAGCAGTTGGACATTCCTTGGAGACTTTCCGTGGTTCTACAGACGATCAACACATCACAATCAAAAAAATATGCAATTCATGACGATGGAGCTGACAAAGGATTTTTCCTTCTGCTCTCTACATTCCAATGATCCAATGATGACCTACCAATCCCGCTTAGGCAGACAGCCAGAAAAGAACGGGAGTAGCTAATTTTTGTACTGAAAAATTGGTCTGGTGGGTCAAGTCAGGTCAGGCCAGGTCAAACGGACGATAGAGGCTTCCGCCTAACGAGCGTCCAGTTCTTGTGCCCGTAAGTGAAGCGGCCCCGGGCACTTCGACGTTGGATTATCTCTTCTTGTTTCCGCAAAGGAATGAAGCAAGAACAGGAGCAATCCTTGCACTTTCATGTGTCAGCATCAAAAGACACTACATATTCCAGTACAACTACAATATCTCCGGAAAAAGGATAGACCAACAATCATTTCAGCCGGCTTAGAGGCTCCTTTTGAAGGTTCCTATAGTCTAAGATTCCACTAAATCAGAAGGAATTTTATTCCAGAAGTTAACTACTACTGATGACCAAACCAGCTCAATGATGTTTCAGCTTCAAGCGATGTCCGCGCAGATAGCGAAGCGTCGGTTCCGCCACTTGCGATCAATGATCTTTCCAGTGTGATTTCGGCAGATTCAGATGGACTGGAACGATAGGAAAATCCCTTGAGTGTTCCTTCTTGAGCAAATCGTTGACCCAGGAAATGATAAGGTGCTAGTTCATGATAGATCTAAAACGAAACACCCGAAACACACCCTGATCAATGAATTACTGCCCACATTCCCAGCACTAGCAGTCCGCGCTGTGTAGGTTACGTGAAGTAAGAAAAAAGCAGAAAGTAAATGGAAGATAAAGGGGAATGAAAGTCATTAAAATGAAGGATAACACCAAAGAGTGAAGAGAATGACATCCTCATCATCAACAGCAGTACATTAGCCATTTGAACTGATGCTTCGCTGCCATACAACCATGAGGACCTATGAAATAAAGAATAAGAGGAGGGAGAGAAGGGGGACTTACCTGAAAACCTTAATGCCCTAAGCAAACATTCTGGGTCAAGGCGCCTACACCTTGTGTCGTCAACATAGCGTCACAAACAGCTGGCTATCGTGCAAAGATAAGGCGGCATCGGCGAGACAGCTTCCTTGCGGCTTTCACTGCCACGCGTCATAATCAGCCATTACCCTGCAGATAACTCAGCACCAAACACACTTTAAACAGACAATCCGATTAGGAGACGGCAGCAGACGCGCCACTGGTGTCGGTTGCGAGCCATGTCCTGTAAAGTCTCAAGCCAAGCACAAGGTGAGTCACGTGGACTCCAACCCGGAAGGCGAGACGGACCAACGGCACCCAGTTTGGTCGTCAGTGACTTCATTTCCCGCTGCCAAGTCAACTTCTGTCCACCTCGAGCCTTGCGCCATCCTACACCCTGGTAGACTGAAAAAGGCCCTCCTAGGTAAGCGGTGACCAGGCATACGTAGCACGTGACCGAGCCAACGCAACTTATTCAGTGCTATCTGTTGTTCTAGGGTGCTAGCATGATTATCACTACCTAGTACTCGTCTACGCACATCATTATTGCGGACACGCTGGTGCTATCCGACACCAGCAATGCTTCGCAAACAATGATGATCAAAAACTTGAAGGCGCCTCAGATCTTCAGACCGAAGGGGCCAAGTCTCACTACCATACAGCAGAACGGCCCTCACTGTGGCCTTGTATACCCGGCCTTTCAGACGGAGGGAAACTCCCTTCTGTCGCCAAAGATGACGCAGGTTCAAGAAGGCAGCTCTGGCCTTTGCAATGCGTGAGCTCACGTCAGTTTCTATGCGCCCATCATTGCTGATGCAGCTGCCAAGATAAGTGAATTGATCAACCGCCTCGAGTTCCTCGTTAGCAAGCGTCAAGGGGTCACCAAGTGGCTGGTGGTCCTGAAGCAACACTTTGCACTTTGAAGGTGCGAAGTGCATACCAAATAATGGGACCACTCTGGATAGGCTATTCAGGGTTCATTGTGCCGCCTTAACATTGTCGAAAAGCAAGACGATATAGTCCGCATAATCTAGATCAACTAACCTTTCACCAGGCAGCACTTCAACGCCTACATCGTGAGATTCCGCAAGGGAACACTCCATGATAGAATCCACGACGAAATTGTGTGCAGGTAGCGCCTGAAGTATCATCGATCAGCTTCCTCAGCGGCTCCAATCTTGTTCCGTACACCGCCTTCAAGGTGTCAAAGAATTCCTTGTGTTGACGGTGTTCGGCGTAGCATTCCATCTGCTTCGCCTTCTCCGTCTACCATGCATTTTTATGCGACGGAGCTCTCGGGTCAGTCGCCGTCGAAGTTTGCGAAACTGACTACTCTTTCCCAGTCACTGGGGTCTGCCACATGTGCAGCAAATGCTGCATTCTTCTCCGACACCAATGCGCCGATCGTCGCATTGTTCTCATCAAACCAACCAGGCCGCTTACAGTTTGCGCGCCCGATGGTCTCCTCGGCAGCAGCTGTCACTTGGTTGCGAATATGGTGCCACAGGTCGCCCACTGTGGCTATGCAGTCCACATCACACAGGTGTGCAGCCATCGCCTTCTCCAGCTCAGTACGTTTCGCCACAGTACCGAGGGAGAGAATGTTAAATTTACGCCGATTCACGGCGGGTGTGCAACACATTGCCTTTGGCTCAATAGCCTGACCCACAAGGCAGTGGGTGGTTTAGAGATTTGCTTGAGGGCCTCCGCCCGGAGCCTTTGGCTCAATAGCCTGACCTACAAGGCAGTGGGGAGCAGATCCAGCTCGGAAATGTGATTGCAGAGACAGATTGGGATCTGCTTGACGGCCGTCACACGCAGCCTTTGAGGTACTGGAACAATTATTATATGTTTTGCGACCGTAATTTGATACGCACCTGCGACCACGGCCAGACGCAGGTGGGTTTTGGCGGATTTGCACCAATTTGACCAGGGGCTGCCTGGCTTGAGGCGGGCAGTAGCAAACCATTGAACACCCGGAGGTGTCCTCCCACCGTCAGAGACAATGCGTGGCCCTCGTGCTCTACGCCAATCGAGCTGTGAGCTTATAACCCGTAAACCTGTTGTCTCCCATGGCTACGTTTTACGGGAAGAGGGCCATCGACCACTTCCTAACCTCCGAAGATGATGGACCAGGATACTGCCAGGGCGCCCACACCTGACAGGAGAACGACTCGGGTCCTCAGCCAAAGCCTTCGATTAAATGAACACCCGAAAGGCAGCGGGTCTAGCACATGGTCAGTTAGCTGACTTATGCGGATTGGTGTCCTGGATCTTAGCAGGGAGAAGGGCGAAACCCAACTCCCACCCAGCGGTCGCCACGAAGAGGCGCCCAGGACATGAGCAAATGGCGCAACAGCAGCAGCAGTGGGTAGACAATCTGTCAGGATCTAGCCACCACCAGCCTCAGCGCCCCATAGGCTCTCCCGCCGGGTACATATATATATATATAATCTTTATAAATTTTCTGTGCACCGGACTTGAGAGGTTAAGTTGAATGGATCAGTGAAGCGTCGATCAGGTTGATCAAAGCTCGTAAAGTGGTTCCGGTGATCACTGAATGTTAGCGCACCATTAACTCCCTTTAACTACATCTGATAGGTTGTCATCGGAGTGGCGGAGAACATTGGTGGATTGTAATGTCCCGTTGGATAAAGAAAGCCAGCGCCAGGTGCTAACCAGCTCATCCGGAACACGGGTCCAAGAAAGCTATCAGTTAGCGCGACAATCGCTAAGAAAAACTGACTGTGGATCCATTCACGGCGTCGTCCACTAGCCCGTTGGGCGGAACATTTTGAGCATTAGTTCAGCAGGTCTGTTGCAACACTGCCGCTTGCCGAATCACCTTAATTCAAGTGGAAATTTGATGTAACACCTCTCACGCTGGAAGAGATTCGACATGAGCTCGCCGTGCCGAAAAGTAACAAGACACCGTGGTCCGACGACCTATCGCCATCTTTGTTGGAAGATGGCGGTCAAGCTTTGTTGATTGCACTTGCTTCTTTTCAACATAATTTGGGACACTGAATAAGTGCCATCAGAATGACGACTATCAACTGTAGTGCACATGTCCAAGAAAGCTCAGAGTACTTTGTGCGAAAATCATCGAGGCCTTAGCGTTCTTTCCATTACTTCAAAAGTTCTCACGGGTATCATTCTTCGATGACTTACCGGTCCCCGTGAGGACTGAAAGCCAGGCTGGTTTCGCCCTGGTCGTGGTTGTATCGACCACATACTCTCCACCAAATTTTAAAACTGAATCACATATACAGACAACGGACTATGGTGGTTTTCTTTGACTTGAAAGCTGTCTTCGACTCTGTTCATCGAGACAGCATGTGACACTGCCTATCCATGAAGGGTGTGCTGGCTAAATTCCTTTCTATCCTGAAGTCTCTCCAGCGTGATTCCTGAGGCCGTGTAAAGGTCTAGCGTAAACTCCTAAGTTCCCATGATAAGTGGGGTTCGCTAGGGTTATCATAAATCTCCTTTTCTCTGCTACTTTATTATCGAAATGATTATGAATGACTCGGTTATTAAATACTATTTTGGAGTAGAAGTTCTGCCAGGCGACCGACTGAAAAACTTGGAGTATGCGGACGACATAGTTCTCCTAGGGTCTGATGCATTGCCTATGCAAGTACTACTGCCCAGCGCCGCACAGTTCAGCATGTATTTTGCACCTTCATAGTGCAAAGTTGCAGAACTGGGCCGATACAACTCCGGCTTTAGTATTCTCCGAACAGCCACTGGAAGTGGTCAATCGGTTCACTTACCGAGAAGCCACCAACCGGAGACCTTGTTCACCGGCCGCTCGCCTGGTTTTGAGGTCCTTAATGGCCTCTTTTAGCTTCAGCCTATCCGCTAATGGGAGGTCTGGCTGAACGCTAACATTAGTACCCTTCAATTTGAAGGCAAACCGCAACAGCGCGTTGCGTTCCTCCGGGGTGGATAGGACTAGACGAACTAAGCGCGGTCGAGGGTTTGGGGCGTTAACTGGGACGTTACCCAATCTAGTCAGTTTCCTGACAGTAACACCGGGAAACCCAGGCGGAAGAAGCTTCGTTACGCACATCTTAAACCACTGTAGGTCGTCTAATGTACGTTCGGCAGGAAGTGCAGCAGTGGATTCCACTGCGTTACGGAATATCACGCTGCTATCCATGAAAGAATCACCTCGACGGGGTGTATTTACCCCACGGGTTTTGGAATTTACATGAACCGCAACCGGCTTAGCCGCAGGCAATGAGACTGGGCGCAAGTTATCAGACGACGTTGAAGCAACTGTAGCGTACGTCTTAAGCTCCAGCTTGTTTGTCCCGTCATTCTTGACGCTCTTCGTACCTGCCTGAAGAGAACGGGCAGTTCTGTTCCGATTTCTCTTTCGTCCTGCAGGCGAAAAAGTCCGTGGCTCAACGTCCATGCCCGCCTCCACGACCTGTACCCCTGGAAGACAAGATGTGTTTGGAGTAGGCGCCGCAGTTTGAGTAGCACGCGATGTGGACATCTGGGGTTTTTTACCCCTTGCCTGCACAATCTTAGGTGAAACTGAGGGAGTCGCATCACCAGGTGGTGTTTCCCGCTCAGGTGGTTGCATCTTGAGCGTCTTCTCACCTCTCGGTTTGGGTGCGGAGGGTTTGCGCACTTTTCTTGCCCTCTTTCGCCTATTCTTTTCTGGCCCAGGAGCCCGTGACTCGCCCTCCATTTGTGGAGGGTCAACAATGCCATCCGAGGCATATGAGTCATCTATCTCAATGTGTACTGGAGCGTCCGGTAAGATGAACGACCCATCAAGGGATGGACTGTCAGCAGGGGGACAGTTCGCTACAGAGTCCTCCTTTGCAATACTCAGGTGATTCATAATCAAGTCCACTTTAGAGTTGAGCGAGGCAAGCCCGACTAACGCCTTCTCAACCACTGTGAACCTGGATGCCAGTGCCTTAAATTCAGCACAGATGATAGCCGGGCACTTCGCTTTCTGAGTGCAGCAATCAGCACATCTAAACAGGAGGTTTTCACTGGATGATAGCATAGTGTACTGGTTCGCTCGGAGGCCGGTGCAACCTTTGTGATACCAGCGGAAGCAAACATCACACTGCATACCACCAGATGAATCCGTAACTGGTCTCGAGCAGGCAGAATTGCCGCAAACTGCAGTGGACTCATCAATCGAGGACCCAAAGATTTCATCCGCCTCGGTTTTTAGCGAGACGACTATGTTTAAAGTGGAAAACTGAGCAGAATTTAAAAACACGTATACAACCGTAAAACGACCACAAAAAGGCAAAACCAGGGTGTGAAACGGGATTAAAAAGGGGAACAACCGCAAAAATTACCAGTAAGCGTCAAGGAGACGCTATGTCCAGTAGCACTTTAATCGATCCAAGGTATCTTGGATCAGAGAAAATTTGACAATAGTCAAATTTCGCTTCACGTGTTTATGCAAACACCGTTTTCCACAATATTTCAGCTAGAAAACTTGATCAGTATGGCACGCCAAAAAACCGAGTTACCGCGTAGAACTCACAGTAAAGTACAAGTTCAAGCGGGACTGGAACGATAGGATTATCCCGTGAGTGTTCCTTCTTCGGCGGGTCGTTGAACCAGGAGTTAGCGAACTTTGAAATACTGATGGACCTAAAGCAAAGACCGCATCACACCCTGTCCAACCAATTAATGCCCACGTATCCTGCCCTAGCAGCCCCTGCTGGGCCGGTTACGTGAAGTAAGAAAAAAGTAAACTCAGAAGGCAAAAGAGAAAGTGGAAAGAGCTAAGCAAGTGGAATACCAAGATATTTGAGTCATTAAAAAAGAACTGAAAAGTGAAGGTGAGTCGGCTAGGAAAAAGGAAAGGTTTGCTGTTGCCACCCAAGAGCATCGAGCTGGCGCGCAAAACCCTTAACCGTAGGTTCCCTAACCACGTGGTCTGGAAGCGAATTCCAGCGATCTATAACTCGGCGCGATAGACGAGTTTCCGTCCTAATCCTATCAGACCGTGGCTTATGCAGTTTCAGTGGGTGACCGCGGAGATTAGGTAACGTAGCGGGACTAAATAGCCCTGACAAGTTCGGGCCAATCTTACCCGTCAAAATACGATAAGTGAGAATCAGGTCCCCTCTTATCCTTCGGTAGTGCATGGAGTACATTCCCAAACTGAGCAAGCGTTCAGGATACGTCTGTCCCCGTAGACCCTGCACTAACCGAGTGCCCACTCGTAACACCCTCTCCAAGTCCATTTTGTCTCGGATAAGACATGGTGGACAAGCCTGGATACAATATTCCAGGTGGGGTCGGACGAATGCCGAAAATAGCTTCACAAACAAATTGGCCGTTAAGATTCCGAAAGAGCGGCAGATAAACCACATCATACGAAACCCTCGACAAGCAGCCTTCTTCCAGTTGTCTCCAGAATGAAGTGCTGATGCATGTACGACTCCTAAATCAACCTGCTGAGTGACAACAGGGAGTTCACCACCGCCGACAACATATCGGGTGGGAGGATTTGCAGCTCCGATTCGGAGAACAGAGCATTTGGCCCTATTTATGGGCATCAACCATAAGGTAGACCATTCCCAAAGCCTATCCAAGGCACGCTGAATTGCCTCAGGACCCCCCGGGATATCCACAATATTCCAGAGCTTAAGGTCGTCAGCAAACATCAGTGATGACACCCCTAGCTCTCCCGGCAAGTCATTTACATAGATCGCGAACAACAATGGTCCCAATACCGAGCACTGCGGAACGCCACTAAGGACAGCTTGTCTGAGCGAAATGCTACGCCCCACCCGTACGCACTGTTCCCTCCCCTCAAGGAAGGCAGACACCCATTGAAGGGCGCGACCAGATATCCCGTAAGATCTCAACTTTAGTGAGAGCCGAAGATGTGGAACAGTGTCAAAAGCTTTCGAAAAATCTACGAATAGCACGTCTAAAGCGTGGCCACTGTCTACCGCTTCGGCCCAGCTTTCACGAGCTACAAGTAGATTAGTCTGACATGAAAATCCCTTGCGGAATCCATGAAGAAGGTTGAATCTATTCAGGTGGTTCTCCACTGAATCCCTTATCAGCTTTTCAAACAACTTGACTACTACGTTTGTCAAACTGACAGGCCGGTAGTTCGCGGGTAGAGCGCTGTCACCGCCCTTAAAAATCGGACAGATGATTGCCTCCTTCCATTCCGAAGGTAGACTGCAGCTGTCCAGCGATATTGAAAATACGCACGTGAGCGGACCACTCAGCTCAGTGGCCAGTTCATGCAACAGCTTCGGATGAATTGAATCAGGACCGGAAGCTTTAGAGGGATTAATGTCTTGCAGTAGCTCGAAGACCTGAGTCTCCGTTATGCTAAATTCAGCTAAGCAAGAATCCTCTGGAACTCTTGAAACCAATTCAACCTGTAGTAAAGAGGTCTCCCGAGCAAAGACCCCAGTATACTGATCACTAAGTATTAAAGCCTTGTCATAGTCAGTTTGCGCACGGGTCCCGTCTGCTCGCAATAAAGCTGGTATAGACAGTTTTGCCCCGCTGCGTCTTTTAACGTAAGCAAAAAACTTCTTGGGATTAGCTGCGGCCGAGTCCACTAAACCCTGCTCGTATTGGAGACGAGCAGTTCTGAGATGTTGCTTACATTTATTTCTAATCTCTCGATAACTATCATAGGTGCTGGCTCATAGAGCTGCTTGGTAGTTTCGCCAGCATCTAGACCGTTTCTTGAGTAGGAACTTGCCTGTGGTATCTATCCATGGAGGCTGTGCCCTTAACCCTCTCTTCCTAATGAGTGGAATATAGGGAGTGGAAACCTCCGTAAGGTATGCCTTAAACTTATCCCAGGCTAACTGGACAGAATCGGCCATCGAGATCTCACAGTTCAGAACTGAAGCCTTAGTTCGCATTGCACTAAAGTCCGCCCGCCAAATATTCGGAAGTAATTCAACAGCGGTCTCTTGGTGCCTTGAAAGAGCACATCGAAAGGTTATGCATGCGTGATCGCTGGACCCTAGAGGTACACCGTGTGAAACGTCAGTCACGAAGTCCAGGGACTTAGCGAAAACCAAATCCAAAGTAGATGGTATTTGGTTGTCCATATACCTAGTGGGAAAGTCAACGAACTGGTGCAAAGGCACTCGGAGAGTCAGTTCAAGGAAGTCTGCACCGAATGTTCCTAATGCCGAATTGCAAGAAAGATCGGCCCAACAGACTTCCGGGAGGTTGAAATCCCCTAGAACTAAACACTTATTCGCAGACTGAGTGCGAATAAAGTCAAGTATCCCCCTGGAAGAACTTACAGGACTTCTGTATATCACTATAACTGTAAACTGGGTAGAGAAAGTGCACAAAACAGCCGATAGGGCTTCAACAGTCTGATCCGACGACTGGAATGTGCAAGTCCTCAACACATCTAAGTTACAGCTCACATACAGTACAACGCCTCCGCCTTGGCGACCAACGGAGCGATCAGTTCTAAGCAGCGCGTAGCCAGGTAAATATACATCACCGTCCGTGATATCCGGAGACAACCACGTCTCAGTGAAAGCAAGTATGTCGGGACGAGATTTGTCTACAAGTAGACCCAACTCGTGCACCTTGTTCCTTAGGCTACGCACGTTGATAAGTACTACCTCAAGGAAGTCGGCACGACCATCCCTGGGTCGTGCGCCATCAGAATGGGTTCTGATAGAGCGGAAAGTAACTTCCGGCTGACCACCTGAAAACCCACCAGACGTAGGCCTTGCTCACCAGCCGCCGGTCTAGTTTTGAGGTCTTTGATAGCCTGCTTTAACTTCAGTCTATCTGCCAGTGGTAAGTCCTGCTGAACGCTGACACCACTACCCTTAAGTTTGAACGCAAACCGCAGTAATGATTTGCGTTCCTCCGGGGTAGAAAGGACTACGCGAAGTAGTCGAGGTCGTGGATTTGGCGTAGCGATAGGGACGTTCCACACGTGAAATGAAAAATGAAATGCGTCAGCTTATACGCCGTAACGGCGCTTCGCTGCCGCGCGACCACCACCAGTCGCGCGCGGGCTGAGTATACCGCGAGGACGCCCACCCCTACGCGGAGTCGAACCGGTGACCTTATGGTTGGAAAGCAAACGTGCCAACCATTCGGCCACCGGCCGACGTTCCACACGTACACACGGTTGGATGTGGTTGGATGCAACTTTGGGGCCATCGGACGCATGTGAATGTTTATTATTAATTTAGGGTGTTTGTTGAAATGCTAAGTTGGATTTTGAGACTATATCCTAAGCGGTTTAAATGCGTTACGGTGTTTAACCATTTTCCCGCTTCAAGCGTAGCAGCTATGGTGGATGACTCGTTTGTATTCCGACGTGTACTCAAGGGTCCTTATCTGGACTTCGCATCGATGAATGATGATCTGAAAGTGTTTCAGATGGAAACGGTGACATCGTTTATTCGTCGGAACGTTATAACTGCGAAGGCGTACCGGAGCGAGACTGAACAGGTGCTACCAGAAGGATGCCCGCACCGGTATATTCTGTTTGTATGCGTGCATAGCAAGCGCAGCAATGTTGCTGAAAAGCGGTAAGTGCATGGCATCTGCCTGAAGAAAAGATTATTAAAGGTACCGCTGTTACAATTGCCTTGCGCGCTTTTTAGCGACGTTTAAGGGCGAATGTTACGAGATTGCAAACGCGTGTCTGTGGCATTCGCACAGTTTCCAAGTGGGGAAGCCTTGGCTGTATGCGAAAAACCGGAGGCTACCGGTGGATCAGGAACGCATGGTGCTTAACTTAATGAAAACGTTTCGTCGGACGCATGGGATGCTTGCATTTGTGCGCCAGCAATATAACATTCGTTTAACAAGGCGCGATTTGTATGACATACGGCGACGTGAATGGAACGCTTGTGTCACGGAAGTGGAAGAGGTTACGCAGCTGTTGCGAAGAAATGGTCAGCTTAAAATTATGCATGAGGGAAATAAAATTCGGTACCTGTTTTTCGTGCCCACGGGTATGACGGAGGAATAGTAGCACAATCGTAACAGTAAACGTAGCAAACTGGACAGTTCATTGAGTTGTAGAGAGCAGGAGGGAAATCCCTTGTCAGCCCCATCGATTCCGTATCATACTGGGTTTAATGCGTGTCGTTGCGTTACGACGTTCCTCGAGGGTTCGTCGTAATTGCAGTGACAGCCGCAAGATTCCAGCATTCTCAGCGAATGTTTGTCTAGCAGCCGCTTGAAACTTTCCTCGGATGGAGCGTCTGCAATTGCTTCCGGTAGGCTGTTCCAGTCATTCACCACTCTAGTGGATAGGGTGACGTCCTTGCGAATTTTGAGTCTTCTTTGCTTAAACAGTTCCCATGTGTGACCTCGGGTAGAACAGTCAGTGTTGGGCCGGAAGAATTGTTGTAACTCACTTCCAAGTTCCCCTCGGAGGATGCGTCTAGTGTAGATGAGATCACCCCGGCGACGGCGGAGCTCGAGGGAGAACAGATTTAGCTGCTGGAGTCGAATGGGGTACGGGAGATTACGAAGCCAAAGAACAGCTTTTGATGCACGTCCCTGAACCTTTTCCAGCAGAGCGCATTCAAACTTTGAAAGCGGATGGCTAGCTGGTAGGCCACATTCTAAGACTGGACGGACGTACGAAGTGAACAACGGTCGAAAAATCTCGGGAGCCATTCGAGCGAATAATCTTCTTAAGGCACCTACCAGTCTCCTTCCAGTAGCCACCTTCTTTAACGTGTCCTGCGTCGTTCTAAGGTCACGATAACCCCGAGATCTCTCTCGTGGGTGGTATTCCTGAGGAGAAACCCACCAATGTGGTATGCACCGTAGGGTTCGGTGCCACCCATTGGGAGAACAGCGCACTTATCTCGGTTTACTGGCAGTTCCCACATGATGGACCATTCGTGTAGCTGGACTAGAGCCCCTTGTAATCTGTCCGCATCCTCAATGTTGGATGCTGTTGACCAAAGCTTGAGGTCATCGGCGTAGATCAAGCAGTCGGTTTGTAGCGCAGTCGATAGATCGTTAATGTACAGTTTGAAGAGCTCTGGTCCAAGCACTGATCCTTGGGGAATGCCACTAGTCATAGGCACTGGAGCAGAGAGGGTTTGGTTCACTTGTACGCGCATTGTCCTACCCCTTAAGAAATCGGTAATCCAAGAGAGATGGTTTCCCGTAATGCCAATTCCCTGGAGTTTATGTAGCAGGCGTACGTGTGGAACCTTATCAAAAGCTCTGCTGAAGTCAATGAATATTACGCCAACCTGTTTTCGGGTATCTATGGCTTCTGCCGATGTTTCCCTGGCGATGAGTAAGTTAGTGATACATGAGCGTGCTCTCCGGAAGCCATGTTGAGCAGGTGAGATGAAGTTTAGATGCACACAGTGTAGCTGTAGAGCGCACTTGACTATGCGTTCCATGGTTTTGCAAACGACTGATGTCAGACATATTGGCCGGTAGTTGGCTGGGCCTTGTTTGTTTCCCCCCTTGTATTTGGGCATGACGGTGCCTGCTTTCCAGCCTGTGGGTAGGCAGCCAACTTCGAGGGATTGCCGAAACACTTGGCAGACAGGGGCTGCGACGTACTCAGCTATCGTTCTGAGGAAGCTGGGATGCAATCCGTCCGGGCCTGGAGAGGAGTTCGGGTCCAGTTCGAGGAGTAGCTTAGTGACTACTTCGGGGTTAATTTCAACTTGGTCCATAGAGGAGTGGTGTGCAGGCAAACAGTTGTTGAGCAGTGGTGACTCCACTGAGTAGACTGAGGAATATTGCATAGCCAATAGGTTTGCTTTTTCATCATCACCGTAGAGAACTGCACCTTCTTTAAAAGAGGATAGAGCGGGGATTTCACTACCAGTTTTGGCATTTCGCTGCAAGTAGGCAAAAAGTTTCTTGGGACAGTTTTGGGATTCCATGGGATTCCATGTTCATATTGTAGTCTTTTGTCTCGTTTTCTCAGGGTGCATAGGTTTCTGACAGTTTTGTACTCTAAGTAACTTAATGTCTATCCTGTGCTCTTGAAATGATCCCATAGTTTTCGACGTTTTTTCATTAGGGATCTTACTTCTTTATCAATCCATGGGGGTCCTTTGGATGGTGGTCTGCTCTTGCAGTTTGGAACAAATGTTCAATGAGCCGCATCATCATAGATCGTAGGCGTTCCCATGCGTCATCAAGCTCCAAGGATTGCGGAATACTCCAGTCCGTGTTATTTGCAGTCGTTCTTAATCTGGGCTGGTCAGTACGCCAGAAATTTCGACGCAGTGTCCTCTGATCGTGGATTGTGAGGCGTCTTGCCCACGAAAAGGTGACTGTACATTGATCACTCGTCCCAAGAGGTTGGAGGATCGTTAGATCTGAGACATCAGATGGTGCCGAAGTGAGAACCAGGTCGAGAAGGTTTGGTATCCGACCAGGGACCATTCGCGTTGGTGCCAAAACATGCTGTATCAGGTTGCACTCGTGAACGGTATCAAGGAGATCAACTTCAAAGGAGTCAGGTGAGAGATCACTGTGGAGTAGGTCCCAGATTACGTTGGGGGCGTTGAAGTCCCCCATAACGAGACAATTTGTTCCTCTGCTGTTGGTTCGCACGGAACGTAATAAGTGTGAGCCAGGTGCTGCAGGGGCTCGGTAGACCACGCCGACCATCAGCGATTGGTATCCGTCATGAATTCGGCACCAGAGCATTTCCGACATATCATCCTTGTCACAATCGGGTTCGACAATATGAGCCTTGAGGTAGTTCTTTGTGTAGAGGATTACTCCGCCTCCAGACCTCCCACCAAAGCGATCGCATCGAAGTAGCTGATTTGCTGAAACATGAACCTGTGAGTCAGATATGTAAGATGAAAGGAGTGGAATCTCATCTAGCTTGTTTCTGAGACTGCGCACATTCGCGAGTATTACCCGTAGTCTGTTCTTTATGTTTGAGGTCCTGGAAGAAGGAGGATTGGCCTCCATCGAGCTCTCTGAGTTGTCTTGACTACGCGAAAATCCACTATGTGTAGATCTGTTTCTCCATTTGCGCGTCGAGTTCGCAGCTCGCAGACAGCTTGCCTCATTCGGACTCGGTCCTCTGGGGTGAGGTCTTTCAGAACGTAGAAGGCTTCTCCCTTGAGGCGCGGGGTCCGTTTCAGGATGCGTTGGCATTCTTCTTCATCCTGACAGACGATTTTCAGAGGACGAAACTTGGCTGGGTCCTCTTGTTTTGTGCCAAAGCGAAAAGCAGAGATTAGGTTTATTCCTTGCTCATGCTCATCAAACAACATGGAGACCATTCGTTTAAGGAAGGCTTGGTCGTCGAGCATCCTTTCAGCTGGAGTCTCTTTGTTTTTAGAGGGTTGCCTATTCCGGGAGCCCAGAGAGCGATTCCAGAAGACAGATCGAGTTGCAGGGAAACTTTTATTGGTTCAGCAAAAGATTCCCTGTTAGCTAGCTATAAACGAACGACACCGTGGACGCTCTAGCTAGGGAAACGAAGCAAACACAGCACACAGAGCAGTCGCGCGTTGCAACCGAAGCGAGCGCCAAGCAAAAATAGCGATGAGCAAGTAAAGCATTCAAACTCAGCAAGCAGTTCAACAAACCACACCGGTTGCCTAGGTGTACAATTAAAGAATTTTGGTTAGAATTTTACACAGGCAAACCGGGGAATCTCCAGACTGCTACATAGCCCTCTCCCAGAAGGGACTGTGTAAGCAGTCCTTCGATCTACGTGAGGACTGTCCGTCGCGGGCCAGCCTTCTGCGAGACCAGGTTGTGAAACCCGATGCAGCTGCTGGGGGAGAACCATGCAATTGGACCCTAGCGGGCTCCCACCCGTGTCCTCCCTACGGTGTCGAAACGGTAAAAAAAACTGTTTGTGGGGGACAGTTAGTAAAGTTCACGTAGGCGGTTGAACAGGAAGTTCGTTCCACTGGCAGTTGACGTGCGGAAATCCAGCGAGAAGTGCAACCGAGGGGCAACCAACCGACGGTGTATATGGAAAGCAAAAAAAGCAGCATAAATGCATAGCCATACACAAAAGAGTGCAAAGCGAAAAACGTGCAAAGCTGTTTTTGGGTTTTCAAAAGATTTTGCTCTTTTTTGGTAGTTTCAAAAGGTTTTGATCTTTTTTTGTGGATTTTTAAAAACGTTTGATAAGAGCAGAAAATTTCGAAGGCACGTTCTACGTAAAGTAGTAAGTGCTGACAAAGTCTGAAAAACGAACTGGAGGCTTGAGTTTCCTACCGCGTCGATTGAGAGTAGGGCGGGTAGGAGTGCTGTCGGTTGTGGTTGTCGGTTCTGCTGGAGCGGGCTGACTCGTCTGCGTTTGCGGTGCCGGCTGTGATGGCACGGGCTGTGAAGGTGCTTGTTGCACCGGCGAGTCAGGCTTGTCGAGGAATGCTGGCTTGAGTCGATCAATGGTGATCGTCTCAGTGGTGTTGCGTCGTAGCTTGCGTATGTCGGGATCAGCTTGTTGGGCAGCAGCCATAGCGGATAGATCAATGTTGGTGCTAGGCGATAAGCTGATCTGTTGAATGCGTGAAAGCGCATCCGCGACGGGATTGAGAGCACCTGAGACATGTCGTACGTCTGTCGTAAACTGAGAAACGTAGTCTAGGTGTCTAGTTTCCCGCGGTGAATACTTGTCCGTTGCGCCATTGATTGCGGAGATCAATGGCTTGTGGTCGGTGAAGACTGTAAAATTTCGACCTTCGAGATAATGACGGAAATGTCGGATACCTAGGTAGATAGCTAACAGTTCCCTACCGAAGGTGCTGTAACGTGATTCGGCAGGTTGTAAACGTTTAGAGAAGAAACCTAGAGGTATCCATCGATGGTCGATGAGTTGTTGAAGAACTGCACCGACGGCAGTGTCTGATGCGTCAGTTGTCAGAGAGAGTGATGCAGACGTGTCTGGATGGGCGAGAAGCGCTATGTTGGAGATAGCGTCTTTGAGCTTCTCGAAAGACAATTTAGCGTCATCTGCAAAGTGAAAAGAGCGTTGTTTACCGCGCAGCAAGTCAGTCATTGGTTGAACAATGCTCGCGCAGTTAGGAATAAAGCGTCTATAATAGTTAACCAGGCCAAGGAATCGGCGCAACTGTTTGAAGGAACTGGGAGCAGGATAGTCCTTCAGTGCCTGGATTTTGTCTGGCAGAGCTTCGATACCAGAGGCAGATATGCGGTGGCCAAGAAAGTCGATGGAACTTTGACCAAGCTCGCATTTATCGGGGTTGACGGTAACCCCGTGCTGTGTTAAGCGTTGGAAGAGAGCGTCGAGGTGATGAAGATGTTCTTCATCAGAAGAGCTCGCGATGAGGATGTCATCTAGATAAGGATAAACGCCTTCGAGTTCTCGCGTTACCTCGTGAATGAAACGCTGAAAAGTTTGGGCAGCGTTGCTGAGGCCGAAAGGCATTCTGAGGTACTCGAATAGGCCGAATGGCGTGATGACTGCTGTTTTAGCAATGTCATCTGGCGCGACAGGTATCTGATGATAGGCGCGAACTAGGTCGACTTTGCTGAAGATAGACTTGCCAGCTAGAGCTGAGGTCAAGTCGTGCATGTGCGGAATAGGGTATTTATCCGGGACGGTAACTTTGTTAAGTGCCCTGTAGTCACCACAAGGGCGCCAGTCACCGGAGTTCTTCGGCACCATGTGTAATGGTGATGCCCATGGACTTTTGGACGGGCGGATGATTCCCAGTTCGAGCATTTGCTCGAATTCCGCCTTAGCAGCTTTGAGCTTGTCCGGGGCTAGTCGGCGAGGGCGGGCCGAAACAGGCGGGCCCTTAGTGCAGATGTGATGCGTGACGTTTGACGTCACAGGAGGCAAGTCGTTCAGGACGCGAACGAGCTTAGGGTGCTTGTTGAAAATTTCTAGAAAAGGCTGTGAAGCTTGAGGTAGGACACGAATGGGAGTGATAGCAGCCACGGCGCTAGTCCCGATAACACTGAGCTGTGTCCTAGAGTCGATAAGCTTCTTCCGTTTAGCGTCGACGATGAGATCGAAGCGTTGAAGAAAGTCTATGCCTATGATGGCGAAAGGCACAGCAGCGATTATGAAAGGCCAGCGAAAGGTTCGCCGGAGGCCTAAGTTGAGCGTTAGCAGCTTTTCGCCGAAAGTTGCGATTGGTGTGCCATTGGCGGCACGCAGCTTGGTCGGCGATGGTGAGACGACCCCATCTGAGCTACGGGGTATAACGCTAACTTCGGCACCAGTGTCGACTAGAAACTCGGTGCCGGAAGTTAAATCCCTAACGCGGATGAGGCGACTTTGATGTTGGCCAGTCGCGTTCGTCGCCATTACGGACCGGCCGAGGTTTCCCTGCTGCTCGGCAAAGTTGCAAGGCTTGATACATTTAGGAGCTGCGGTACCAAAAAGCTGGTGGTACCAACAGCTAGCTTGCCTGTTGCTAGACTTAGAACGTTTGCAGGGCGATTTTGATCGGCTATGACGACGACGGTCCATAGTAAGCTGCTGGACCTGGCGACTAAGTGTCGCGACTTGTGTTTGCAGGGCTTCTATAGTTGACTGTAAGCCAGTGATAGAAGTGCCCTGGGACGCGACGGCATGGACCTTGCTAGCGTTGGCCTGTGGCTGTGATCGTTCAATAACTCGATCCGCTAAGTCTGCTAGTTGAGTGAGCGAAACGGAACTCACTGTGGCGAGAATCGCTTGCGTGTTTTCAGGTAGCCGTTGTAGCCATAGTTCGCGAAGTAACGTCTCATCCATGGTTGAGGAACCAATGAGTTGCTGCATCTCTCGTAGCAGGGTTGAGGGCAGTTTGTCGCCCAGTTTCAGATCCCTGAAAAGCTGCTGCAGGCGAACTTTCTCAGAGGGCTTAATCGTGGCCTCCTTGAGAGCCTCATAGCGGTTTTCGGTCTGGGAAATGATGACGTCACGAACCTGCATTGATATCTCCTTGGGGAGATAGGACAGGAGTTTGTAATACTTCGCGTAGTCGGAAGTGATTCTGTGGTCATAAAACTCGGCCTCAAGATGAGCGAACCACAAAACAGGATCCATGTGCCAAAAAGGTGGAACAGAGAGAGATACAACGCTAAGCAGTGACTCTACCTTAGGTTCTACAGAATCCATGGCTTAAAAAAGGATGCAAAAAAATAGGCTACCGTATGCAAGAATAAACCGGAAAATATGAAAAATAAATGGAACGAGCTTACCGGAGAAAAGTTCGAAATAGGTAACGTGCTGCACAACCGGACCGGGATTCTAACCAAAGTGCTTTGTTGATAATTTGGTGAGGGTGGTTTGGTACGCCAGGCTACATGTGGACTATGTTGCTTATTGATGTTGTGTGGTGTATAATGAAGCGTTTCAGGAGCATTTATGGTACGTGGTAATATTAAAGTTTGTAGATTTTAACACTGTTGTTGTTCAAGTAGCTAACGAAGTGCAGTTATGAGCCGCGGCGCGTCGTTGTAAGCTGCCATCATGGTGGAAGATCTTCCTTCGTTTAATCGTTTGGTGAAATTATATATTCGCGAACATTTGCGGACATGGAACAGGATGTGAAGAAATTTCAGCAGGCTACTGCGACGGCCTTTTATAAGCGGTCAGTGGTTACTCGAACTCGGTGCAAAATTTACTTAACTTAACTTTACCTCCTTTTAAATATACTGAGTGCATTTCATTTTATTATTGAAACCTCATTAATTATTTGTTAACGCTCGCCATTGCCTAATTGATACAGGCTGTTCCATTTAACCTCGGCCCGTAACCAAAATTCCGCCCTTGGTTAGAGCCCAGCTCCCCTGCACAACGGTCGATGCAAGGGGTAATAAAAACAGTACCGGAGGTACATCCGACCCTTGGAACTGAAAGGAGTAGTATGAACATACGTCCGCGTGTGAACAATAAAAGAGAATTACTAATGGACGATTAATAATGCCGTAATGTGGTGTTATCCGTTAAAGCATGTTTGTGTTAAAATGGACGACCGAAGGTCGAAGGAGGTAGTCAGGAAATACGAAATGGTGGTTGCTATGACAGCCACCGTCGCTGCGCGGTGAAATGGTGATGTAATGTGAAAGGGAACAAATAGTAAGAGGTGACACCTATATATGGTAGCGGTAGTACCTGTGCTATGTTTTAAAGTAATTAAATCTTCCGAAAGGGTTCGAAGACGAGAGATATATGGTGATGTTAACGATAACGGCACAGAAAATGTACGTAGCAAATGGAAGATACTCTTTTACTTGAAACGCATCGTGCGGGTTATGGAAAAAGCAGCGGAATAAATGGGTAATATATAATACCTTTTGTGGTGGGATATATGGGTGTTTTAATAGTTTCACACGGCTACAGCTAGGGAAGTGCTGATTGAAACGCCATATTTCACGCGTTCGTTTACAGCATGGGTGAAAGTGAATGTAGTTTGCAACGGTACAAAGGTATATTTCACGGCTTATCAACAGATGCTTTCTTTCGTAATTTCTAATGTATGGGATAATTAATTTGGGAAGAACTGTATATGGGATGGATACGGAACAGGTGAAAATACGGAAAGTTCTGTAATATATTTTCAAGGGAAATGGCAAATCCTAGCGATATAATGCATCCATGCAATCGCGGAACGCTATTTCTATCTAGCAGATTTCGATGTATTTGGTTTTTGTGATATTATATAAATTTGCTATGATATATGGAATGCATGTATATATATATGTATGTAAATATATATATAATGCTTATATATATCTATTGCTTTTATATATGTCAATTATATAGGTATATTATTTAGTTTATCATTCATATTTAGGTATCTTGTACATGATTCTTATATTTTTCATTGACTTGTAATATGTTACTTGGCATATTTTTCGGATGAAAATGTTTAATGAATCATAATTGCCATGTATTTATTAAAATCATGATCCGGTAACGGTTTTAATGCCTCACAACCGATATTAGTCCGTGTGATTCGTTCGTCAGCGGGCTTAGTACATCACGTGAGAGAGTCGCTGCAGGAGGTAAACGGGTTAACTGTGGTGTGTTATTTCACTTGTTTGTAACGGTTTACTTCTCTCCATATTTGCTTGCGTAGGGTTTTATGTAGCTGAAATCATTATCATGCGAGGCTTGTGTTAAACTGTGTTACTTCATGTATAGACGGTTATAATACATTGAGCACTGGAATACTGTGGCTAATCCTGGGTACTGATGACGTTAATGTGTGGTATGTTCTTAAGGTTTCTGGAGTTTCCGAGGCATACAATATGCGCTGGACAAACCCTGGTACATGTGTACTTTGTGGGTTTTGCCCATAAATCAGGCGGATATTTCCGTTCCTCGTATGGCAGCAATTTTAGCACGTTTCATATGCATACTGTGGTTGGTTAAACTGCCCCTTGTCTTCAACCACGTAGACCTACGCGTCGTGCATTCATCTTGTTTGCATTGTGGTGACAGCTGGACAAAGGCCGCGAGTACAGGTTGTCCACTTTATCCGCACCCCTCTGGATTGTTGCGTCCAGGCTGGCCCGCTCCGCATTCTTTGGTACAAAATGGAGCTGGAGAGGGTTATGAGAGTAGGTACGCAATTGGTCGACATATTACGGGGGGCATTCGTGCGCCGATGGTCTACCTAGGTTATGTGTGTGTATTCAATGCACTGACGACGGGTTCGAGGAGACGTAATGGTTACTTGCAGCATTTTGATAGATGAGGTTGGACCGGACTTTGCCTGGCTATTTAGCCCGGCTAGGTTGCCTTGTCTTACCGGTTATATATCATATCCTACCTCAACTACGTGCATAGGAAGGAACACTCACTGGAGATTGCAAACATTCCAGTGCAACTGATTCGAAATGTAAACACCCCTAGGCCTTATTGGGCAAACTGTTAATGCGCACGTTTGGCGCCCTATAAGTGCGTGCACGGGAATATAAGTGCGCATTACAGAAAGAAAATGATATCAATGCTGCTGAAGAGTTAGGGAATAGGAGGTTGAGGTACGAAGGTCTTAGTTACTCAGGGAACTGGAACAATGTGGTGCTGCCAAGCGAAAGGTGCAAGTCAGTCTAGGAACCCTTGCATGCCGGAATCCCTGTTAGCACTGTGCAGAAGCATGTCCATGTTCGGTTAGTGCACCTTCAATGAGGGACGGTGTACAGTGGGAAATGATACCGGTCGTATGTACCTGAGGTACATAATCACCAAGCCTCGCAGCGAGGACGCACGCTGTTGATTTGCGGCTGGTCTGTTATTGACGTCCTTCACAGCCTCCATAACCTGCAGCCTCTGGTCTACCGGAAGCTGCTGATGAACGCCGATGTCTTATGTAACGCCTTTAACAAACGCGAAGCCACTTATTGGCGATGGGGAAAGGAGTGCCTGAAATGGAGATAATGTCGTTCCGTAAAACAGGTGTGCACTTAAATCAACCATGGATAGAAGCGGCAGGCAAGGTAAAGGAAAGGATAAGGTGTTCAGTCCCATGCGAAAGGGTCACGCACGTATGGGTGAGGTAATTCATACTCATCCCCACGCGGCGGATCACTAAGCAACTGGGAGGTGATGTGATATGAGAAATGCAGTTCCAGCGCTAGGAATACTTGTACCATGTATGATACATTAATCGTGCTTCTTACCTGGTCAACGCAGGTTACTCCGGTGCCTTGCAAAGCGCAATCGTTAATCCGGTTGCCTGGAAGATGGCGCTGTCATGAAGAAACTGATAAGTAAATGCGCATCCTAAAAACGCAGCGGAATTGTGGGTGCTTCTGATGTCCGTTGACACACCTCACCAACCCCAGTATGTGTGATCCCGTGACGTAAACGTCACGTAGGAGAGGCACCGCATATGGGAGCAGTGTGGGTATCTAACGATCAAGCGGAAGCAATGGATAACACGGTTATGAATGAAAGAAAAAGTAGCAATATGAAAAAGTAGGACTTATATACAACGTTGGCAAGTGAAGTGTTCCTGTCCACTGTACGAGACGCATACATAAGGACACCAAAGGCGGCAATCGCAGCACATGACCCAGTCAACCACCTGTCAACTCTGTGCCTCGCAGTCAGTTTGGAGGCACGAAGCGCACTTGTCATTGTCGTAGTTGGCTGGGAGTGGTGCATGGCTGCGACGCTTCCTTGGATGCCTATACACCTTAGCCGTTTTCGTGTGCAAGTCTCGAAAACGCAGTGTCTTCCTTTCATGCTCCTGACTGGCTGAGGATTCTAAAATTGGTACTAAACGTTGCTTACGCCTTGTGCCTTCACTGGTACCCTTACTCGTCCCTTCCGCAGCTGATTCAATTACGTTTGAGGTGGATGAAACCGCAACCTCCTCGTGAGAGCTGCTAAGGTTCCGTAGGAATTCCCGCAACTGATCCATAACCTCTCTATACTTTGTATCGCCGAGGTTGCACACTTGCACCTGAATATCACCCAAAACCTGACTGCATTCGCGAAGCTTCTGTTCTCTGCTTACCGGTTCAACCGTAGAAGTAGACGGTAGGGGGACGATGGCGGAAGACGTGGATGCCGTTACACGCAGATGTCGCGCGTGGGATACAACCCACCGGTTGTTACGCAATTTGTCCTCAACCGGTCTGCCTGCTGCGTGCAACGCATGCACAATGTGTGCACACGGAAGCAGCCACTGCCGACTGAAGGTGCATTGGCAGGTTACCTCATCACGCATTAAGACGGTGTACAGTCTACGGGTACCTTGCACCTGACATCTATCATCTGGCAACTCCGTCACTGTCACCTTTTCCCTAGTGTAATCACATCGCAGGCGTGTCCTTGCGTAACCTGAAAACTGCAACGCCGCCTGCCCAAGGCTTTGGAAGCAAGAGTCCACCACGTGCTCCGACAAGTCCGTTTTCCCCATCAGATCTTCCCACTGAGCGTGAGCATCAAGGGCGCGGTTGACTACCGCGGTAAACAGGCCCAATAAGGACGTCCGCTCGGAGAGACCGCTCTTTAAATGCCTATTTTCGTTTTCCACTCGGTTTGTTGTAAAACACCCGAACAAACAGGTCGACGTCAACCGGTGCGCTGCCCATGATTTCACAAACGGCAACCACGTCCGTACTAAGTACCTGTGTGCGCCCGCGTTCCTGTTTTTAATGGCTGTCAAATACCTGACTAACAACCGGGAGCTTCTTGCGTACACTAAGTTCCTTACGCACTGCTTCATAAGCAACCTGTCTGTTGCACTTTTCCCAGATAACCCGTTGCAAGGACGGGTGACATCCTTCAGTAAGTGGAAGCGGCACAATACCAGCCGCGTGCTGGGGTACACTGTTTTGAATGCATGGTCCTGGGCCATGCACTTATCAATAACTACCGTCCTTGCTGTCTCAGTCGCTGGTAACATCAGACGCATGTTGCGCACCGCGTTCAGGTACGATGCCGTCGTCTCATTAGGAAGCAGCGCGTAGAAAACCGAACGTCCAATACCATGCACATCGACCAACATGCAGTGCCACAGTATGTAGCCACCGCAGTTCATTTGGTGTGTGGCGTCGGCCAGCAATACCTCACTATAAAGCTCCACCAGGTCACGTACGTACCTGGGAACGAAAAATATGTACCGCACCTCCGACTCCTCATACTCCACATTACATTGGCCGACGCTCTCAAGCAAATGTATCACATCTTCCACCGAGTTCCCCTCTACCTTACCCTTCATCTTATCTCTTATGGTCCGGAGGTCATAACGGTTCAACCTTTTACCGTAGTGCTTCAAGGCATACCTCCGTAGTTCGCGTGTGTCCTTGAACGACTGCATCATACGGTAGATGTCCTCTTCGGCGTGCTGCGGAAGCCGTCTGTTGTTGACGTACAGGAACGGCTTTCCCACATGGAAGTTATGGCTGTGTTCAACGCTGTAGGATACTATGTCGTAGCACCACCCGTTATGCCGTACGCTTATATGCGCCTTGCAGTCGTAACTCTTGTACCTAAAGTTAATAAGCGTCTCACAAACAATACATGTGAACTTACCGCTTGCACGTGTATCCCCTTCGGCAACAATGCACGCATCTATATTGCACGGATTTGTACCGTACACCCTCGGGCAACTCTTTCCCGGTTTTCCTCCTATTTGCCACCGATGTCAGGACATCTGATTTGAAAAAACATGATGCAGTACGCAGTTGAAAGCGCTTTAAGTCACTTTCAAACTGCTCAAAAGTGCGGCACACACGATTATGGAAGACAGCACGGAAAGCAGCCGTATCGTCGACAGCCATGACAGCGACTAAATCCGCCAACCCACTTTACGGTGCATTCAAACCACCATCATACCAACATCAGCCTATCTCCGCATTGGAGCACATGACATTTCTCTACATATCAACAGCTCTTATATTACAGTGTCATCTTCTCCTTTCCTTCACCAAGGCAAATTTGAGTGCTGTTCGCTACGGCAACCTCCCAGTCGCCTGCTGATCACCGACCGTTGTGGAGCACGGTCTCCAGTTCGACAAACCACACCGGTTGCCTAGGTGTACAATTAAAGAATTTTGGTTAGAATTTTACACAGGCAAACCGGGGAATCTCCAGACTGCTACATGTTGGATTCTGGGACGTTTGAGATTATCAGGCAGCGGTTGCGAACAAGCAGGTTATCTCGTTCCGGTGATGCTGCCTTTGGTGGACATTTCTATTCTCTGACAAGTTCCTCAAGCTTCGTTTCTCTATTTAAGACGAGCTTTAGTTCCACGTTTTTGGTGCTTGATTTTATCTTGGGTCGTGAGGAGATATTTGAAGCCTTGTTCTCAGCCATGGTTGTCCTTGTTTTTGCTGAGGGGCTAGCGCTCGCGACTGCGGCATAGGACTTGGGCTTATGCATAAGTCCATTCCCGTTCTCACTGGGCAACGGTGTAAAGACCAACGTGGTGGAGGACGTGCGGCCTCGTTTTCCTTTCGGTGCGGAATACCGAGACGACGGCAGACACAATGCATTGTTGGATGTCTCGCTGTCCGAGTTAGAGACGGCGTGCGCGGAAGCAGTATGCACGTTGAAAGGGTTCGTCAAAGTTGCTTGTCGCTGACCAATGTTAGACACGAATCACAGTGAAAGTTGATGCCTTTAGAGCTAGTGCGCTGAAGACTGGTAAAGATCATTAGCAATGTTACAGCAGACTATATGCATCCATCTGCCGCACAGTGCGCATTGGACGGCCTTTGAACGTGAGGTAACACCCTTCCCACAGTCCACGCACATGGATGTCATATCTTCCAAAAGAAAAATTTGACTAAAGTCAAATTTCTATGTCTATTCAAACACTTTTCTTCACGAGAATTTCACCTAAAAGGAAAGTATAGCACGTCAGAAAGAGAAGTTACCGCGTTGTTCTCACAGCTTCAGTGTTTATTCAGAAACTGGACAGAAACTGGACAACAGTCCAGTTCAGGTATAATTGCATTACTTGAGGCGCAATGCATTTAGTTTAACATATGTTAATAAATAAATGATTGGTAAGCATTATAAGTAATATTATTTGACCATAAAGCGTGTGGTTTAAATGCGTCGGCAGGTTATTTTATTTACACAGTTTCGGTTTTGTAACCTTGATCGCTGCTTACGCTAGTGCTTAGCTCCTTTGATACCGCGCCACCTCAGGTACACCTATCACATTTCCAGTTATTGCTTGTTTGATACATAGCTGGGACAGCTAATGTAAGTAACGTGGGCATTAAATTGGTGGACCAGGGTGTTTTTCGGGTGTTTTCTTTTTAGACTTATCAAGAAGTCGGAGCGCTCCTATCAACTCCTGGATCGACGACCCGCTCAAGAAGAAACACTTACGGGACTCATCCTATCGTTCTAGTCCCACTTGAACTATAACTTGAACATATATTCATTTTCAGCATGCCGCGTCGAAAAAGTTATCAATTAACTGCACTGTTTCCATCTCGTAGCACCATTTACCGTGCAGCAAAAACAGTGACATCAGGATTTAGCTGCGAAGAAGTGCCTCTGTTGTCAGCAGCTAAGCGACAAAATGGTAAGATTTGTAACATATATTACTTATGATTGCTCACACAGTGCAGCCATCTGAGAAGGTTAACAACTGCTGTGCCGATGACAGGGACCCCGATGCAGTGGTCCATAACTTGAGAAAGCTTATTACAAAACCTCAGGTACCAGCGTCATTTGTTCGTCTACTTATGTGGCTTGTGCAACCGTGGATGCCAATGTTGCCAAATGACTACCGGCCGCTGATGCAAGCTCCACAGAACTCACGTATCCTAATGGTTGCACCGGGCACTTACGGTCACGTAGATCTGCTGACAGGTTTACAGCTTGCACGCTCTGCTCTTTCGCTCGCGGCAGATGACACTGTATACTATCAATCGCATATTGACGGATTTAAGCATTTTAACAATGGTCTTGTAATTTACCCAATGCCACACAGTTATACACTAACCATTGACGTCTTCCTTTTTCAGCACAGATGGATTTTCAAGGATGCAGCGTTATCAAACTACTTGACAGACAACACCACTATGATGGGTTTTCCAGCTAAACGTCCTATGTGAGTATGGTTTTTTATTCCCATAGACGACGACCCGTCCGCTCCATCTCCGATGACGAAGATGCTGCGCATCCCACCAAACCCGAAAGACCTGCTGCAGTAACTTACGCACGTGCTCCCAGTTCTCTCTTCAGTGGCATTAGTCCACTACGTCCAGAGCCATCAACAAGCAACCGTAAGTAGTACATTCCTACTGCCCATATTAAACAGTAATCGCACGGACGGTTATTGCTGACGTTGCACTATCCAATCTGGAGGTACTACAGGAACTGAAGGCGATTAAAGGTAAGACGTCACAGACGCACAGCATTGCACTCAACTTTATTTTTAGTTGAATTATGCCTCATCCGATCAGAACTGTTTGGCCATCGCCGGATGTCCGAAACCATGTTGCAGATGCTGCAAAGACAGTCCCAACGTCTTGCACCGGGACTTTATCTACCATGTATCTCTCTCAGTGAGCTTAAGGGATATGATGAACGGCTGAAGGACACAGATTTCAAAAACAGAGTCGTAACTTCGTCTTATTATTGAAAGACTTTCAGGTCAACCATTTATGTGCCATGCACGGTGCTAACGTGCAACTCGTCTTCAGGGGTACAATGGAGTGGCTAATGATAAGGTCAGTTGCCGCTGAGATCTACTATTCTACTTATGCGCAGGTGGCTTGTTTGCAGTGAGGCGAACCAATATGAACGGCATTGTACAAGGTAGGTTGACATACAGTAATGCATAAAATTGCAAGTGCATCATTCGACAACGCATGGGTGATGCAGCCTCGGATGCTGACATTACACGGCACATCAAAACTTGGTTGCAATCTGCACGGCACAAGAGACCGCCTGTTGAGCAAAGTAAAGTATGTAGCGCGAACGAGGTGAGTCCACTGCTTCATTATGAACATCTTCAGCCTCCTACATCGTCCATCGCCGAAGCAGATTAACCATCTTGGCGATACCGCTTTTAGCTGCTAACGACTTTTGTGCTACACACCTTCATGTACACAAAGCATTCTCATACCCGATTGTCATGTTCTTTCGCCTTGTGATGTTCTCAGGTGGGCGGTAAGCTCCATTTCGCTTCCCGACCAACAGCTTTAAGCGCTGCCTAGGTGTGTTCCCACGTCCAGCAACTACGGCAACACGTACTGCGTGAACTTTGGGTCCGAACCGTCAATGTATTTCTTAGGTACTAAGTGCGTAGTAGTGTGATATCCGTATTCGGATATCCATGGTAGGCAATCAAGGTTTCTGAACCTATCGGATTGCCACACAGTGGTGGATTTCTGTTGGTCAACGCTGGCATCATTTTCATTGGACCGCCGTAAACTGAACAAAATCCTTCTTTAGCCGTCGCACGGTATAAGATTCAGTCCAGTTTAGCTTCATGCTCTCATAGGAACGTTTAGGAGGCTAATCTGGACAGGATCTGAACATGTGCTACCAGGGCGTTGGTGGGCCAATACGGTGAGGTCAGTTTGGCGGACTCCACATATCAGATGAATTACGGGGTTACGCCCCATGGCATCGCATGTTTGTGGACGTTAGCGGCCTTGGTATGTGATTCTTTTATGGTCTGACATAGGCAACTCAAACAGATGGGTGGAGCTGTGTGTTCCGGTACGGCAGGCCAAATGATGATGCTTTCATAACTGAATATGAAAGAGATGTATATGTGTCGCTTTGTGCGTAAGTATGTACAAGTAACGGGAGTTGATAAGAGTTATTGGTTGTGAATTTCGCGCTGTTTTAAATGACGTTAACTGGAGGATGTCTAATTGGTTATCGTGCGCCATGTTGGATGACACTGCTGTATTTCGCCGTATGGTCCGCGATCGCTACAAAAGCTGGGAAGGAAGTGGAAGATGCGGTTCGCAACTTCCAGTTTACGACCGCCTGTAACTTTTTCAAAAATCGCACGTATACTGCGAAGCAACATGAAAAGTACTACGCGGTAACTCGATTTTTGGCGTGCAGTATTGATCGAGCTTTTTAGCTGCAATATTGTGGAAACCGGTTTGCATAAACACTTGTAATGGAATTTGCCTATTGTCAAATTTCCTCTGATCCAAGGTAGCTTGGATGGATTAAAGCCGTTCTGGTCAAAGCGTCCTTTGCGCTTCCGGGAAATCTTTTCCGTTTTCTCCCAGTTGTACTCCAGTTTTGCACCAAGATTTTGCCTTTTTATTTTGGTCGTTTTACTATTGTATGTGTGGTTTATTTCCACTCTGTTTTCCACTATGTCGGTCTCGAAATGCACCGAGGCTGTTGTTCCTGTTGGCTTGGATTCTGAGCTTATCGCACTTCGTGGCAGTCCAAGCTGCAATGTACCACTAACTGGCTATTCCGGTGATATACATTGCAATGTCTGCAACCGATGTACCACCATCATTGTACGGACCTAAATACCGAGCAGCACGCAGCGCTCGCGTCTAGCGGAAACTAGCTTTTCAGTTATGCCAATTGCTGTAGCCGCCAGCATGGCCGCGCGACCCTTCGTACGACTGACGTATCACTTCATACCCAGCTGCGAAACTTAGAGCGTTCGTTCTCGATGCTCTCAGATATTCGCCTTAAGAAAGATCTACACATTACGAGGCTTCCGGTCTCCAACAACGCAGATTTGATCGCTTCCACTGCAGCTCCACTTGTAGCACCAATCCTTATGTCACCCGTCCAGATGGCTACCGACCACCAAAACGTAGCTGCTTCGGACGTTGGATCTAAAGGCACCCTGATCGAAGCCGAATTGCTGGTTCAAGTGTCCCATCGAGTAAAGCGAAAGAGAGCCAGGAAACCCCGTAAGCTCTCTGCAAAGCAAGAAGTTACAGTTGTCTCGGCACCGGAAACAAGCCAAGTGTCGTTACTTGTCAGACCGTCTGGCGGTTACGCGCAAACGAAGATTCCAACACGCACTTCTTGTCAGCCGAAGGTGCCGGATATCTCGGTTCTTACGGAGAAGACATGTTCTGAAGGTTTGCTCGACTCTGCTCAAAGCGAGAAATCGTCACGTGACCCTGCGCTCGTTATCAAGAAGAAAAAGCAGGCCAATTCTGTCATAAAGCCTTTCGGTGGAATCGACGATCCGAGAAATGTATGATATTACAATGGAGCGAAAACCATACGCTGCCGGTACTACATCATCGGAGGTGATAATGACAGTCCCGTCACCAGTGGTGAAGCCACCTGCTCCGAGTGCCGAATCAAAGACCCGTGGGGTTAATACACCCCGTCGTGACGATTCTTTCACGCATAGTAGCGCTATCTTCCGTAACGCGGCTGAATCTACTGCTGTCCTTCCTGCTGGTCGAATGTTGGACGACCTTCAATGGTTTAAAATGTGCGTAACGGAGCTTCTTCCGCCTGGTTTTCCAAGTTTTTCTGTCAGGAAAATGCTGAGACTGGGGAACGTCCCACTTAATGCACCAAACCCTCCACCGCGGCTACTTCGTGTGGTACTCTCTACCCCGGAAGAACGCAGCGCTCTCATGCGGTTTGCATTTAACCTTAAAGGTACGAATATTCGCCTTCAGTGGGATCTTTCGCTGGCCGACAGGCCGTAGTTAAGGGGGGCCATCAAGGACCTCAAAAGCAGGCGAGCGGTCTGTGAACAAGGTCTCCGGTTAGTGGGTTTTCGGGTGGTCAGCCGGCGGTCCTTTTCCGCCCTACCACTGCCAATTCTGGTAGCGCACGACCCAGGTCTGGATCTAACGATTACCTTCAGATAGTGCTAAGTAATGTGCGCAGTCTAATGAATAAGTTGTACGAGTCAGGCATGCTTTTAGCTGGGTCTCATATCGATATGCTCGGTTTCACTGAAACGTGGCTGTCTCAGGACATCACGGACGTTGAAGTACATCTATCTGGCTACGCACTATTTAGATGCGATCGCTCCGCTGACCGGCATGGAGGATGCGTCGCTGTTTATGTGAGCTGTAAGCTTGACGTTTTGAAGCCTTGCTTATTTCAGTCGGCAGACAAAACTGTTGAAACTCAGTCGGCTGTGATTAGCACATCCCCGGCTCAGGTTACAGTTGTACTTGTGTATAAAAGCCCTGAGAGCGTATCCAAAGAGGTACTTCACTTCATTTGCACCTAGTCCGAAAACAAGTGTTTGTTGATGGGCGGCTTCAACCTCCCAGAGGTTTGCTGGGCAGATATTTCTTGCGACTCAGCGTCAGGCACATTCGGCGCTGAGGTGCTTGACCTGACGCCCCAAGTTCCTTCGTATCAGCTCATAGACCTCCTCGTACTTCCTTCGGCTTTACACTCCGGCTACAACTGGAAGATTTCCGAGGACAGAGGTTTCCGCATGTTGTGGTTAATACGACGTTCTGTCGGATTCTTGACGGTCGGCATTTTTATTAGACTGTTCTCGGCTTTTGTTCCGGCTCATCTGGAATACTGCATCCAGGCTTGGCAGCCCTGTCTCCTGAGGGACAATTTAGAGCTACAGGAGGTTTTAAGCGTAGGCACTAGGTTACTCGAGGGATTGCGGGGACTGTCGTACCCGAGCCTCTACTTAGTTTGGGAAGGAGTTCAATGCACTACCGAAGGCTTATAGGAGATGTAATCCTAATCCGCTGTCTATTAACGTGGAAGGTTGGTCCAGATTCAGCTGGGTTATTTAGCCCCCCTAGAGAGCCAGCTCTACGCAGTCATTCCTTGAATATGGACAAGGCACGGTTCGATCGGAGCAGGGTGGAACTCTGGCTGTCACGCATAGTCCTGGAGCGCTGGAACATGCTTCCAGAAATGTAATCAGGGAATCTACGGTTAAGGCGTTTGAGCGGCAACTTGACGCTCTTGGGTGGCAACATCAAACCATTCCGTATTTCTGAGTACCTCGCAGCTTCGTACTTTGATTTTCTTTTCTCTACTTTTCTTCATGTAGTGGTATTATTTTCTTATTTCAATGGCACCTACTTATTCTGTGCCTTCGATTTCTCTTTCTATCCTTTGCTTACTTCATGTGACTGCCACAGCAGGGACTGCTAAGGCAGGAAACGTGGACATTAACTGGTTAGCCTGGGTGCGATACGGGTGTTCCGTTTTTGAACATCAGTAATCCGGTACCTCATCAATTCCTGGCTCAAAGATCCACTCACAATGGACCACTCACGGAATTCTCCTATCGTTTCAGTCCCCGCACCACTGAAACTTGCACAAATTAGTCGGAAGATCACTGAAGGCTTTCCCTACCGGTATGTACGATTTCGTTGCGTACATTCGACACGTGATGGGACAGTTTGGAAGTGGGGGAAACCGTGAAATATCGATTCATGTGTGGAGGACCAATGGCCGACAGATGACGAAGGCGAACTTGGGTTACATGAGGCGGTGACACATACCTAAAACAAACGGAGAGGGGTTTCAGGTGGTTCGTTTGTTGGAACAGCATGGCACGTGTCGGGTGAATTGGATTGATGATCAAATAAGGTCGGTGTATTTTGCGCCTTCGTGCTGGAATGCTTGGTGCAGCGATACTGTGAGATACCGTTGGCGGACGTAAAGCGCCAAATCAACTGCGGAAGGTACATCCTGTGGCGCTGCATGTTAGTGGACGTATCGGGCGTTGCAATGTCATTTTTCTACGCTTTATTGCCGAATGAGACATCGGACAGTTACAAGAAAGCGATAAAAGCGATGCTTGGAATGATTCCTGCCACAGTCCGGGCACAGACGGTAGCCATGGATACATGTGCTGCTCAAGTTGGTGCGTTTCAACCTCTGTACCGCCAGGTGCATCTGGTATTTTGTCGAATTCTTGCGGTGCGACCAATGGCTAGCCGTTGCTCATACCTGCATGATGCGTCACCGGAGGATAGGACACTGCTACGGCGGTGGTTGCATAAAATGACATACACCAAAGATGAGGAATATTGCGTTAAACTAATGCATGCTATAGAGATGCGAAATGCGGAATGCTATGAGTACTTCATGCGCACTTGGTTACCCTATTCGTCCTCATGATCGACGCATCGATTGCGAACGGTGTGCACCTTTGGTTGCTTCACAACAAACAGGGTGGAGAACGAGAACCGGCAGCTGCAGCGTGATTATCATTACGTAGTACTTGCGTACGCACATCCTTGTTAAGGACACGTTGTGGCATCGGGCACCAGCAATGCTTCACAGACAACCATGGGCAATGACTTGTGGGCACCTCATATCTTCAGACGGCATGGGCCAATTCTGAATACCATAATGCAGAACGACCGTCACGACGGCCTTGTATACATAGCCTTTCAAACGAAGGGAACTTACCTCCTTTTGTTAGGGCTACCGCGTGTTCAGGAAGGCAGCTCTGGCCTTTGCAAGATACGTATTCACATACTTTTCTATGTGCCCATGGTCGCTGCTGCATACTGAATACTGTATTGTAGAGCAAGTAGAAATGGATTCTGTACAACTCTTCCGAAATATGGCGAAAAACGTTATACAAGTTGTCAACCTTGAATATCATTATCGTTCTCATGTAATATTTAAAATATCCGACTTACGATATTTCAGGATTCACAAATGTGATATGTCATCGTAAGTGTGCAGTCGTCCTCTGAATCGAATAGTGGCAAAATACAAATCTAACAACGTTTGGAACTGTTGCACTGATGTTGCCTCAATCACATGTTCAGGTAAACTGTTCCAAACGTTTACCACAGTGTGTGGGGAACACATTTCACATCCGGCACGACAAGTTTGTATCTGTGTCCGCGTGTGCTGCATGGCCCTCGTAAGTGCAGCATTGGCCTTAACATGGGGAACTCACCGAGAAGTAGAATTCGGTAGGTCATAATGAGGTCGACTCGTATCCGACGGTAGGACAAGGTGTAGAGTCCTAGTTTCTCGCACCGGTCTTCATACCCAAAGCCAAGTAAACTCGGGATCAGCCTGGTAGCAACGTGTTGGACCCGTTCGATCTTTTGTGCATCGCCTCGGGTAATCGGAAAGTAGGCGGGCGAACCGTACTCTAGCATTGGTCTAATGATAGAAGAGAACAGGCGAGTGGCAACCTCTTCAGACCACATGCCGAAGCTACGTTTGAGTGCCCAAAGCATGCGCAGTCCGTTTCGATATAGCCTGTTCGTGTTGTCCACGGACTTCAAATCGTAGCGTGAGAGTACACCTAGGTCCTTCACGGAGGGTGTGGGATATAGCGTTTGGCCGTCAAGAGTGTAGGTTCGGTCGTTAGCATCTTTCCCTAGGCTCATAAATACCGACTTGACTGGGTTGACCGGGAGAAGAGCTTCTGCAGACCATGTGGATAACCGGTTGAGATATTTCTGAAGTAGGCCACAGTCATCGGGAGCGTCGATTTCTTTCCAAATCTTCATGTCGTCCGCAAACAAGGCACACGGCGACCGGAGAAGCTGCGGTAGATCGTTGATGTGCACCAGGAACAGAGTGGGCCCTGGCACAGTACCTTGAGGCACGCCACTTGTAGCGGGGTACCAGTCAGTTAGATGGTCGTCGACCTGTACCCTCCACTTTCGTCCAACAAGGAAGTTGCGGATCCACCGGTGCAGTGAGTCACCGACGCCACACATGCTGAGTTTGTGAAGGAGAACCTCGACTGACCTTGTCGAACGCTTTTCTGAAATCGATGAATTTCACGTCGACGGACTGCCCCTTGTTTATTGCCTTCAACCACGCATGCCTCGTCACAAGCAGGTTCGTAATGCATGAGCGACCTTGCATAAAACCGTGCTGCGCGGGCGTTAGGACCTCGTTTGACTGTATCAACTGCAACAATATGCCAATATAAGTTATTTGCTGATACACCTCTAGGAACACAGTGTGGCGCTGTGCGTGGCGCTGCTGCAGCACCTGCCGCAGTGAATACACGGTCTATACAGACACGTCCTGGGCGCAAACCGGCCTGCTCTTCCCTAGTCAGACATTCCCGTTCCACAGTAAGGCGATGAACGAGAATCGAGGCAAGTGATTTTCTCACAACTGGCGGTACGCCAATACTCCTGTGGTAAGCCCACTCTGTGCGACTGCCTTTCTTGTATATTGCTCTTGCCGCTTTATTCAATTTTAAATCTGATCTCAATTTCACATCTGAGGATGTGTGCTTGTCTAATCTACTGGCCTAGCAAGAAGAGCGACCAATGCCCGAAAATGAAGATGATAATTAAACTAGACTGTAGTGCTTTACAAAGTGTTCTGCCCAACGGTCAAAGGCTTTTGACAATCTGAGTCCATTGTCGTCTCTCGTCAAGCATGGTCTCGATAACACCAGGTCTCCTACTACTTTCCTGGCTTTGCCAAATGACGTGTCTACTACCGTCCCGCCGGGTACTTCGTACGCGGCGTGAGACAGGGCCTGAGACCACTGAGCCATTTCATGATTTTGAACGTCTCTGTTAAGTCACTTCTATCTGTCTTCTTATTGAAAACAAATCCAGATTACCCAAACCAGCTTCACACGATAATCCACACTGCCGTATTGTGCGAGTGACTAATCTTTGCACATTCTCATACCTTTCTGTAGGTATGGTGCCCATGCATGAACGCAGTTTTCCAGATGTCGTCTGACCAGACCTTTGAACAAGGGGTGAAAGACTTCTGCCTTGGTACAATGCAGAACGCCCCTGAGACGAAAAAGCTGCGAAGTTTGTTTTCCGCTGCTATGCGAGCAACATCAGCCATGTGTCCTCCGCATTGGCAAGTGCTGTCGGGACAGAACTTACAGTGTCGGTGGACGTCTACTGTGCTCCGCTGCGACGGTTAGAGATCTAGGAGTACTATCCCGATGGGACTTAAAATCGTCAGATAATACGCACAAGGTCTACTGTTCCAGCCTTCGCATGTTTTGGGCATTAAAGCGGACCTTCCACGTTTGGTCGGAGGTAATTGCTGTCAGGCTACACTTCGCCATGGTGCGCCCGCTTTTATAATACGGGGCACCGGCCTATTATCCAAGTACGAAAAGTGAGATGAGAAAACTGTAAAAAGCCCAGCACCTAGTCACCCGCTTGATCCCCACGCTCCGAGGCTTATCTTACCACCAGAGGTGTCACAAGTTACGTCTCCATACACTAGTATACAGGAGATTACGAATTGACCTCATTTCAGCGTTTATAATCCTTCACCTGAAACATTTTCCTCACCTGACATATGTTCTGTATTGTGGATGCACCTATTACCCGAGGGCATTCTTACAAGCTGGAAGTTCCACGTATGGACAGTGTCACCCACATTCATTGTTTCGCTCGACGTGTGATACATTTCTGGAACTGGTTGCCCAGTTCCGTTGTTGTATTTGATTCAGTGCAGTAGTTTAAACGAAGCATTGACAAACATTTTTCAGATTTGTGTTTCCATGCAGACGCCATGTTTGACCTCCTTTCGTCGCGTGGTTATGGCACGGCTACACTAGCAACCCTAAATGACCAATACACGTAGTGCTTTCTTTGTGCTTCTATATCGGTATTTGGTTCGTTTATTACTAAACGACTATTGATGTGTATTCACACAGACCCATATTCGGCATAGGTCATTTTTGCTTTACTTATGATGGAGATCACATAGATTCCTATCTTATTCTCCTAATAAATTGATTCTGATTCTGATTCTGATTCATTCCTATACCTGGCCAAGCTAATAGGTAAGTTTGCGTGGCTTTTCTTCTACCTTTTCCTCAATAGACTGGAAGGCAGCCGACTGCCTGTTCGCCGCTTGTCCACCGCAACAGTCATCCTCCTGTTCGCCTTTGGCGGAGGTACTCACTGGTAACTTCTGCCACATGTTTCCTCAGCCGCCATGAAGGTCCGGTAGGTAAACATAGGTTCACCGTTTACTTTTCATTTCATAGCTTACACGTGCTCTACATCGATTCGCACCTCCGTAACATGCCGCATTTCTATTCCGTTCCTATGCAAGCAATGTCATCCGTGTGTCCTCCGCCATTCCAATGTCTGGCTAGACTCACAGGTCAGCTTGCGTGGCTTTCCTGTAACCTATCCCTCTATAGACTAGAACGCAACCAGGTGCTTGTTCTCCACTTGCGCACAGCCAAGGTTATCCTCCTGTTTGCCTGTGAATAAAATTCTCCCTGGTAACTGATGCAAATATTTCCTCAGCCGCCACGAACCTTCCGTAGGTAGGTATCATTTCTCTGTTACTTTTCCTTTCATAGCTTATGCACGTTCTCCATACATTAGCACCTTCGTAACATGCCACACTTCTCCTCCGTTGCTCTGTGAGCAACGACATCCATATGTCCTCCGCCTTTCCGATTCCTGGCAAAACTCACAGGGCAGTTTGTGTGGCTTTCCTGTAACCTTTCCCTCCATAGACTGGAACGTAACCGATTGCTTCTTCGCCGCTTGTGCACCGCAACCGTTATCCTTCTGTTTGCCTGTGGCAAAGATCCTCACCGGTAACTGAGGCACAGTTGTGCGCAGCCGTCATAAACTTTCGGTAGGTGGATATTGTTTCTCTGTTACTTTTCACTTCATAGATTATGTTAGCGGCCCCTACATTTGCATCTCAGTTCACCGCCTACCCAGCCCGTTCACCGCATACACCAGGTGTAAGCGTATCCATGTGTCGCGTGCCTTTTCAGTGCCTTATGTGTCCTTGCCTCAGTGACCGCAGTCCCATCTGCAACATGCGTCGACCGTGAAGAGCACGAAACTACCGTCCGGTAAACATGCATACACAAACACTTGTACCTTGGTATTCTCTATGGCTGCACAGCATCACCATGTTCAGCTGCTCCATCCACTTCCATGACATCAAACTAGGGAACGCTACGTTTGCCCTCCTTAGGGATTACATCAAGGGAAAACGAAAATGGCCCTCTTAAAAACCCACCATTTTTTTACTGTCCACACATTGAGGGTAGAGTGCGTCCATAGCCACGCTCCCCTCAGTGACGCGGATATTACAATTGGTGTGAACGTCAATCAGCTCACCCTTTCCTTTCCATGTGGCATACGTATTCACCTTTCCAGCTACCTTTTTATAAATAAATAAATAAATAGGTATATTTCTAGACCTGCTAGAGGCTGCACCCTAAAGGGTTCAGATCAATGCTTACATAAATCCGATGCTCTTGCATGGAAGTAGGTAAAATATAAGTATATGTTCATCGTCAGCAATTACAAATGCATTGGCATTGTTTGATATACAGCTACTGGGTCGCAGGCGCCCACCTTGACATGTTTCTGGTTCCTGCGGGCGATATTGAACTCCTTGTTCTTTTGTGAAAACTTCGCGGAGGTGTAGTTGTGCCTTTTCTCCTTGGAACAGAATCCAATTCGCCGAAAGTGCACTTTAAATTGATCGCACATTAATTGGCCACTCAGTTGCCCCAATTGTGCGCACATGGAAGAAATGAGTGAAGGGATTATAAGGCATACGAAAAGTTGAAAACAATTCCGATAAATGCGGACAAAAATAGAAACAATTTGTTAAGAGAGAAAATAAAGCTGCGTGCTTCAGTAGAAAAATACCAATTAACAAAAAAATACAGCCCTACTTTTCTTACGCTGATATTGCTCTCCGGCGCAAAATTTCAACCTGAGTTATTCTCAGATAAAAGAAAAAGCCTTTCTACAGTTAGAATACCGCTTAAAGTGGCACAAAATTACACTGGTCTGGACCAGCTTTAGCGCCTGAATACGTTGAACGTAAAAGCAACACAATACGTGCAGTAGTTTGCGAGTTATTCGCAATTAAATGATGGTCTACGAATAAGGCCATTTTTATTTTTCGCTAAAAATGGCTTTCTGCTTTGCAAGCAGATAGCAGAAAAAAGAAAAGAAAATATAAAAAGTAGGGAAGCGGCGTATGTTCTAGATAGGCATAGCTATCCAGAAATGCTCTAATTAGCCCGTAATACCCTGCGACAACTACGGACTGCGCAGGTGGCCGAAAAGTAAACTTTGCAGGCATACATGACAAATATATGCAGATAAGGGATGATCTTGCGCGAAAACGCTAGAAATCCAGCAAGGAATATTATATCTACATGGGAATTCAGGGGAGCTTGTAATTAACTCACGGTTAGAAGGCCACAGCATACCATTTTCAGTGGATACTGAGCCACATAAACAACCAGTAAAATAGAGTTTAGCATTTTTTAAGCCTCTAAGCTTTTCTAAAGCTTACAACAAGCCCGCATGAGCCAGGTCTACCTGAGTAACCCTGGGGATCTTTCAGATCCGTTGACAGATTTCGGCCTACAAAATACACACATTACTTAGCTAAACATCACAAGATTTATCCCTTAGAGCCGATTTTCTATATTCATGAGGCTCTGTCTCTAACGTCAGTGAGCTATAGGAGCCTGCCACCAATAATAAAGAAATAAGCATGGGAAAATTTAGTAAAATTTAGCTAATTGCATTTGGGCGTGAAATCCGTTTTGGTCTACATTGGTTGGGCTTTAACAACTCTACTTCTGGTGGTTGAGCTTGCTCATACTTGAGGTATTGTTATGCCTCATGTGTAGATGCACACTATTGTGCAGCTCTTTGATGAATTTCGATTTATTTCTCTCCATTTTTAAGTTCCGAAGATAGTGCCGGCGGTGTTCATCCAGTTGGCAATGTTAACTGGTACTCTAATGTCACACCGACTATTTCTTTTGTGATTTTCCTGGCAAGAGCTGTTCTAGCACCCTAAGCAAAGAGCGATAAGGTAAATCAGGAGTAGAATAGTAACAAAAACCAGTGGGAGCTGGTCGTTCACCCGCCATTACGCATAGCGCATGGTAGGCTTTGGAGCCAGCTAAAAGATAAATGACACACGGACGGCCAAGATAAGAAAAGTGGTGATGGAAAGTTTCTGGTGCTCCAGCCAGCCAGTGTGACAGGGGCCTCTCTGTCGTTGGTTAGCTTTCGTGCCAGTGAAATGAAATCTGGAAATGCGAGTGTTTTACGAGCAAAAGCAGTTAAAGAAGAGGATCTGGTTTTCATTATGCCTGTCTACTAGTGTTGACAATAGCGAAAGGCACATGTATACCAGATAAAGCTAAGTATATGGGGCCAAGAGAGTATAAGTGGAGAGCAAAATGTCTGATTATTGGGTCTAGAACTTTTAAAGTGCGCTCATTGTCAACAATAAGAAAGATATATTTTTTATTTTGCGGCTTACCTACTGATAGTGTTTGGAAACTGCTGACTATAGTAACTAGTGCTCAGACTTAATGAAAAAGCTTCAATTAGGGCAACAACGCTAGAACCTGGCATTTCACATGAGGCTTAATGTTGTTAAAATGTTTTTAGTAGACGTGACTCATGGGTCACAAGTATAAGTATTCGCAAGAGACCAAGTGGACTAGGTATTTGGAAAATACTAAGGGGTAAAGATGGAGACGAAGGAACCAAAGTGTAGAAGAGAAGGGAGAAGTGAAGTAAAGTTTGTCCGTTCGGATTGCTTCCCCATTGCTATGCAATATCCTACCTGGTCAGTGCCTACAGGCTTACGATGCTCCCATTCAATAGTACTAGGCTGCTTTACGTGCTGATCTGTTGAGCAGTAAGAAACTGGGCGTCGAGAAGGAGCTTTCAAAGGGTTTGAGCTACCGATTAGTGTTTCCAGGTTGCCTTTGCGGTAGCGTCTACTATTTCAAGACTTCCCATTTAACTAATTGTCGGTGGGAGCCAGTAAAGCGCTCAGCTACTACTGGGGTAGGCTGAATACCTTTTGTGGTCGGATTAGCAGTCCTAACATCTGTAAGATGCGTGCAACTGATCGGGCCAAGATCTCTCACGTAGTGTGACAGGGACCGCAAAGTATGGGGAGGACCTGTGAGCCCAAGATGCTCCTGTCATGGAGCCTAGTTGAGCGCAATACAAAGTTGCGCTAGAGCTGACCAAAATGTGATCTATGCCCCATCGGGGCCGGTCTCAAAAAGGTTGTCATCAGAATCACAGATGTTGAAAAGGCGTCTTATGTTATCCAGGCACATAAACTTTCGTACCTCCTGCTTGAAAGCCTGTGGATTGTGAATCTCCCGCAGCTGTGAAGGTAATTTGTTCCAGATATTTACATAAGCGACAAGGAAGAAACGTGAACGTAGTTTCTTCCTCGCTGGCAGCGGGGCAACTGTGCAGTGCTTGTTTCGGAGGTTGAATTCTGATCCTCTTCTCAGTGTCAGGCTGGGGATATCACTGTGCACCGCTTGGTATATTAACTTATGTAAGAAGCACAGGTTTAAGATAATGCGCCGCAGCCATAGAGGCTGGAGTTTGAGATGGTTACACCTCTGTAGGTAACTAAGCGCTAGGCCTTGTGGGGCTACTATTTTGGTAAACCGCCGCTGAGCCTTTTCGAGCAATATGCGGTCTGATTTCCGCAAATTACTGAAGATAAAGGGGCAATATTCCAGCTGCGGACGAACATGACTGCGGTAAAGCTCCAACCGTGCTTCAGCCGAGTTAATGTGGCGGCCTATGTGGAAGACCATTCTGCGTGCTTTTGCTACCTGATACTGCACATTCTCTGAAAAGTTGAGGGTCATAGAATAGCGAATACCTAGGTCAGTAGCTAACGTTTTTAGTTGGATGGGCGTACCATTCAACGTAAACGCACCATCCGATATGGAGCATTTGTGGGTCAGAATACTAGATTTATCAGCAGAGAATGTCATTTGCCAATTTTGACACCACGACTCTAAGGTCTTCAGGTCTTCACGGATCTCTTGTAGTGCGGATACTTTAGCGCTTGGTGGGAAGACATATACGACCTTTATATCGTCGGCAAAGAGGAATGGGCGACCATGGCGCAGGCTGCTACAGATGTCGTTCACATAAATCAAAAACAGGGTTGGTCCAAGCACGCTGCCTTGCACAACACCGCTGGAAACTGTGACAGGGATGGACTCAAAGTGTGCTACCTTCACGGACTGCGTACGCCCGGTTAGGTAGGATTTAAGCCAGTCAAGCAGAGGGGTGACTACACCGTAAGCCTTGAGCTTATGTAATAGGCGTTTATGGGGGACCCTATCGAACGCCTTCTGCATATCGAGGTATAGCGTAATAATCGCCAGACCTGAATCAATCGCGCCAGTGACCAGGTTGAGAAAATCAAGCTGGCAGGTTGCGCAGGATCGTGCGCTTAGAAAACCATGCTGTGACCTGCTAACGTGGCCTCCTGCATTCAAGCAGGCCATAAGCGCACGCTTAACCGATTTCTCCATCACACGTGAGAGAATAGATGTGTGGTTTATGGGTCGGTAGTTGCTGACTTCCTGTACGGAGCCACCTTTATGGCGCGGTGTGATGATAGAGTGCTTCCAAGCCAATGGGTATTGGCCCTTCTCCATAGAGAGTGTGAAGAGTTTCAAGAGGAGTATGGAAAGGTCATCGCCCCCATTCTTAAGTAGTATGGGTGGAATTCCATCAGGACCAAGTTTGGTGGATGGTTTTATGGTTTTGATAGCGGAACGGATGCCTTTTAGATCGAACTGAACCGTGGAGAGCAGCTGGTTTGTGGACACATCCAGCTCAGTAGTGACCGGGGACAGTTCTTCACACTGGGACTCTTTGAAGTAAGAGTTGAACATCTCACATATAGTCCGTGGATCTTCACTTGCTTTGCAAGGGCCGACGCGTATGGAAGTGATCTTTGCTCCATAATGAGGAGTGCGAGAACGCAGCAGCCAGCTGAGGTGCTTGGCTTTGTTTGCACTGGCCATGGCTGCTCTTTCTTGGGATGTTTTAATCAATACAGACCTGGACGATAGCTGGCTCGCAATCTCGTTGGCTCTCAGCACATGCGCAAAGTTGAACGTCTTGTAGTAGGAACGTCGTAGTTGCCTCAACCTTGCATGCAGCTTAGTTTGCCTCCTAATTTTTCCTGAACTTTTATTTAAAGGAGTAAATGGAGCCAATAGGTCTAGACAATAATGCAGTTCGCCATAAAATATTGCGGACGATTGCTCCAGGGAGTCGGACAGAAAGAACTGTTCCCAGTTCCTTGCTCGAATAATCGTGGCAAATGTGGGCCAGTCTATGGAGCTTATCGGCCGGTATATCTCAATGGCCTCTGATCTACTCGTACAGATTGCCGGGATGTTTGCAAACAGCGAGCAGTATACCACTCTGTGGTCGCTCCCCGGAAACTCTAGGCCTACAGATGCACGTATATTGGATATACCCAGTGTAAATATCAGGTCTAACAGGTGTTTAGACCTGGTCGGCGTTGATACATGCTGCACCCATCCTCCCAAGTTGATGCAGGCTAATAGCCCACTATACTTCGCTGGGGCAGTGGGTGGAAACCACTGGATTTCAGGAAGATTGAAGTCGCCCGCCACAAGCTTGCATGCACATGGATGGCTCGCAGCTAGCTCAAAAGTAGTTATTAGCGCTTTGTCACTCACAGGTGATGTATCAGGAGCCCTGTAAATGCATCCAAGTAGTAACTTGGGTCCCATGGCATCAACCGTTATCCATATAGAGTCCAATATTTCGGTGTTATCTAGGACTTCGATATTAGCAGAGAAATTTTGCTGCAGATAAATGGCACACCCTCCACCTCGTTTGTGTGTACGCGAATGTGTATACAGCTGGTAGCCTTGAATGAAAAAGGAATCATCGAACGTAAAGGCACCAAACCATGTTTCGGTGACTAGTATTGCATCAGGCGCAGCAAGAATAGCCAAAGGGCGTAGAATATGCATCTTGTTGTTCAGCGACCTGGCATTTATGAGTATAATGGAGAAAAGTTGGCCAGTGTCTCCCAGTTTTATGGATGACATAAAGGGAGCACGAAGAGCTACTGGGCCATCTGTAGAAGCTGTAGGAACTGGGTCAAAAGAAGTAAGAGCGTGCTTTTCGTTGGTGACGTATTGGGTGTCGGGATGAGCTTGTCGCGGCTCATCCCTACCTGGGATAAAAAAGGCGCGTGATGTGGTGTAGAAAGAAGGGAATTTGCCCGCTCAGGTAGTTGTTGTGGCGGTAACAACCGGTGGGATAAGGTAGGTATTCCAGAGTCCGGACTATCTGGAACATGGTGAGAAGAACCTTGAATAATATTGGGTGATGTACTAGCTGCGGAAGTCCGGTGTGTGGATATGGGACGTGTGATTGTTTCCCTGTTACCGCGGGCTATTTTCATTACCGCTAGCTTTCGCGGTTTGAGAAAAAGTTGATCCATCATGGTTGCACTGCGTAGTTGTTCAAAGTTTGTTACGACGGTATTTAAAGTTGTTTCATCCTTAAAATATATTTTGATCGGTGCAGGGAATTTACTGCTTCTTTTAGGTAGTCTCTCAACACGTACCGAACGTGTTGCTAAACCAAATACTGCAAGGATAGCTCTCGTAAATGCATCCAAAGAAAGATCCTCGGGTACGTTAAGTACCTGGGTAGTATACGGCCAAATACCCCCTTCGGATGTCGGCTGGGGGATGCCTCACACTTTGCTGTTTCATGAGTGTGTGAGGTTTGGGTAGCTGCCTTCGGTGATTTTTTCGGAGTCATCCTTACGCGGGGCCGTTTGGCTCTGGGTGCCATCGTCGCTTCAGGTGGAAATTTTGGTTCAAGCTCACGTGTGTGTGGCTTCTGTGACGAGAATAGAATGGGAACCTGTTGATCACTATGGGTGTGAGAAACCCGATCTCCAGGCTCGAAGTGTGATGGGCCCCCACGTCGGTTCACCCTCAGTGGCCCAAAATATAGCTGTTTCAGCTCTGCTCTATTACGCAGCTCTTCACAACTTGTCATTATACTTCGGAGAGTTGATTCGTCCCTAGTACTTAATTCGAGTGGTGCCGCGAATTTACTTATTCTTTTGTTCAGTCGCACAACCTCTAGTGGGTTTCTTTGGATTCCATTGACCTCAAGAATCCAGCTCCTGAACACTTCCAAGGATGTGTCATCAGGAACGTTAAATGCAATAGTACTAAACGTAGTATTTCTTCCTTTGGTACCCGTGTGCAGTGCGGCTTCCGGCTTGGCTGTTTCTGACGCAGAAATGAATGGTATGGCCGTAGCAGGCGAGCAGTATGGTGAATTTTGCTCGCGAGGCCGTTTAGTTGGAGGAGCCGGCGTGTGTCGGTTCCAGACAGGTGACATACTAGATGCTCGCCGACCAAATTGGGGTACTTCGGGTGGCAAGGCGCAGCTTGCTGCGTTTATCGTCTTTGAGAATGATGCCTCTGCGACTTGCCCTCCTGGTCCATTGGGATGATCTGTACAACCGAGTGGAAACTCGGATGTAGGCGAACAAGTCCCGGGTTTCTTCTCAGGACAACTACTTATCTCCCAAAGTCGCTTGGGGTCATGGGTATCCATAACCTCCAGTTTTAGCATTTCTGCCACCGAGCAATGGTTTTGTACCATTTGCTTGATCTCACCCTGAGCTACATCCTCTGAGACATCTAAATCAACTATGTGGGAGGCCTCCGGGGTGACAAAATCCTGCAGAGGATCAGAAGATATTCCAGGGGTCCGCTCATTAGTAGTAGGCTTGGATGCAGAAAGTTTTTCGTAACGGCGTTGTATGGCTGTCTTTGCGTTCACTAATTTTAACTGGACAAAGGTTGTGCGCGACCGGAAGTCTGTTTGGTATGACAGGAATTTACGGGCCGAACGCTCTGTATCAAACCTGAATAGCACGGGACATTGGTTTTTAATAGCCCTTTTCCTCAGTCTGGTGCAACTGATTAAATTACCTTCTAGACCGCAGATATCCATCAGTACCTTCTTGATGGTGTGAACTTTTAAACGGTCAGGTACATTATAGACCACTACCTCCGTGAGGCATTTTATCCGGTCCATGACCTCAGTACTAATAGCATTGAGGAAACGCATGGAAGTCTCGGAGCACTTTTCATCCATTACATTGCCAGGGTGAACTAGGCTTGTAATAGCCACTAAACGCTCAGCTATTGGCTGTAAGCTGTTAAAGGTCACTTTCATACTCGCCAACTCCTGTTGCAGTTGCGCGATTTCTCGGCGCATAGAAGAAAATACGTCCATCACCCTAACGGAGCACGGCATGGTCACGTTGGTCGCTGTATTGCCCCCCATTTTACTCGCTTTGTTTACACGACGGCTAGTAGATATTCCTTTTTTACCGCAAGCATTTGAGACCAAGTTAGAGAGTCAGCCACGAAGGAGAATAGTAATGGAAAGGGGAGAAGTAACAAATAAGGTACAACGATATTGCCAAGGAAAATACCAGATGGCGGAAGTCTGATAAATATCAGAGTAGATATAAAAGATTTCTAGTAGGCAGACGGTAGACTGTACCAGATGTATAACTCCCACAAAGATACAACCAGTCGAGAGCGAAACGAACCTGTAGTGACCTGGAGATTCCCCGTATGACTGTGTAAACTATTGCAAAATATTCAAATTATAGCTTTCTTATGTATTAGGGAAGTATTCGGTTTGCCTGTTGGAACATGGTTCCCGTTTGTTGAAAACACGAACACGATCTCCGCCTATGGCGCGCGGCTCGACTGCGAACGACGCTCCGTCTACGCTCTCAACGCCAACGACATTCTCCCTAGCTAACTCTCTCCAGGGGCCCTATTTTTAGCATTAGCTAACGCCCTTCCCGTCCAATAAACATTTTCCTAGTTTACTTTTGTGTCTTCTACCCACTACATTTGGTTGGCCTTCTAGTCGCGTACCGGATATATAGCGCACGATCTACGCGCTATAATTTGAATATTTTAAAATAGTTTACACAGTCATACGGGGGAATCTCTAGGTCACTACAAACCAACCTGTCAGGGTGACATTGAGCCAGTTAGCGAAACTATCACTTCACCTCATAGCTGTTTCAACCTCTCACAGCTAGGTTGGCAGGTTATGAAGCCCCATGTACAAAAACCACCAGTCCTCTCCGCACTTGTCTCATACTTTAGGGGTACCATGTCACATCTAGTCATTTAGCATATTCGTTCACGCCTACACCTAACGAAAGCACCTCTACCCCATGATTCAGTGAGCCACTGTGCTTACGCGACACTTTGCCTTCGTCCGCAGCATACGCGTGAACACTTTGATTTGGATTACGCGGCGATACAAGGCTTAGTATACCCACCGTTTTCCTCAACGTCCTCTTCCACATGCAACCTTCTTCCATTGCATTTGCAAGCCAGTGGACAGCCAGTCGGTTATTTACAGGTGCAAAAAGGTAATCCATTATTTCAATGACTTACGTGTTGCACAACGAGTTGGGTAAAAGCATCCAAAACTTAGATACTAAACACTGGGGCGACATTTACACATATGCATAAGAATACTTTACACGTAAAACTCCATCGATCCAACCTTTATCCCTTGCATCAGTTCTTCCTTCAACATAAAGTTCGACTAGCATCTAAGTGAGCATTACTTTTCAGTTATTTACGGGTTTTCCTTTGGTCGGATTTACTTGGCGGCAACCGCTTACTCTTTCCGCCGCCACCGTTCAACCACACCGCCTATCACAGTAACCCGGTGATTATATGCCACGCATGCATGGTTTATAAGGTACCCACTCGGAGGGCCATACACGCAGCGCCAACGCAGTGTAAAATCCGAGGATATGTGGCAGTGAAAAGTAATTGGGAAAACGGTCTCCTTAAAAACGGGGTAAATATACACATAGGAACACCATCACGATATTTTCCACATTACACCCATACGGCCATTAGCTGAACCACAGTTGTTGCAAGGCTTTGTATATGCGCGCGTCATACCATTATTTCCAGGACAACAGGGCATACACACAGACCGAAGCAACCGAATTGTACAGATCCATGTAGCCAGCTTCGACGAGGTCTCGCTGCATAGACGTGCACTAACGTCATCAACACGCATATGCAGCGCATGACGAGCAGGCTATCACTGAGATTGTAATTGCAAAGTAACATGTTTATGTCCAGGCTTTCAGCTATGCCGATATACCACCACCATTAAATCGCATAGGAGGTAGGTTACTCAGCAAGCAAACGCACTTACTTGAAGCCGCCATTAAATTATCATCTTCCTCGATATGAAAAAAGCATTTGACCGGGTCCCACACAATGCTTTGTTGACAAAATTAGCTGCATTCAATGTTTCTGACCGCCTCCTTTCTTGGTTTTCTTCTTACCTTTCTAACCGAACGCAGTCAGTGCTACTGGGCGATGTCTCGTCTAAAAAGGCATCTGTAACCAGCGGAGTGTTCCAAGGCAGCGTCCTAGGTCCTCTGCTGTTTTTACTGTACATCAATGATGTATTCCAGGTCTTCCAACATGGCACTCCCTACCTCTTTGCTGATGATATAAAAGTGGTATTCTCATTTGATCCTAGCTGCCTACGCGATGGCCTCTCCAGCATTCAAAGAGATCTCGGCGCTCTTGAATCATGGTGTGACATGTGGAAACTAGAGTTCTCACCAACGAAATGTAACGTCCTTTCCTACCGGTGCTCTATACCGCTCAATATATTAACTCTTAACGGAATACCACTAGATAACAGCATTACTGTGCGCGATCTCGGTGTGCACTACTCAAGCTCACTGAACTTTGCGGAACAAGCGAGCTATAGCTCTGCAAAAGCCAGGTCTATCGTTGGCTATATACTGAAGTCAATGAGCCTGTTAGAGTCCCGACTCATGCTCTACAAGTTGTGTGCCCGACCTATTGTAGAGTACTGCTCCATAGTGGTTACTAATTCACGCAAAAGTGATAGGATGGTCATCGAGAAAGTTCAGCGTTCGTTCACTAAGCGCCTTCTAGGATCAACTACGCTCAGTTACCAAAGCCGCTGCAAGCAGCTTGGTTTGGAACCACTTTGGCTGCGGAGACTGAAAACCAACCTAGTTTTTCTATATAAGCTAATCAAAACATCGGATTCAAGTATTGTAAGATATTTTCAACCGCTGGGCGACACACGCTATCCTCTACGCAAAAAGCCACACTCATTCTCACTACCCAAAACCCGTTGCTCCACACGCTTTAACTTCTTTCTTTATAGATATGCGCATGTATGGAATAAGTTACCAGAAGCCATCAGAGCATCTAATAGTATCATGCAATTCTCCGCGGCTATAAATAGACAACTAAATGTCCCCATGGTAGCAGACATCTTGGGCACCTGCATCCCTGAGGACGAGCTGTGGGAGAACGGCCCCGATCACATATAGAATTCCATACAAAGCCTTAACTGTGCTGAATAGTCTCAATGCGCCAAGAGCCTTGTTGCCCTACATACGCAGCACCAATACGGCTCCTTTCAAAATGACCATGTCCTCTCCTTATCACGCTCTTCGCGTTTAATTCCTCTTCTATCGGACTGTCGCTAGTCAGTGCCCTGCTCTGTCCTAGTATCATTTGACTGGCCCGCTTTTCTTTGACTTACTCCAGACTACGGTTACGACTCTGTAGACTTCTGGCCATGCCCCCTTCACGAGAGCCTGCTGGTCTTGCCCACCCTTTTCTAACACAGCCACCTCTATCTCTAAACTGTCCATCTCTGCTGACCCTCTCTTAATATTGTGACGGTTCCGGTCATTGTTCGGATGACTGAACACTTCCCCTCACTAGTTGCTTTCCCCACTTTATCAGTAACCCAGAGCTGTGTGCTAACCTAGCTTCCTCTGACCAGTCTCCTACTTTCTGACTGCCTACAGAGTACTGAGCTGTAAACGGGATAGGCGCCGCACAACCTAAACCCTATTTCCCTCACTCCGAGTGCTTATACCTAACTAACTAATTTAAACTCTCCTATATCTAACATGTCCATTTCTGCTGACACTCTATTTTTCTTCCCAACGTAACTGTACTACTAAATCTCAACGCTCCGACTAATACAGCCTCGTGTATTCGGCTCCTGTTTTCTGACCTCTCTGACTATTGTGACGTTACCGGCCAATCTTAGATGACCAAATACCCTGTCCACACTACCTTAGAGGGTCTCGTTGGCTTCGCTACTCCTAATCAGTATACCTTTCTCCACTCTGACCCTGTTCTTTCCATACTTCGCTGTCTTCATTCCTCCTTCCATCGGATTGCATTTCTTTAACTAGACAGTCAACTCTGTACCTTGCATTAATCTAATCTCCTCTGACCAGTCTCCTGCTTTCTGACTGCATCCATACTACCGAGACCTAAATGATCTAGGCACTACATATCCAATGCACCGATTCCCTTCACCCGAGAAGCTACTAGGAGTTATTCCTTGTTTCACCATCCTATACTCTTTTAGAACGTCAGTATAACTTACCTTCGCTGGCTTGTTGATGTATTCTGTGACACTGTAGGAATCCACTAGTGACCAAACTGCCTAATGGAATGGCTACATCTGGCCACCGAAAGTCTTTCGTGGCGCCATTATCTGTCTATCCTCTTAACCTCAGCACCTCTATTTAGTAGCAACCAATGGTCGTAGGCTCCACGCATCTTTGCACATATTCGGAGCTTGCTAAGAGCCACCCTCCTTTATCTCCAACCATCATTCTTTATGACTGTCTGCGTCACATTCATTTGCTGTCTGTTGACTTATTCTGGGTCACTTTAGGTATCCACTAGCCACTAGAAGGCTTAACCCCATTGCCATTGCTAGTCGTAGATACTCTCTATCTCTCCTAGTATCCTTATCAGTTCTTCGTATTACCTACGTCACCACTTTTCAGCTGCAGCGAGTCATTGTTGGTAGCATACATCTTTGCGCTAGGAGCCACTCCTCATCTCTCCAAAACTTACTCTCTTGAATTGTTTGCCTCACATACCTTCGCTGGTTTTTTGACTTATTCTGTCACTGTAGGTATCCAGTGGTAATTAGTAGGCCTAATCCGAATGCGCTTGCTTGCCACTGATACTCGCTCACTCTCTCCTAGCTCTACCATCTATCGCTCTCCTTATCCTCCTTACCATTTTGCAGAGATTCGTCTTAGGCTCCTTGTCCCTTTTGCGCAGATCTTGAGCCTGCTAGGATACACTCCTTGTCTCTCCATCATACATTCCCCTGGAAAGTATTTCACTTACCTTCTCTGGTTTGTTGATGCATTCTATGATCCTGTAGGCATACACTAGGGATCAAGCGTTTTGTTGGAATGGCTACACCTGGCTACTGGTAATCTTTCCTAGCGCCACCATCGGTTGATCAGCTTAACTTCGGCACCTCTGTTTAGTAACCAGCTAGTGGTCGTAGGCCTCATGCATCTGCGATTATCCTGAACCTTTATTCCTTTAGACTATCTGCATCCAACCTTTCTAACTCTCTTGAGGCAACCTATTTATCTTATTAGCACCCTAGCATAATTCGAGAATCTGCGCGTCGCTGTGTCTTAGCCTCTACGCTCTGAACCATCTAACAGCTGTATTGTATGCTTGCGCATCATCCATTCGCTGTCCTTTCTTCATGAAACCTTTCTTAGCTCTCTTCTGTGGAGCAAACATAACTCAAGTAGTCAGCGCACAGCGCTCCTTTCTAGACGTTCATCTATCTATTACTCGCTACGTCTATGACCCTTACTTATACTAAAGTCCAGCCCTCTCACCGGCTTTTCCCGGCACAGGCTTCCTTGCTATGAGGCACAGCCGTCACCTACTTCATCTGCGACACCTAATCGATTGTAGTTCAGCTCTCTCACTGGCTTCTCCCGGCTCAGGGCTCCTTAGTTATATTCCATTAGCACCCCAGCAAGTTTTGATTAGCTGCGCGTCGGTGCGTCTTAGTCTATTATGCTCGAACTATTTAACAACCTCATTGTATGCTTGCGCTTCCCACGTCTGCTGTCCTTCTATCACGAAAACTTACTTAGCTTTCTTCTGTCGTGCAAGCATATCCATGTATTCAGCGCAAGCCGCTGTTCTGCCTCACATTTCTAGATCTTCATTTATCCCTTACTCGCTGCATTGTCTTAGGCATTTTTACCTGCAATCCTCCAAGTCTCGGGCTAGCATTCCCTGGCTCTATCCAGCTTGGTACTATTATCTTAGCACCCAAGCTGCTGCGGTTAGGCCTCAGGTTCTGATATCCTCAGCAACCTTAATGTACGCTTGCATTCTGGCTATTCGCTGTCCTTCCGTCAATTAACCCTTCTTAGCTTTTTAGTTCAGCACTCCTCTCATCTGGTCAGTACACAGACGCCCGTTAGCTTCTCATTTATAGGTGTTCATTGCTCACTTACTCGCTGCTATGTTTGCGACACTTACCCATGTATGAGTCCAACAGACTCACTGGCTTTTCTGGGTCAGCATGTTCTACGCTCCCTATCGAAGTAGGTCGGCTACCTGCTGGTCTTTAAATTCTGCTTTCTGTCTTCCCACGCAATAGTTACATCATAGCAAACCGATACTGCGTTTTGCTCAACGGCGCAACGCTCTTTATCCCACGTAGATGGTAGCAACCAACCTATAGGCCATTGCTTTCGTCGAACACTCAAAAGACACTTTCAGCACAATCATTGTTACACATTGTACATCATTTGTTTCCACTAAATGTTATATCATAGGACTTAAACCATGTTTGTTCCCACGCCTGTTCTTTGCGTCCTTGTTTGTCCCTCACCTTCCCTTTTCTCCGAGGTCCGGAACTGCTTGGGGATCTGGGATTGGACCGAGAAACCGTTTTTGGCCGGAACAGGACGTAACTCACAAGGACCTACAAAGAACATAGCTGTACAAGAAATGGATACAAATGCACTCACTACCACGACCGTTGTCCAGTAATGATAGCTGGACACGAGGCCTCCACACACCTGAAAAGCATACATAAACCTGAAAAATCCAGACGCAAGAATCTGATGTTTTGCTCACCTGGACAAACAAAGATGACTAAGGTCTCATCCTCCATAGGCCTCAGCCATCATGGCCGCCCCGACCAAAGATACCTGATCAGCTAACAGAGGAAATTGGAAGTCAATTGACTGCGGATAACCGAGGGTGAAATCAGTCGGCGAGCTGCTCTGCCAGTTGTACATTAGTGTACAAACGGATTTCTGACAGTGTTCCAGGACGTGGTGGGTTTTCGCCTGGCAAGCGTTCTCCCTATAAAAAGCCACAAATGTCCGCTTAACAACACTGCGACGTGGCGGATGTGACTCGCCACTGAATAAAGTCACTGCCCACAACTACATACTGGCAAGTCGATTAGAATCATGATTTAATATTTTCCTGACACGTTCAAGACTAAGATATTCCCTGCCTACATGTATCGTTTTCACTACACATGTAGTGCCCTGACTGTTTACATTACTCACGCTAGAACCCAAGATGTCGTCATGCATTGACGACTTTATTCCTCATGATTAAATTTACAATTTCCTAAGCCTGCACAACTTTCGGCTTACTGCCGATTACATACATAGCAACGTGTTTGTTGCGAAACATATTTGCATGTAAATATTGATCACGCCTGGTTTGGTGTGTCTCGACAAATTCGAGAATATACTATTTATTTATTTATTTAAATTACTTATTCCAAAGGATAAAAGTTCAACCATATCTCCATAATCACTCTATTTTAGGTGAATGGTGTCATTCCAACCACTTGAACCATCGCAAAAATGAGGTTACATATAAGACCATTTCTCCAGGTGTTGGTTGCATTACAACAACTATGGTTAAGAAAGATATAATTGCAGCATAAACCTCAGCGTAGTGCATCTAGTAACATAAAAATGTGTCTGTAGCCATTTACCTAACCACATAAATATATATGTATAAATTCCATCATAATTACACATATACATATGCTTATACAGATATACATGGTTGGCGACATCCGGTCTCTGATCCGCCTATCACAGTGGCCAGCCACAGGACGCCTACGCCTACAGAGGAACCATGGGTGGCTTGCGCTGCATCACCCGCAGCTTCATCCACACACCCAATATCCAGTGTAAACACGAAGGAATAAGACCGGGAGGCATGCGGATGGGAGCCACTTTTCATCAACGGATCCGGCCCACACTCCTTCCCAGGCAAAACCAAGCAAGCTGTATTTGGGGAATCAAGCGCATATAAGGCGGTGGCTGGACCGTAGTCCGCTCCACACTGCGTGCATGGAACCGCTGTCCGAGTCTAGCACGACCACAAGGACCGTGCACCTCGTACGCTACAGCAACGACCAACCGTCTCCTGGAGCCAGATGGATGAGGTAGTGGGTACTAGACCGGTAGGCACATTGTCAACATGCACATCAAGCGCAGCCACACCGGGCTATCAAGCAACAGCCAATCACTAGAGAGAAAAATAACAAAGAAAATAAATTGCGTAATGCATTACAAAGTGACGAAAATTTTAAATTAATGAGCAAATGAAATATGTTGTTTACAAAGCATCCGAGATAATTTCAAGAGGTCAGAAAGTATATTTTACGGTAATGACACAAACAAGAAAAGGTTAGAGAAATTAACTACAATTCGCTTAAGCGAAGTGTGCAAGTTTATAGAAGAGCGTACCGGTAGACATTTATTTGAGAACGAAAAGCAGCAGGACAAAATTGAAAACCCACCACATGAAACAGAGACTTAGCATGCAACGTATATTCTTCGAGGCTTCACGTGGTTCTGCAGATGATCAACACATCATATCCAGAAAGAATGCTTAGTTCCTGACCTACCGATCTGGAACAGGAGAGGACCCAGGCAGCAATGGCCGCTCGCATAGCGCATCAGTCAGCAGAAAAACGGGACGCAACTTGACTGCGAATAACCGAGCAAACAAACGTTCAACCGAAAACATAGCCAGTTACAACTTGCCATTCAATGGATTGGCGGCAGTGTTTCAGGACGTGGTGGGTTTTTGCCTGGCAAGCGCTCTCCCTATAAAAAGCCACAAATGTCCGTTTAACAACACTGCAACGTGGCGAATGTGACTCGCCACCGAATAAAGCCACAGCCCATAACTTCACACTGGCAGCTCAATTAGAATCTTCATACTGGATAGCTTGCTCTTCAATTATCTTCCAATGGATCACTCAGGATTCTTTATCTATTATTACTCGATGTATGACTGCGATATATGGCAGAGCGATTATGTCCAAACAAATCGTTCTTTCGCATGTTCACCATCGCACAGTTCCAAGCATGGACATATGAACAATTTTCTACTGTCACTACAGTTCCCATAAAATGTCTGTACAGCTGTACATACCTGATCATGCCTCAACTGGCGTGCCTCGCATAGTCGAGAATAAATATTTATTTATTTATTTAAATCGAATGCAGCATACCTACAAACGCTGCGCGGGTTCTGCCTACGTTCTCTGCAGGACCCATTATCGCTTCGGTAGTGGTCCCGAGTGGCCTCGCTCATGACCCACTAAGCCTGCCTGACTCAGGCACTCGCGACCACATGTGTTACCGAACCATGCGCTTGATGTCGATGGAGTACAACCCAACGTTGCTTGCCGCCCCCGCACTTGCTGCTTCTTCGCTGCTTGTATGAGGTCATTCTCCCGCACTTCGGCAATTGCCTTCGTGATTAGAGCGCGCCAAGCACGCCGATCAACCGTCTTCGATGCTCATGATCTGCAATCAAGATCAGAAAGTAAGAGGCTCACTTGGATTATGTCATGGTAACGTAACTTTGGTTGCCCCACGTGCCGCTTCCCTATACTTGGCTGATCATAAATACTTGTTTCGGTGTCCGCGTCAAATCCAAACGGCTCACATGACCGAGCCACCTCATTTGTCTCAGCAAAATATGCAGTCCACTGCATGTATTCCACTTTGTCGTAAAACTTCGTGTCCGCAACTCCGTCGCCTCGACCGATGCGTAAAATTCGTCTCAAACACTGCTGATGGAATCGCTCGAGATATCGCATTTCCCGACGGTACATCGTCCACGTTTCACTTCCGTATAGAAGAACAGACAGCACCATGCATGTGTACACCATCAGCTTTGTGCCAGTGCTAAGCTGATGGTTGTTCCACACCCGGTACTCAAGCTTCCCGAATTCCGCCGCTGCCTTCGACAAGTGGGCACGAAGCTCACTTCGCAGCTGCTGATCACTCGACGTCAAACTCCCATGGCAGCTGAGGCGGGAGGTGGTTTCTAATACTTCAGCACCAATGCTGCTTCGCAGCAATATTAAAGATAGAACCTTCGGTGAAGGCTAAAATAGACAGACAGTTTCGCTTGTGTTGATGGTGTGCCCGAATTTTGCGGCTGTCAAAGACAGGGCACTAGTCATATGCTGCAACTCATCCGCGGTGTGTGAAAACAACGCGCAGTCGTCAGCAAACCGCAACGTACGGATAGTTGTCTCACAGACTAGAGTTCACGCACCGTAACGATGGATATTCCACAACCCACCATTACTACGGGGCTCCACTCGAACACCGTAAGCACAAGCGGCATCAAAAGCACAAGACACCATTGCATTAAGGTACATATTTTGCAAAGCGCAGGAGCTAAGACACACCCTTGCTTCACACCAGAGACAACTGCAAAGTCATCCAAAGTCTCTCCACTCAGATGCACCCGCGCCCGCATACCACTGTGCAGACATTCAAGTAAACGTACAAACGTCCCCGGACAACCAAACTTACCCAACACCGGCCAAAATGCCTCGCAAATCACCAAATCAAATGCCTTGGTGAAATCAACAAGAAGCAAGTGCAGTGGCTGTTTTTGTTCTCTGCACTACTCCTGCAACTGACGAGCCGCAAACACCATATCCATAATGCTGCGACCCGAACGGAATCTACATTTCTCTTCCGCCGCGTTAGGTTCTACAACCTGACTGACGAGGCGGTTGAGCAGGATTCGGGCAATCACTTTGCCCACACAACTTAGCAACTTGATGCCACGATAATTCGAGCAAGGGTGCTTGCCACATTTACCCTTGTACAGTGGTAGCAAAATGGCATCCTTCAGCTCAGCAGGCACCTCCTCCTCAATCCATACACGCTGCACCAAGTGGTGCAGCGCAGTCAACCATGCGGGTTCGCCGTGTTTCAATAATTCAGGCGGGATCCCGTCGGCTCCGGCACACTTGCCGTTTCGCAGCTGAGCAAGTGCTCGCTGCGTCTCATCCAGTGTCGCCGTGTCCGCCAGACTCGCCATCACCTCGTGCTGCTTCAGGCAGTTCAATGTAGTCCAGTCGAACTCCGAACGGTTGTTCAAAAGACAGTCAAAGTGTTTCCGCCAGATCTGCATTATGTCTGCAGTCTGTGTGCAGGTAGCGCCTGAACTACCATCGATCAGTGTCCTCAGCGGCTTTAATCTCGGTCCATACACCGCCTTCAAGGAGTCAAAGAATTCCTTGTGTTCACGGCTTTTGGCGTAGCATTGCACCTGCTTCACCTTTTGTGTCCACCATGCATTTTTTATGCGACGGAGCTGTCGGGTCCGTCGCCGTCGGAGGTTGCGAAACTGACTACTCCTTCCCAATTCACTTGGGTCTGCTACATGTGCAGCAAATGCTGCATTCTTCCCCGACACCAATGCGCTATTCGTCGGGTTGTTCCCATGAAACCAATCTGGCCGCTTACAGGTCGCGCGCCTGATGGTCTCTTTGGCAGCAGCTGTCACCTGGTCGCGAAGGTGGTGACACAGTTTGCCCAGTGTGGCTCTGCCCTCTACATCACACAGGCGTGCAGCCATCGCCTTCTCCCGCTTAGTACGTTTCGCCCCAGTACAGAGGGAAAGAATATTATATTAACGCCGATTCGCGGCGGGAGTGCAATACATAGATTTCCGAAAATATATGCACATTTTGGTCCGCACCAATTTGTGATCAGTACCACACTCAGCTCCACGCAGTACACGCGTCATGCGAGGCACACTGTCGTACGATGACAGAGCCGAGCAGGTGAGCGTGACCACTCCGTGGGTGCGTCCAAGTTGCTATATTGCTTGCAATCAGTGCAAACCGAATGTTCGTGCTCGTCAGGTCTTGAGTGGCACACAGTGAGAGCAGCCTGTCACCATTCGCATTCGCTGAACCAATGCCATGTAGACCGGTAACATTCGTCCACACTGATGCATCACGCCCAACGCGGGTTGAAATCACCCAGCAATGATACTAAATAAATAAATAAATATTTTATTCTTGACTAAGCGAGGCACGCCCATGGAGGCATGATCAGATATGTACAACTGTACAGATATTTTATGGCAACTGTAACAGTAACAGTAGAAAAGTGTTCATTTGTCCATGATTGGAGCTTTGAAATGGTGAAAATGCGAAATAATAATTTGGCTGACGTGAAACCGGGACCTCGGCTAATAATAGACTGAGAATCCTGAATGATCCGTTGAAAGATAATTGAAGAGCACGCTCAAGGGAGGTATGACAATACAGTGAGATCGTGCACAAATAACGCGATGGTCAACGGTGATACCGTGGAAAGCAAAATGACGGCAGTATATGCAGATGTATATGTTCCAGTGTAACGAACCCATCTAGTTTGGTGACGCTATTTGACCTGCTCGTGTGAAGTTATGGGCTGTGACTTTATTCGGTAGCGAGTCACATTCGCCACGTTGCAGTGTTGTTAAACGGATATTTGTGGCTTTGTATGGGGAGAACGCTTGCCAAGCGAAAACCCACCACGTCCTGAAACGCTGCCGCCAATCCATTGAATGGCAAGTTGTAACTGGCTATGTTTTCGGTTGAACGTTTGTTTGCTCGGTTATTCGCAGTCAGGTTGCGTCCCATTTTTCTGCCGGCTGATGTGTTAGCCGGGTGTCTATAGCGTTCCTGAGTAGTCTTTTTGAAAATGACGGGTCGATCCTCTGCAGAACCACGTGAAGTCTCAGAGGGATATCCATTGAAATATGTTGAATTGTTGTTGAAGTCTTGAAGATTAGAATATGGTTCCCAAGAAAGAATCGCAGATTCCACGGGGTATGTGGTAAAACTACTTAGAAATATAGGAAACCACGGCCAATTGAGCGGTCAACGCGGATTGATGAGCTCATATTGACCAATTGTTCTGGCTTTGTATCGCAGGAGAATGTGCCTTCCGAAGTCAAAAGTAGTTCTCCAGGCAAGAGTTATGTGGAAGAGATATTGGTAGGCAAACTGAACCCAAAGATTCAAGCCTCGGAAAAATTGTATCCATGCATGATAACGAATGATTTGTCCGGTTAGTAAATTGTAAAAGTGTTGATAATCTTCCGCTCATGTCCAGATAAAAGCACTGTGGTTTGTATTGTTGTCGCAACTATGGACCATTCCTAGGGTGCGCGTCGCCGTACCTAGGACAAACTCGGGAAAAAAGGAAACGAACAGAAACAGCCACAAAGATAGAAGAATGGGATGCATCTGGAATGCAGTTGGTCAATTGCGGCGATGACTGACCTACTCTATCCCCATACATGTAATTGGTATTTAACTACCGCATATACATGTGTATCATAAGTTGCGAACTATGACGAGAAGCAAGCAGGACACGGATCAGTAGAGAATGAAAGATTGTTCCAAAATAGGAATGAAGATGAAGAAAAGAGAGTTTGAGGGTCCTAATGCGCATATGCTCAATCGGTTGGAACCAGAGAGAGGAGGACGAGGTGTGCAGATTATGGGAAAGAATATCACTCAGAAAGAGCGACAGGGACGCGTTGCCTCAGTCTTAAATTGGTAGGAATGTAAGAAGTCAGAGAGGACAGACGCATGTAAGTTAGCGTCGAATGAAGAAGGAATGCAACAGAAAGCACAGGAAGGAAAGAAAGGGTCGGTAAAACAGGTTCTATTGAGGAGAAGTGGAAAAGCCGCCGACCTTCTTCAGGTGATGATTCATCCTTGTTAATAAAAAGAAGGATGAATAATGCCTAGTGATGTAATTAAGGTGAGGGTAACAGAGCGTTGCGTCAGCTGTAACTAGGTTAGTTATATATCAGAATTGCGAGAGAGGTCAGAAAACAAGAGACCGTTCAGACAAAACCAGGTAAATCAGCAAGATGAATCTAGGCTGCCAAGTAAGGCTAAGTGTAAAATAATGAGTGTCATCATAAAAGAAGCAGTTTAAGATAAAAGTGGCTAAACGAAGCGGCAGTTAGCCTCGGAGTGATGTGAACAGGCCATTGGGTCTGTTAAAACCTGATCATAAGGCACGTAGTAGTCCAAAGAAGGGAGACCATTAGGACTAGAATAGAGTGTCAGCGCATAGAAAGAAAGCCGTATAATTTAGATCTAAATACTGAAAGGGAGCATCGGCATAAAGAGAAATGTTAAGGATGAAAGAAAGACATAATAAAAATGAATCATGACCATCAATGCTATTGAAGTGAAGGTTACAAGGCGGTACGTCGGCAGAGCCTAAGTCACTCAGATCTCAGAAGTCCGAGACGGTGCAGAAAGTAGTAGACCGTTCAGACGAGTCCGGATAAGCCAGCAAGATGACGTTAGGCCGCCAACTTAAGGTGTAAATAACAATAATGAGTGTCATACGAAAAGAAACGATCGGGACGGCAGCGGATACATGAAAAGCCAGTTAGCATGCCAAGGATAGGCCTCGGGATGAGTGGAGTAGTGTGGTTGGAATGTAGAGCCTAGAGTAATGACGTCTCGGATGTCGGGGAACAGTCAGAAACAGGGGACTGGTCAGCCGAGGGTAGATTAGAACAGGCCCGAAGAGATATCCATCCAATTAAAAAAGTAAGGTAAACAGAGCGCGAACAATAAAACCCTCTATTGAGGAGAAGTGAAAATCCAGCCATATTTTTGGGTGAAGTGAGCAAACCGTCAAGTCTGCCCATCTCTGATCATTAGGGTCACAGTAGTCAGAAGCAAAGAGACCACTGAGACGAGATTATAATAGCAGCTCAAAGAGTGAAATCCGTAGAACAGAAGCAGAGACAGGAGACTAGTCAGCCGAGGGTAGATTAGAGCCAGGTCCGAAGGGATATCCGTCTAATTGAAAAAGTAATGCAAACAGAGTGCGAACAGGAAAACGCTCTATTGAGGGTGAGTGGAAAAGCCAACGATGTTCTCAGGGACATGTGAGCAGACCGACGTGTCAAGTCTGCCAATCCCTGGTAATTAGGGTCATGGTAGTCGGAAGCAAAGAGACCAATGAGACGAGATTAGAGTATCAGCACAGAGTGAAATCCGTAGAATTTAGGTCTAAGTACTAAAGGAGAGCATGGGCACAATAGGCATGTACAGGAAGAAAGGGGACATAGTAATAAGGAAGAAGCTTGGCCAACAATGCAGTTCAGTTGAGGGTTACAGGACGTTAATTAGACAGAGCCTAAGTCACTTAGATCTCAGAGGTCCGAGGCGGGTCAGAAAGTAGTAGACCGTTCAGACGAGTCCGGATAAGCCAGCAAAATGACGTTAGGCCGCCAACTTAAGGTGTGAGTAACAGTAATGCGTGTCATAAGTAAAGAAGCTTTCGGTCGCTCCTCGGCACTGGCTGCATCACGATGGATATCAGAGTGTAGGATTGATCACGCGTATCATCAGGATAACACATAGTCACACCGTACGTGCTTATAAAGGTGACAAACGTACCTCCTCTGAGTAGTAGGCGAACAGTCATCAGTCGCGCGCTGATGCCCGTTGGTTCATCCACCAACAAGCCATGGAGGCAATCGGACGTTGCAAATCCGACCCCCTGATCACGTGGTGCTGAGGCGCCTCTGCGCACCCATTAGAATGTGTAGCCAGAAAACGTTTCATGCAACTTACTTAGCGCAGCGAACCGGGTTTCACTGAGCGCCGCAATATTGATGTGGTAGCGCGCCAGTTCCATCGCGACCAGTGCAGTGCGTCGTTCCGGGAGCTGCCAGGAGTTCCGGTCCAGTAGCGTGCACACGTTCCAGCACCCGATGCTAAGTGCTTTGCGCGCAGGCGTACGATAATCTTGGTGGGCAATCGCACGCGAGCTAAATAAATAAATAAATTGTTTATTCTCGTCAATGCGAGGCACACCATCAAGGGCCTGATCATGGTATTACAGACATGTATGATCGGTGATTGCACAAAGTGGTACATTTTGATCAATAGCATAGGAATTTATGCGTGTGTTGAGATATAAAACTATATTTATCTGTGTATTTGTAAGGGGACATGTTGTGTGAGTAGGTAAATGTGACTGTGTTTGCTTTTGTTCGTTGTGTTCGCCATCGAAGGGGGAATCAACGGAACGCTTTGAATCAGATGACGTCCGTGATGTGTGCTTGCTCCTCCGGAAAAAGGAAGAGGCAGTGACTTTATTTAGTGGCGAGTCGCATCCGCCACGTCACAGTGTTGTTAAACGGCTACTTGTGGCTTTTTATAGGGAGAATGCTTACCAGGCGAACTCCCACCACATCCTGGAACACTGCCGCCGAACCATTTGCTGGAAGGGGATTTACCCGGACCACCCAGCTGGCACCACGAGGAGGTTGTTCGGCTAGCCAGTCGTTGTGCTTCGCAGGTTTGCTTGAGGGACTCCACTCGGAGTCTTTGTCTCGATAACCTAACCCGCAAGTCAGTGGGTGATTTGGATGTTTGCTTGAGGGACTCCGCCCGGAGACTTTGGCTCAACAGCCTGACCCACAAAGCAGTGGGGAGCAGATCCAGCTCAGGAAGTTGGTTGCAGTGACATATGGGATCAGCTTGACGGCCGTCGCACGCAGCCTTAGATGTACTGGAACGAGTAATATAGGTTTTGCGACCGTACTAAGTTACGCACCTTCGACCACGGCCAGCCGCAGGTGGGTTTTGGCGGGTTTGCACCAAGTTGACCAGGGGCTGCCTGGCAGTAGCAAACCATTGATCTCCCGCAGGCGCCCTCCCACCGTCAGAGACAATGCATGGCACTGGTGCGCTACGCCAAGCGAGCTGCGAGCTTATAACCAGTAGACCTGTTGTCTCCCATGGCTAGGTTTTACGGGAAGTGGGCCATCGACCACTTCCTAACCTCCGAAGAGGATGGACTAGGATACTGCCAGGGCGCCCACCCCTTACAGGAGAACGACTCGGGTCCTCAGCCAAAGCTTTCGATTAAATGAACACCCAAAGGCAGAGGGTCTAGCACATGGCCAGTTCACTGACTCATGCGGATTGGTGTCCTGTACCTTGGCAGGGAGAAGAGCGAAACCAAACTCCCACCCAGCGGTCGCCACGAGGAGGCACCCAGGGAAGGAGAAAATGACATAACAGTAGCAGCAGTGGGTAGATCATCTGTCAGGTTCTAGCCAACACCAGTCTCAGCTCACCATGGGCTCTCCCGCCATATATATACATATATATGGTTGGCGGCATCCGGTTTCGGAGTTGCCTGTCACTGTGGCCAGCCACAGGACGCCTGCGCCTACAGAGGGACCATAGGTGGCTTGCGCTGCACCACCCACAGCTCCAACCACACACCCCATATGCAGTGAAAACCCGAAGGAATAAGACCGGGAGGCATGCGGATGGGAGCCACCTTTCATCGACGGAACCGGCCCACACTCCTCCAAAGGCAAGCACAAGCACCTGTATTTGGGGAAGCAAGCGCACACAAGGCGGTGGCTGGACCGTAGTACGCTCCACACTGAGTGCATGGAACCGCTCTTTGAGCCTGGCACGGCCACAAGAACCGTGCACCCCGTCCCCTCCAGCAACGACCAACTGTCTCCTGGAGCCAGTATGAGCGATGTAGTTGGCAATAGACAGGTAGGCACCTTGTCAACCTTCACATCAAGCGCAGCCACACCGGGGATATCAAGCAAAAACCCATCACCTGAGAGAAAAATAAGTAATAATATAAATCGTGTAATGCATAAGGAAACGGGGACATAAATCTTTACTTAGTGAACATATGAAATAAGTTGTTTACAAAACAACCCAAGATAAGGTCACGAGGATAGAAAGTATATTTTACGAAAAGGGCACAAAAATGAACGTTATCGAACTTAACTACAATTAGCTTAAGCGACGTGCGCAAGTTTATAGAAGAGCGTATATGTAGACATTTATTTGAGAAAGATATGCATTAGGAGAAAAGTGCAAACCCAACACCTGAAATAAATGAACTTGGCATGCAAGCACAAGGATTGCATGTGGAATGCAGGCTGCCTACAACCATCGCGCGGGTTCTGCCTACGTTCTCTGCAGGACCCCATCGTCGCTTCGGTAGTAGTCCCGAGCGGCCTGGCTAATGGCTCACTAGCCTTGTCTCCCTCTGGCCCTCGAGACCGCATGTGTTACAGCACCGTGCGCTCGATGTCGATGGAGTACAACCCATCGTTGCTTGCCGCCTCCGCACTTGCCGCTTCTTTTCTGCACGTATGAAGTCTTTCTCCTGCACTTCGGCAACTGCTTTCGTGCTTAGATCGCGCCACGCACGTCGATCAACCGCCTTCGATTCTCAAGACCTGCAATCAAGTTCAGAACGTGAGAGGCTCACTTTGATCATGTCCTGGTAACGTAATTTGGATATAATGGCATATATATGGTTGGCGGCATCCGGCCTCGGAGTTGCCTGTTACTGTGGCCAGACACAGGACGCCTGCGCCTACAGAGGGACCATGGATGGCTTGCGCTGCACCACCCACAGCTCCAACCACATACCCCATATCCAGTGTAAACCCGAAGGAATAAGACCGGGAGGCATGCGGATGGGAACCACGTTTCATCAACGGAGCCGGCCCACACTCCTTTATAGGCAAACACAAGCACGCTGTATTTGGGGAAGCAAGCGCACACAAGGCGGTGGCTGGACCGTAGTTCGCTCCACACTGAGTGCATGGTACCGCTCTTGAGCCTGGCACGGCCACAAGAACCGTGCACCCCGTCCCGTCCAGCAACGACCAACTGTCTCCTGGAGCCAGTATAAACGATGTAGTTGGTAATAGACAGGTAGGCACCTTGTCAACATTCACATCAAGCGCCACCATACCAGGGATATCAAACAACAGCCATTCACTTTTAACGCCAAGCTGAAATAAAATAAATCCAATAATGCATACAGATACGGTGGCATAACTCTTCGCTAAATTACCATATGAAGTAATTTGGTTAGCAACAAATCCGTGATAAGTAAGAAATGTCCACAAGTTACTTAAAATGCTACAAACGCAACAAAATTACCGCAGATAAGCGCAATTAGTGTAAGCAAAGTGGCCAGTTAATAGAACATTATTCAGGGAGGCAGAATAAACCAAATAAAGCGGAATGAAATTTATCCCGCTTAAAATGACCTAGTGTAAGTGCAAGTTGGTTTAGCCCAACTGTGGTAAAGCAGCATCAAGAATGCAACATCAGCCTCATCATGGGGCATATGTATATATATATATATATATATATATATATATATATATATATATATATATATATATATATATATATATATATATATATATATATATATGTGTACCAGGAACATGTACATATATGTATGTATGTCCGCAAACATGTATCCAGATATTTATGAATATTACAAAACTAAATGTATACATAAATATATTTACGTACATATCTATATTTGTACACATATTTTACTTCGTTTTATTCCTATATATGGTATGAAGTTATGATTTGACGGCATCGTATCCGGATTTGCCTGTCACTGTGACGTCCATGGAGACAGTCACAGGACGCCTGCGCCTACAAAAGGGACCATGGGTGGCTTGCGCTGCACCACCCATAGTTCCACCCACACACCCCATATCCGGTGTAAACCCGAAGGAATAAGACCGGGAGGCATGCGGATGGGAGCCACGTTTCATCAACGGAGCCGGCCCACACTCCATCACCAAGCAGAACAAAAGCATTCCGGCCTAATTGGGAAATCATACACACCAGACGTACACGAGGCGGTGGCTGGACCGTAGCCCGTTCCACACTGGTTGCATGTAACCACTCTTTGAGCCTAGCACCGTCACGAGGACGGTGCACTTCGTCCCCTCCAGCGACGACCAACTGTCTCCTGGAGCCAGTATGGACGAGGTAGTGGGTAATAGACAGGTAGGCACCTTGTCAACATTCACATCAGGCGCGTTCACACTGGGGAGCTCAAGCAACATCTACTTCTGAAATGCAAGATTACCCTACACGCCGACAAGCGTACCACATACGCCGCCTTATTGGCCTGGATTAGTAAATTGAATGGGAACATACTCATGGTGATTCTAGCACGTATACAATTGTGACTTCTCCGACACCTGAGAAACCGCTCTTTTGAGCAGTTCACGGAATTCGTATCGATCAACTTTGCCTTGGATTCGCAACACCTGCAATCAACATGAGTTTGTCATAAACTCATCTTCTTCATGTTCTGGTACTAGTATTTTCGGTTTGCTCGAATGTCGCTTTACTGCACTAAGTTAGCCGTACAAACGCGGTATGAGCATCCTCGTCGAATTCATTTGGTATACATATATACATAGATTGGCGTCATCCGTGTCCAATGGCAGTTGGAATACAACGTATGCACATGCATTTATCCAAACTCCAGTGTGAGCAGCTGTCACAAACTGGAGAGAGACACATTAGACATCATCATCAATGGTACGACAAACGTGTATGGGTTTCGTTTGGAGGTCAGGCCAACAACCACTTTCGCAGGCATGAGAATAACTACCCAATAATAACTGTTGATGTTTTCTTCAACATTTAGACGTGACAGCCTTACATCTTGGACACCCATATTTGAAGGAACCCGATGTAGCAATAGTGAAGCAACTGTTAGGTAAAATGATGACTAGGCTACTGGTACAGTGAAATAGTGTGCACCTAGGTGTTGCCCTCTACATGAACAGTACGTATGAGCTCATGGATAGATTGCACCATTATTCTGCGATGCACCGGCTCTCTAAGCGTCATGCTAGTTAGCATTTTGAGCAGCTGGTCAAGCTACGGTTATGGTGGGTAGTACCATGGATTTCACATATTGATGTGAATCGCGGCCGAATAATACTACGAAGAGGAAGATGCCGTAGCTCACTGTCTCGGTATTTAACCATGCTAGACTCCGCTTGAGAAGGTAGCAAGTATAGGATAGCATAGGTCCTGCTGAGTACAATATCGTAATGCGCAACACGTGTGAAGGCGTCGCGAAATACAACCGTTCTAGGCAAGCGCAATAAGGATACCACATTGTACCAAGTCAGTAGTTACTCGTTTTAGAATACAACTGTACCCAAGCGCGACTTACATGGGGCATATAGAATAAGGATGTCATCCAACAAAATGACGGAGATGGCGTAAGCACATTTCCAAGTTAGCAGGGAAATGGTGCGATTATGTCCACTGCAGGCTATCCGTGTCGTAAGGTAAAACCAGAACCCGTTATACTCTTCTGTTGTCCGAGGTGAGTGAGAATCAACAGGGAGGTAGAACCACCAGGCAGTCTGTCATGTGTTACTATTTATTTCCCGCTGGTCATTCGTTCGGACCGCTAGCATATCTTGACCAATCCATCAGTGTCTAGAATACTACCTATGCCCATGCACTTCGATTCGGATATCACACGTATTGCCGCTGTTCCTGGAATCAACCTTGATGACTTGTCTGAATCTCAGTGCGTTTACCTGAAGGCGGCCGCAGTACAATGGGGCGTATAGAGACACTTGAGATGGGATACATTGACCTCATATTGCAACCCCTAATAAGTCACGGTGTCACACGAGAAGAAATGTAATAAGCTCCATCTGTCAAGTGGGAATGAATCGAGACACGAACAGATGTTAGCGCGTTTTGTACTTCAGCCGAGTCCCATTTAGACATCGAGTCAGCAGATCATGGTGTTACGCGAGTAAAGATGCCATCAGTCTGTCAGGCTGAAATGTGATGCTTATGACTGTTTCTAAATGGCCTCCACTTAGTCATTCAACGTGAGGGATCAGTTGACATACCAAAGGTCCTTGGTTCGAGTGGCAGTACCTGCATTGTTGCAAACGGGCATTTGTTCACAATTGTGTATGGACTACCACAAGGTGGATGAAGAAATACTAACCGCCAGGAACCATAGCACAACGTACGTGCATGAGTTTGGATTGAATAAAAGAAGAACAGTCAGATTGCTCTAGTTTTAGCAAATCGCAAGTAGAATTATGAATAACCAATACGACTGTCATTGGTAGTTAGCGTTTGGATGGGAACCGAAACGACAGCCTTCAGTTTAGTCAGAAGTCTGGGTATCAACAATAGATTGAGGCAGATAGTGAAATGTACATATATATATATATAAGACTTAGATGCAACGAAATATTTTATTCCATCATTTATAGATGTATACAGTTAACAGTGCGGACATAAGTATTTATGTATATTTGTCTGTTATGCTCCATGCTGAGGGTGATGTTGCCTTCTTGATGCTTCTTCACTGCAGTTGAGCTAAACCAACTTACACTTAAACTAGGTCTTTTAAGGTAGATAAGTTTTCTGCCACCTTATTTGGTTTGTTCTGAATAATATTCCATTAACTGGCCACGTTGTTTACGCTAAGCGCGCCTACCTTCGGTAACTTTGTTGTGTGTGTAGCATTTTGAAGTAACTTGTGGACGTTCCTTATATATCGTGGATTCGTTGCTAAACAACTTACTTCCTACGCCAATTTGGCGTAGAGTTATGCCACGGCTTGTGTATGCACTATACGATTTATTTTAATTCAACTGTTCGCTTCAAGTGATTGGTTGTTGCTTGATAACCCTAGTGTGGCTGCGCCTGTTGTGCAGGTTGACAAGGTGCCTACCTGTCTGTTACCCACTATCTCCTCCATCTAGCTCCAGGTGACAGTTGGTCGTTGCTGGAGGGTACGAGGTGCACGGTCCTTTTGGCCAAGCTAGATTCGAAGGGCGGTTCCACACACTCAATGTGGAGCGGACTACGGTCCAGCCACCGCCTTGTTTGCACTTGATTCCCCAAATAGAGTGTGCTTGTATTTGCCTGGGAAGCAGTGTGGGCCGGATCCGTTGATGAAAAGTGGCTCCCATCCGCATGCCTCCCGGTCTTATTCCTTGGTGTTTACACTGGATATTGGGTGTGTGGATGAAGCTGCGGGTGATGCAGCGCAAGCCACCCATGGTTCCTCTGTAGGCGTAGGCGTCCTGTGGCTGGCCACTGTGATAGGCGGATCCGAGACCGGATGTCGCCAACCATGTATATCTGTATAAGCATACGTATATGTGTAATTATGATGGAATTTATACATATATATATAATTAGTAAATGGCTACAGACACATAGTTATGTTACTATATGCACTATGCTGAGGTGTATGTTACAATTATATCTTTCTTAACGATAGTTGTTGGAATGCAACCGACACCTGGAGAAATGGTCGTATATGTAACATCCTTTTTGCGATAGTGCAAGTGGTTGGAATGACACCGTTCACCTAACATAGAGTGATTATGGAGATATGGTTGAACTTTTATCCTTTGGAATAAATAATTTGGATAATTTAATGACGGTTTCAAGTAAGTGCGTTTGCTTGCTGAGTAACCTACCTCCTATGCGATTTAATGGTGATGGTATATCCGCATAGCGGAAAGCCTGGACATATACATGTTACTTTGCAATTACAATCTTAGTGATAGCCCGTTTGTCATGCGCTGCATATGCGTGTTGATGACGTTAGTGCATGTCTATGCAGCGAGACCTCGTCGAAGCTGGCTACATGGGTCTGTAGATTTCGGTTGCTTCGGTCTGTGTTTATGCACTCTTGTTCTAGAAAAGATGGTATGACGCTCGCATATACATAGCTATGCAACGACTGTGGTTCAGCTAATGGTCGTATGGGTATGTTATCGGGAAAACAACGCGAGGCTGGCTAGCCGAACAACCTCCTCGTGGTGCCAGCTGGGTGGTTCGGGTTTGACCCGTTCCAGCAAATAGTTCGGCAGCAGTGTTCCAGGACGTGGTGAGTTTTCGCCCGGCAAGCGTTCTCCCTATAAAAAGCCACACATGTCTGCTTAACAACACTGTGACGTGGCGGTCTTGACTCGCCACAAAATAAAGTCACTGCCCCTTGGGTATCCGAATAATCCTTTCCAACGCACGGACATCCATCTTCTACTCGAGCATTGCCGACGATATGAGAGTGAAAATTAAAGCAGCACAGTTACAAACAGGAACCTCACAGTTACACACCAACACACACACAGCTACATAATTACATGCCCTCTACATAAACATACACTGGTACGGCAAACATAACGTATTCTTGCACATTCTTGACCGCACACTGTTGTCATAATGATCATGCCTGTAAAGGCGTGCCTCGCCTTGTCGAGAATAAAAACTTTATTTATTTATTTATTAGGGTAGTTTATCCCCTTTTGACAGAAATCGTTTTCCCAATTACCTTTCACCTTGTCATACATCCTCGGATTTCAAACCGCGTTGGCGCTGCGTGTTTGGAACTCCTGGTGGGTACCTTATAAACCACGCATGTGTGGTATATAACCATCGGATTACTGTGATAGACGGTGTGGTTGAACGGTGGCAGTGGAATGAGTAGGGGAGGCAGCCAAAAAATCCCTGTGAAAGAAAACAGTAACTAACTGAAAAGTAACGCTTATGTAGGTGATAGCCGAAGTTCACGTAAGCAGAATTAATGAGGCAAGGGATAGGCGTTGGATCGATGGAGTTTTACGTGTAAGGTATTCTTATGCAGATGTGTAAATGTCGCCCCAGTGGTTAGTATCTAAGTTATGGAACTTTTTACCTAAATCGTTGTGCTACACGTAAGTCATTGAAATAATGGATAACCTTTTTGCATCTGTAAATAACCTACTGGCTGTCCACTGGCCTGCAAATGCCATGGAAGTAGGTTGCATGTGGAAGAGGATGTTGAGGAAAACGGTGGGAATACTAAGCATTGTATCGCCGCGTAATCCCAATCAAAGTGTTCACGCGTATGCTGCGGACGAAGGCAAAGCGTCGCGTAAGCACAGTGGATCACTGAATCATGGGGTAGAGGTGCTTTCGTTAGGTGTAGGCGTGAACGAATATGCTAAATGACTAGATGTGACATGGTACCCCTAAAGTATGAGACAAGCACGGAGAGGACTGGTGGTTGTTGTACATGGGGCTTCATAACCTGCCAACCTAGCTGTGAGAGGTTGAAACACCTATGAGGTGAAGTGGTAGTTTCGCTATGGGAAAGGTAGCTGGAAAGGTGAATACGTATGCCACATGGAAAGGAAGGGCGAGCTGATCGACGTTCACACCAATTGTAATATCCGCGTTATTTTGGGGAGCGAGGATATGGACGCACTCTACTCGCAATGTGTGGACAATAAAAAATGGTGGGCTTTTAACAGGGCCATTTTCGCTTTCCCTAGATGTAATCCCTAAGGAGGGCAAACTTTGCGTTCCCTAGTTTGATGTCATGGAAGTGGATGGAGCAGCTGAACATGGTGACGCCGTGCGGCCATAGAGAATATCACGTACAAGCTTTTGTATATGCACGTTCACCGGACGGTAGGTTAATGCTCTTCGCGGTCGGCGGTGGTTGCAGATAGGACTGCGGTCACTGAGGCAAGGACACATGGGACACAGAAAAGGTATGCGACACATGGATACGCTTACACCTAAATAAATAAATAAATAAATAAGTGGTATATTCTCTGTAAAACGAGACACACCTCTAAAGGCATGCTCAAATATGCAGACAAGCATAGCTTCTTTGGAATATTAAAACATTGCGTTTTAATGAAAGGAATAAACGAAAAGATGTAGTCCATATGAGCGAGCATACTGCCAGGTAATAGTCAGATCAAGGACCATGATGGCGCTGTGGCGCGCAAAAGCTGTTGCGTCAAGACAAAAGTGGGGGGTAAATTTGCCATGTAGTGATCCATGAGCACAGGAGCCCAAACAAGGTTTAGTGCAATCAATGACCATTACGAAGCCGGGATGATCTGTACTCCACTAAAGCATTCTGCATAGTAAAAGCAGTTGCACAGGTGGGATGTAGGAGGCTGAGGAATGCGTCAGTGTGAAAGGTATAGCTGTGACTTTATTTTGTGGCGGGTCACATCCGCCACGTTGCAGTGTTGTTAAGCGGACATTTATGGCTTATTATAGGGAGAACGCCTGCCAGGCGAAAACCCACCACGTTTTGGAACACTGTCGCAGCTGCCGTTGAACTGTAGTGCTAGTCGGCTGTGAATCGTATAGACCGATTTTGCACTCTATTTTTCGCGGTCGGTTGAAAGCCAAAATTCTTCCTTCGTTGGCCGAAGGGCTTAGTAATGATCCGGCAGTAGCCGTTGAAGCCGGTCAATGACGTAAGAGTCGCAGAGTCGAATGATATTGATGCAGGTGGGTAAACACGTTGTTAATAGAGGCCGGCTTTTTCTATTATATGGTCCGGCTCGCAACCCGTGTCCAGCTATCCACGCTGGACTTGTCATAGGGACGGTGAGTGCAGTTGTTTCTTGTGTCTGCATATGTCCATAACAGGAAAAAATGCTATTTTCCGCAAAGTGGTCTAGTAATTCCTTCAAATGTGAGTGTAATTGTCTCCATGGCCAAGTGAACACATTATGAAAGATCATCAGAAAAGCCGCTTATACGCGCGCAATGCTGTCCGTGAAATGACATCAGAAAAGCTCCAGGTGACTGAAGAATCGGAATGTTTGAGGCAGTGAGGGTTATCACGCCAGAATTGTCTGTCTTCGGTTGTGGAACAGTGGATCCATGTAAATACATTATTCCAGGTGAGTAAATTGTTCTACTATGAGCACGAGGCGAGGTAAACCCATTTGTTTAGACGCCGTGGTGGTAGCTTCTCCAGAATAGCGGAAAGAGCTCCATTTGGAACAATGTGGGGGTTCTTCATCTCCCGGAGAAATGATCAAGCATGTAAACCAGCTGGCTATTGAGGGTGGGTCGACCAGTCCCAGTGGATAAACCTTCTTGTTTTGGCGGATGTGTCTGTGGAAATCTTGGGAGCAAACGGGCAATGGACAAGAGGCAGCCAAACAGAAAGACAGCAATGAATCAAGAAGCACAAACACAGACTGGTGGCGCGCAACGGTGCCTATGATACACTAAAATTTATGTAATTTTGTTTAGTATACATGATTTGCAAGCGCGTTCTTTACATCACGTCGCTGGTGTGACTCAGACTACAGCCACTAGGTAGAAAGAAGGATTTGCACGCGCAGGGTCAAGAGACGGATATAACAAAGCTTGTTAACAAAGTTAAACGAGTAAAATGATTGTTGGAGAGTAATAGGTAAACCGATGATGATGACTGCAGTCCGAATGCTAGCGGCCTCTTAGGTGAAACTAAGGACAACTAGGTTGAGACCGAATGCGGGAGCAACATAGGTAAAGCAACGTTCCAAGAAGAAAAGGAAATTTAAAGAATCAGCTATGAGCGGAAGAATGCGGACGGCAGTGCGAAGAGTAACTCGTGAGAGCAATTAGGAGACGATAGTCAGGATGAAAAAGGTTTACTGCTAAAGTGTGGTGAAGCCAAGGAAGCTCTCGTACGAAGTATGAATCGATCAGTTCTGAAAAATCACCGGTAATATCCCGGTAGTCTGAGAGAACTCTGAGAGCCGGAGACCGAACAGTCGAGACTTGAATAGTCGACACATCCTTAGGCCTCGTAGTAGTCCCAGAGAATTTCACTGATCAGATGATGACGAAGAAGGGCATGGCATTAGCGTCGGTAGTCCGATTGAATGTTTTGATGGTACAGGATACTGATGGAAGTGCCTATATTAATAAAGGGTAAACAAGTCTACCCGGCTGTCAATGTAAGCAAGACATAGTTTTGAGCCTACAGAGATTAAATCGGCATATCTTGCTAGTCTGGAAAAGGTCAAAGGAGCATACCGGTCAGATGAGACTAGGTTAGTACAGGGCACTGAGAGTTGGCAGTCAGATTAGAGAAGAAATGATGGTAGAGAACGCCATAAGGAGAGGAGACGGTCCGGATAGAGAGAGGTTTACTTACAAGGTGTGAAAACTTCCATAGGGCTCGGGAGGTAATGGGGACAGGACTTTAGGACTTCTCATCAAATGCCGGTAACGTCACAGCAGTCTGAATGAATTCGGAGAGCAGGGGACCGATCAGACGAGACTGGATTAGTCGGCACATTGAGAGTAAGTCGAACAGTTAAGGTGGGAAGATAAATAAAGAGTCAGTGGAGACGGACAGGTTTGGGATGCAAGCGGCTACATGAATATAAGGTATGCAAGTCAGGCAGGAGTCTGAGAGAAGTTGGAAAGCAAAAGACCGATCAGACGGGACATGATTAGTCGGTGAAACGAGATTGAGTCCAACAGCTAGTTTTTGGAGGGCAAATGGAGTGGGTCGAGAGGTGGACAGGTTAGAGTAGAGGTGCCTATATAAATAGAGGGTGAACAAGTCTAGCAGGCTGTCAACGTAAGTGCGACAGCTGGAGTCTACAGAGTCTAGACCGTTTAAAAGGCTTAGATTGTTTTTTGACTCTTACACATCGATTTCGGCCTCATCTTAGATGATGAGCCTTTTATATTTCCTGTGCTTAGAGGACGAATTACAAGCAGGATGTTTTGCCAGCGCTTTAGTGGCTCCCTTTCTCTCCATGGAGTTTCTCGTTTTGACAAACGAGCATATTAAATGATTAATCACTCGGTTTTAGGGTTGTACAACCTGTTTTATGTGAACAAGAATTAGACAACAGAGAAGAAAGTTCACCGTTTCCGTTACGATGATCGAGACAAACCAACGGATTTATTTTAATTCGACGATCGGTTATCGGCAAACCGCCGAGGATACAGACTAGGATTTTAGGGCTTGTAAGATCTATCTAAAGTGCACTAAAATTACACTGGGGTACAAACGGGCCACTGTTTCAGAAGCAACGATCGATTACAACCGATCACATCGGTGGTCTCGGTGTATCCATATCGCGACTGGTTCGGCAGTTTGGGTATCTCCGGACGTATGCAACGACGTTCTTCCTCATGCTAGGCCAAAACACTCTCCTTCGTAGTAATTTAAGGATTTTTGCATCCTATATGGACGCCTTCTCTCGCAGATTCAGTGGAACAAAAGGTAGTTTCCTGCCGTCTGTCGCAACCACCACATTATCCTTTTCGACCCCCAGTCTGTCCCAGATCCTAAGAAGTTGCTCCATCTCTCCTGATGTGGTCTCCGGTTTGATGCGCGCCTGTAAGTGAAAGCACAGTACCTTGTCGAATTCATCTGTCCTTTGATCTCCCAACAGGTTCCTCTCCTCCACTGTGACCGCAAGCACCGGTATGGCCTTGTCCGGTGTGAGGTCGTCCAACGACGGGCGTGACAACATAACGGGTAATATGTGCTGCATCCCGTCTACGTGCTCAATGGCGAAGCTAAATTCTTGCGGTCGGTATGCCCACTGCGTAAGGTCTTTCTGTGGGTCTTTCGCTGTCATCAAACATGAAAGTGGCTAGTGGTCAGTGACGACCCGGAATTCAGTCGCCAGGAGGTAAGTTCACCACTCATCCAAGGCCCTCAGGATGGGCAGCCATCCTTTCTCCTTCGTGAAATACTTCTGCTCCGCCACTGTCAGTACTCTATTTGCATATTTCACCACCCCAGCTGTTTGGGACAATACTGCACCGATTGCCACATTACTTGCGTCGACTGCCACAGGGAATCTCTCATCAGGATTGGGTAGTCGTATGCATCTTGAGGCTACTGCTATGCGTGCCTTTAGGTACTTAAAGACTTGATCCATTTGGGCTGTCCATACGAAAGGTTCGTCTTTGCGAAGCAGATTAAACAACGGGTTGATCCTCTCTGTAAAATAGTTTTCAAACTACGAGTCATAAGCCACCACTCCTTGGAACGAACGGAGCTGACGCTTAGATTTTGGCATCGCGAAGCTCTTGATCGTCTTGTATTCCTCCGGCAGCGGATGGACTTGACCACTGCTCACAATATGGCCCAGAGATGCAATCGACTTCTGAGCAATCTGCGACGTCTTACAACTGAGTTTCAGACCAGCCTTTGTAGTACTGCTGCAAGCCTGGTACCATGTTCGTGCTCTGTCCCGGAGAAAACGATGATATCATCACTGTAGACGACCATGTCTTGTAGGTTTGCCTGGACTATCAACGATAGGTGTCTGAATGTTGCTAGGGCGTTGTATAAGCCAAACGGCATTCTTTTGAAACTCCTACTGCTGGCCATTCATACTGAAATCCGTCTTGTGACGATCTTCCTCTGCGATGGGCAGCTGCTAATTTCTCGATCGGAGATCTATCCAAGGTATCTGCTTGGCGCTGTGAAAGCAGGTGTAAATTTCTTCCGTGTGGGGCATCGAAAACGCATCGGTCACCGTCACACTGTTCATTTCTATAAAAACAATGCAAAATCGATAGGTACCTTCGGGCTTTTTCGTCAGTAGCATGGGTGATGAATACGGACTGCATGTTCGCCTGATGATTCTGTTCGTTGCAATCTTAGCAGCGTGACTTGAACCCTTACCGCTGGTATATCAGTCGAAGTCTGCTCTCATAATCCATTCATAAGACGGCTTCAAATTGAACGAATTTATCCATTGTATATGGACTCTGTCTTTCTCTTCAACTCGTTCAAAATATTAAGTTTTATTTTCTCGCATTTCATTACGTCGTAACACACTTTTGCCATACATGTTGCCACTGCTACTGGAGCCAACAAAACTCATAAATAATCTGCGCGAGCGGTTGTTAGAGTGAGAGTTCTACGCGGTCTCATTTTTTCTTCGGTTGTTTGTTTTTATTGATTTCAGTTTCCAGTACCACCGGAGTGGTGGTGTAAACCTCATCTTAGTTTGCATACAATGAGAACTTAACGGTTGTGACGAGCGCTGTCCACAGCTCATTATCACTGAAAATGTCGTCTAGAATGGCACCGACACATTTGCAAACCAAACAGTCAGGCCAGGGAAAACCCAAAATCCACATGCACGTTATGTACTATGCGAATCTTCAACTATTTTAGAGCGGTTGCGAGAAAAATGCACTATATATGAACCACACCGAACCAGCTCTGTCAAATGCTGAGTGTTATGCATATGTCCGCGTGGATTTAGACCTATTAAGGAAACCTGATCAACCACGTGTTTGGTCTGTCATTGATAGCAAGTAATAATAACCAATAATAATAGGAATATTTTAAATGAGATGAGACATGGCCCAGCAACGCTGATCCGGTCATAATGTAAAGCGGAAACGTAGACTGAAATTACAGGATTGCCGAATAGGACCGAGTATAATTCCTTCTCCACTGCTTTTTTCACCAAGAAATTTGTTCCAAGAGGGTTTCAGAATGAACGACAGTCAGGAATTGTTCAGATTCGTTTAGTCGGTTTAGCAAAAAAGCCGAAACTTAACAATAATTAGGGAGATAAAGAAACAATGTACAAACAGAAAAGCGTAATTAAAATATTTGTAATATTGGTGTTTGAGAATAACTTTAAGAACAGCTGGAGCGTATGAACAAACAACACTTCAACGGCAGGCAGAAGCTGAGAACTGTCCTCATTATCAACTAGTTAAATCAGTCAGAACGAATAACGTGTCCCACATAAGCGGCGAGACATGATAACCGAAGCCAAATGAAATTATGCACATAAGTTAGATGGTTTAGTGAGAGGGCATCAATACTTCAACCTTTCAGTAGGTCCATGTCTTACAAACATTCATATATCATTCGCCTAGTTTGCTACGGGGGAAGAACCAATACATGAGAGCCAAAAATGCTAATTTATCCAACCCATCGAAGCGCGCGTGTTTTTCGTATGCCACCAGTAGCCAACACTCTGAATAACTCGAAGACAGAAGCGGTATAGAAGATAAAGCCCAGTTATCCAACATATCGATGTGCATTTGTTTTCAAACGCCACCGGTGGGCCATTCATTTGAGTAAGAGCAAAGGATGCAGGTGAGGAATGAAAGGCAGAGCTAATTTACATAACAAAAACAAATGATTGCTGGGTCGCGCAACGCTAGCTCTAGTTTTGTACTATCCGATTAGTTGCTAGATTTTTGATGATTCAGGCATGAATGTGCTTGGAATTTGAAATCTGAGAAGTAGACGATGACCGGTCAAGATTCCCACTGATAGAACACCGAGATCCCCGAGCAAAGATTGATACAGCGGTTGGAAGTTAATTGATAGGCGTGTGTCTAAACAGTGATACCACATATCAATTTGGAACGCGAGATTTCGCGGTGTCTATCATTGTGACCATACGCGCAGTGGAGTTTTTGGTTTTGTTCGCTCCAAACACTGTACTCCGCCGACCAGATTCGTCCTCGTTTGGACCCAACGGCTAGAACTCACCGGAGCTGGAGCTTGGAAGTTTTGGTTTACGACTAACGCCTTGATGAGTATCATAGAGACGTAAGCGAAGCTGAATTTGGGAATCGTCTACCTCAGTGCGGTCGATCAGGGGATCGATCGAGTGGGCCAGTAAGTTTTTAAAAACAGCTAGTTGTACATTATCTCATACTTGTGAACAGTAGGTTTGTGGGCAGAGCGAGTGTGATTCCTTTCTCTGACGCGGTTGGGAGTGGCAGAGAGCACAGAGGGAAAGCAGAAGCGTTACAACAGTGGCGACGTGAGTTTCAATCGAACCACGAATGGCAGTCAGCTTCGAACAATTGCAGGCACTTTTGCAGCAGCAGTCGCAGTTCGAAAGGCTACAGAGGCATTTGATCGAACTGCTATAACACAAAGTAAACATTCAAGTAGGATGGGAACCGGAACTGAAGCTGACGTCGTAAGAAATTGTTTCAGAATGCCATAGATTCATCAACTTGAATCCTGGTACAAATGTGGTCGCAAATTCAGAAGCCAGGGAAGAGTAACCCTTCTGCCACACTGCCACTTCAAAATCAGATGTGGCTATCAGACCTGAGAATGCGACGGTAAAAATCAATGGCAGTCAGATTACGCAACTGAACAGACGGCACGAAGCAATACTCTAACCTAGTTTTGAATGTTGCAGAATCACCAGTGCTGCCCTGAAGCTCAAGTCAATCACTAAACCAGTATCCAGAGCAAAGCGCCTTGTGCCAAACAGGGAACAAAAGCATTGTCATTATCATGCGGGGGAAAGCGGGCAGAAAGCGCGCGTCAATTCAGGATTCGGAACATGATGTATCTACGAGACTTCCGAGGACCGAGGACGTGGTTGGCAGGAAGAGTGGTTCAGAGAAACGGTTGGGTCATCTACGAGCTAATGGTAGGAAAGCAGAAATGAGTCAGGCATACCAAACAGCTGAGGCCGAATCACGACAAGACTCAAAGTCCCCCAGAACCGCCATCCCTACCATGAGACATCCTGCTAGACACGTTTGGTTTGGAAGACGAAGCTGACCGGTTACGTGGATCACAACATAAGATGTAAGCAGTAGATGATGCACAACGCAGGCCGACCCGAAAGCTGAGATGACCACCATGGCTCCAGGTTGCTCCTCAAAGCGGAACACAGCCGGTCGCTCGAGCGCCACAAGGCCTGCCATGCAGGTCAAGTGGAAGACGAAGCCAACTGCGATGGCTACAAGTGAACACCAGGGCAAAAGGCTACGATCAAGCCCAAGTGTGGAAAATGGATAGGAGCAAGCAATGTGAAGTAGGAGGTAATAGAGAGGTAAGCGGTGCTGAATTCGTGAATCATCTGCCTCAGTGCGGTCGATCAGGCGATCGATCGAGTAGGCCAGTGAGTTTGTAAAAACACAGCTAGTTATACACTACCTCAAACTTGTGAATAGAGCGTTTGTGGGTAGAGCGGGTTATGAGTTTTTTTCTTACGCGGCTGGGAGTGGCAGTGGGCAGAGGTAAAGCAGAAGCGTTACAATAGAGTAGGTAACTGAAATGAACGAGAAACGTATGACACAGCGGTGAGGAATTCAAAATTAGGTTTGAATTACATGCCATGTGTTTGAACTGAGAAACGCAACCTCATTTGGGTCCTGTGATTTATTTCAAAGTAGCCGCCGGTCATTCCGAGGAGAATAGTCATCGTTACTGGGTTGAACACTGAACTGCAAGGCCAGTTACACCCCTGTTTAAACTCAGATGGAAACGTAACGAGGAAGTAGTGTTTGATGGCTGAAGATTGGATAGCATGCCAATGAGTATCTCGAGCACCGATTGGTACGGTGGTAGTAATCAATGGTTGGTTATTGAATCGCCTTTTGTGCGAAAGGATTGGGACATGAAATCACAAAAATGTCGCGGTATCCTCTAAAGCAAGGTTCAGACTTCGTTGTATTCAAACTAGAGTGGGATGTTGGTAGATGCGACATTCGAACAGTAAGCACGTCTATGGTAGAAACGTATATAATGGGCACTTTGAATCAGAAATGCAGAATTTTCCTGATCGCTGTAAGCCATAAATCAAGTTAGGCAGCCGCTGACGCCGCTGATCACAAGATGCAGAGACATAATTCTGTTATCACCAGATCACGTGATCAAATCGACTTTGGGTGATTGCGGGGCGCACGTGGTTCAGATAACTGTGCATCGGTAGCTGAACGGGTCGATGTACCTGAGGCTTCAATATTAGATGATAACTGTTGGCTCAGACAACAGAGGAAAACGATCAAACGAAATGGACAATAAAGGCAAAAGCGGCCAATGAATGAATAGAGACTTAGGTAAATCATTCACCCATGCAACTGTGCGACAAAACAGTGATCGTGTGACGGTGCGCACACATGCCACGCACAGAACAACGACACGCTTCGTCCTATAGAAGGGACTAAGAGATTCACGTCAAAGTCCTAAATGTAGACTAAATCGGAGCACAAAACAGCTTGAAATTTTCGACCCATTCACATAAGACCAGCAATCGTGTAACGTCCTCCGAGGATCAAAGAGGAAGACTGGGCTGTGATCGGAATATATTTTGTTCAGAAGGCAACGTATTATTTTTAGGGTAACCTAGGCTCCCTTGAGCGATTCCAACTTACGCATTCTTGATTGGCTGCCTCTGGCGGAAACTGAGCTTATTCATCCATTGATCCAGTTTGTCCTGCGGACTTACAAGGCGATTCTGGTTCACGCGTGCACGAGTTGCGGATCGACTAGCGGCGAACAATCGATAAACAGCGGCCTCTTGCCTGTCAGTTCCGAATGCGTAGGCGAATAATAACAGCTAACATTATCATGCTCATATCACAGTGGCGGTCTTGAATATACGAGCAGCTTCGCACTCGGTGGACAGATCCAACCAAGAAGATAAGTCTGTCGTGCTCTTCAAGGAGCCGCCCACTTACTGCTTGGTGAATTTGGAATCCATGGCAGGATCAGTAACCCTTTTCTGTCCCCCATGACGGTGTACACCAAGGTTGACCTAGCTCAGCATTGCTGCTCCACTTTGGTGCTGAGGGCGATCTTCACTGATCAATGGAAGATGCCCAGAACCATGGCGCCGAACATATTCCCGGTGACATTCGTTGTCTTGTTGTTAACGATGCTGATACCATGTTAATGACATCGTTTTGTTCCATACGCCGAGGAAAACTTTTGAAACGCACCCACGTACCGGCTGCATTTTACTCAGTCCAAGTGCGAAGGTTTGTCTCAATAGTTCAGTAGTTCATGATGGGAAAAATGTTAGCATTGCAAGACCCACAGGATGGCAGGTGCAATTGATATCAAAATCAGTGTCCAGGTGTGGGGTGTAAAATATATGTAGTGCAAATATTGCACGTTGAAATCGCCTATTATGAGGTAGTGCGGGTACTTTTAGTGTCATCTGTCTGCCGGGGGCTATAAACCACTACTAAGAAGCAAGCATTACGCGTTCTTTTCTGCTAGCTGCAGTCGGTAAAATAGTGCGTCGGGAATAACAAGGGAATGTTCGGTAGGAGTCTCACATTTCAGTTAATCTGGATAGTAACAATGCCGCCATCGCGACGTGGACGATCAATCCGAATATCCGACATCTTACTGAGCTTAATTTTCGGATTTAGTCGTTTAAGTCACTGCTATGTTGTTCAAGTTGTGGTTTCATGTCACTAGCGCAGTTCCGGAAGCTTAGAAGGTAGTCATTGAGCTTGGTGTAGTATCATTGCATCTGTTGACGCATTAGGAGCTCGGTTCGATGCATTCGACCAGCACCTATCATTTCAAATGACAATTTGGAGAAAGTTTACGGCACTGCTTATTGAATGAGTTGTATCAGCGATCGTGGCAGTGAAGTTCCACTAGCTTCCACGGCGCGCTTTGCAATTCATAATCTGAGTGGTTTTAGAAGACCCAAATCAGTGTGGTTTCCTTGTAGGTCTGTGATATTTTCAAACAGCCTTAACGGTTGTTAGTTTCTGAGGGATTGCTCGTGTATGTTGATGCCCTTACGCTAGCAATACGAAGTCCAAAGCCGAGCACTTGGAGAGAACAGTTACTGTCTCTATCGTACTATTCTCAAAGGCCGAATGCTTTAAACCAGTCACGTAACACAGATATGCCACCCCATGATGCATCAGTTGCGCTTGATAGACATGATCGAATGAAGAGTCGCAAAGGAACAACCGGGGGCATAGAAACGAAACATAAAAAGCGTCAATTCAATTATAGTATCAGTTGAATCTGTCCATCTGCTTGATTGAAAACCACACAATGTGGACTTTCGGATGTTGTGGCTCTTGTCAGAAATTAGTGCTGTCATGCTGTTTTAGCAGTCCCCTTCATATATAAATTGTAATCAGAATTAGTGAAAAATCAGAAAGGAGCATGCGAAATGTAAAGGGAGAACCATTTCGCTTCTCTCACTGTAGTATCCCCTTAATTGGACAAATTGTTATCCCTTACATCTTCATCAATGCCTTGGAAACAAAGCTCTCTGTACTCAGACAACTATTGCAGCACATGCAGTCGTGCGTGCCTGAACCAAGGTCATCAACATGATCACGGTGGTCTAATAACGAACAGTAGGTTGAAGTGGTAAGTATCATCGCTTCGGACTCCACTTAGAAACCCGGGTCGATAATACCGTCGATGTGGTATCTGCGTTCATCTGCACATGTGTCTGTGTGTTTATTTTCTCGCGTTTTAGGTGCTTGCGTATTGATATCCTTTGTCTGGCTGCGCTTGATGGGAATCTTGGCCAAGTGGCTACTTGTCGAAAAACCCCTACCTCGATTACACTGGCTAGAGGAGACAGCTGATCGTCATTAAAAGGGACGGGGTGCACAGTTGTCGTGACCGTGATAGGATCAAAGAGTGGTTCCATGCATCCAGTCTGGAACGGGCTACGGCCCATCAACTGCCTTGAGAACGGCTTGTTTCCGGATTAAGCATGAATGTTGCTGTATAGGTTAGAGTGTGGCATGCGGCGAATCAGTCGTGACTCCAATCTACATACATTATAGCCACGTACCTTCAAGTATACAATAGACAAAGGGTCGGCCCATAGAGCTGTGGGCCGTTATCGGTTCCCATGGCATTGGTACAGCGAAGGAGAGCCGTGACAGGCTGCTTTCACTGGGTGCCACTCACGGCCTGACGATCAGAAACACTCGGTTTGCACTCAGTGCGAGTGATATAGCAAGTTGGACTCAACCACGGAGTGGTCACGCTCACCAGCTCCACTATGTCATCGTACGTCAGCATGATATGCGTGAAGCGCGCATGACACATGTTCCGCGTGGAGCTGAGTGTGGCACTGATCACAAATTGAGGTGAACCAAACTGTACATACACTTTCGTAAATCTATGTATTGCACTCCCGCCGTGAATCGGTCTAAATGTAACATTTGTTCCCTTGGTACTGTGGAGAAACGTACTCAGCTGGAGAAGACGATGGCTGTATGCCAGTGTACTATGGACTGCGTAGACACAGTGGGCCACCAGTGACACCACATTCACGACCAGGTGACAGCTGCCGCCAAGGAGACCATCGGGTGCGCAAAATGTAAGCGGCCTAACTGTTTCGCTAAGAGCAATGCGACGATTGGCGCTTTGGTGTCTGAGAAGAATGCAGCATTTGCTGCGCATGTGGCAGACCCCAGTAACTTGGGGAAGAAGAGTCATTTCCGCAAACTTCGACGATGATTGACCCGAGAGCTTCGTCGCATTAAAAATGCATGGAGTACGGAGAAGGCGAAGCAGATGGAATGCTACGCCGAACGCAGCCAACACAAGGAATTCTTTGACTACTTGAAAGCGATGTATGGACCGAGATTGGAGCCGCTGAGGACGCTGATCGATGGTACTTCAGGCGCTACCTGCAAACAGTCTGCAGATCTAGCGGAAACACTTTGTCTCTTGAGGCGTCTGGTGGACACGCCGACATTGGATGAGACGCAGAGAGCAGTTGCTCAGCTGCGAAACCGCATGTGTGCTGGGTCCGACGGGATCCCGCCTGAAGTATTGAAACACGGCGGACCTGCGTTGGTGACTGCGATGCACCACTTAGTGCAACGCGTGTGAATTGAGGAGGTACCTCCTGAGCTGAAGAATGCCCTTGTGTTATCACTGTACAAGAGCAAAGGGATCAAGCAATGTGCCACGAATTATCGTGGCATCAACTTGCTGAGTTGTGTAGGTAAGGTCATTTCCCGATTTCTGCTCAACCGCCTCGTCAGGCAGGTTGTGGAACTTGACGTGGCGGAAGAGCAGTGTGGATTCCGTTCGGGTCGCAGCACTATAGATATAGTGTTAGTGGCTTGTCAGTTGCAGAAGAAATGTAGACAACGGCACCAGCCAATGAACTAACGTCTTTTGATTTCAGCAAAGGCATTTGATACGGTGAACCGCGAGGCATTGTGGCTGGTGTTGGGTAAGTTTGGTTGCCCGCGTAAATTTTTAAGTTGAATTGAATATCTGCACAGTGGTATGCGGGCGAGAGTGCAGCTGAGTGGACAGACGTCGGATGACTTTGCAGTTGTCACTGGTGTGAAGCAGGGCTGTGTCTTAGCTCCTGCCCTGTTTAACATATATCTTCATGTCATGAAGTTCTGTGCTTTTGATGCCGCTTGTGCTTACGGTGTTCGTGTAAAGCACCGTATTGATGGTGGGTTGCTGAAAATTTGTTGTTTCATTGCGAGAACCCTAGTCTGTGAGACAACTATCCGTATGTTGTTGTTTGCTGACGACTGTGCGTTGTTTGTACACAGCGCAGATGAGTTGCAGCACATGACTAGTGCTCTGGCTTCCACAGCGGCAAAATTCGGGATCACCATCAACATAAACACCGGAGGTGCAATCTACAGTTTTGCTGCAAAGCAGCATTGGTGATGACGTATTGGAAACCAACTCCCGCTTCTGCTACTTTGGGAGTGTGATGTCGACTGACCAGCAGCTACACATTGAGCTTCGTATCCGCGTCTCGAAGGCAGCGGCGGCATTCGGGAAGCTGGAGTACCGAGTGTGGAACAACCATCAGCTTACCGTTGACACGAAGCTGATGGTGTACAAATCCATGGTGCTGTCCGTACTTCTATACGGCAGCTTATCGTGGACGATATACCGGCCGGATGTGCGATATTTCGAGCGGACTTTGCGCATTGGTTGGTGCGACAGAGTTGCGAACACGGAAGTGTTGCGTCGAAGTGGAATGTATGCATTGGACTGCATACTTTTGCTGAGACACCTGAGGTGGCTCAGTCATGTGTGGCGTATGGATTCGAGGCGCATGCTGAAACAACTATTATCTGGTCAGCTGAGTGTTGGGAAGTGGCATGTGGGGAAAACGAAGCTTCCTTACCAGGACATGATCAAAGTGAGCCTATCACGTTCTAATCTTGATTGCAGGTCATGGGAATCGAAGGAGGTTGATCGGCGTACATGGTGCGATCTGATCACGAAGGCAGCTGCCGAAGTAAGGGAGAAAGTCCTCATGGATGCAGAGAAGAAGCGGCAAGCACCGATGGGTTGTACTCCATCGACAGCAAGCGCATAGTGCTGTAGCACATACGGTCGCGAGTGCCTGAGTCAGGCAGGTCTCGTGTGTCATGAGCGAGGCAACTCAGGATTTTCACGGAAGCGACGACGGGTCCTGCAGAGGACGTGGGCAGAACCGGCGCAGCAATTGTGGGTACGCTGCATTCGATTTACTAACCGCGTGCTTGTATGCTGAGTCTCTTCGTTTCAGGTGGCGGGTTTGCAATTTTGTCCTAGTGGTTTTCTCTCTCATATTAATCTCTATCTGTACTACCTTCTATAAAGTTGCACACGTCGCTTAAGCTAATTGTATTTAACTTCTATAATATTCGCGCGTTTGTCGCATTTGCTTGAAATATATTTTCGGACGTCTTGACTCATGGCGGATTCGTTCGTAATCAATTTCTATTTATACGCTAATTTAGTCAAGATTTATGTCTCTGTATCTCTATGCGTTAACCGAATTATTTTATTTCATCTTGTCTTTTCAAGTGATTGGCTGTTGATTGATATCCCCGGTGTGGCTGCGCTTGATGTGCACGTTGACAAGGTGCCTAACTGTCTATTACCCATTACCTCGTCCATATTGGCTCCAGGAGGCAGTTGGTCGTTGCTGGAGGGGACGGGGTGCACGGCCCTTGTGGACCACCGTCCAGTCACCGTTTTGCGTACGATTGATTACAAAAAGACAGCGCGCTTGTGTTTGACTGTGAAGGAGTGTGGGCCGGCTCCGTTGATGAAACGTGGCTCCCATCCACCTGCCTCGCGGTCTTATTCCTTCGGGTTTACACAGGATATGGGGTGTGTGATTGGAGCTGTGGGTGGTGCAGCGCAAGTCACCCATGGTCCCTCTGAAGGCGCAGGCGTCCAGTGGCCGGCCACAGTGATAGGCAAATCCGAAACCGGATGCCGCCAAGCATATATATATATATATATATATATATATATATATATGCGAAGTAACACATCTCCAAGAACATGTATACAGTGCACCTACTTAAGTGCTTGCAAAAAGGACTCCATCGCGGACTATGAGCCGAAAAGAGGTGGCAGGGCTGCTGTATGAAATCAAGGACATGATAGCGAAATGAGGTGTAGACGGACCTGACCCTTCCTGCAATTTACTACCGCCTAGGGTGTTCTTCAGTGTCTGTGATAACTTCGTATTTGTGTTGTGAAGCAAGTTCTTTAGTTGTCTAGTGTAATAAAACCCAGGTAAGATACTTACGTTCCAATCAGATCCGTCACGACCGAATTCGGACGCTGTCATTATCCAAACAATTGCTAGATGGTAAGTTCGTTTCATTGGGATAAGCAAATAGCTCGTATTCCCACCGAACCCATCAGGAATCTAATTGAAGGTATTCCAAAAACTGTTAGTCATGCTCTATCGGGCCGTGGGTAACTGACGGACCACGTGAGTGAAGTACCGATTAGTTTGATAGAAGCAAGTAAATTGGTACCGTTAGGTACTCAGTTTCAGCGCGTCTCTAACACGCAGAAACGGTATCACGTTAAGCGTCATGGAAGTGACTGGAAGCGTGAGTAGGTCGCGAGAACTCCTGGGATGGACAAAACTAGTACGAGAAGGATTTTGAGAACCAGGCCAATTTCAGTCGTGCTCAAGGCCACATCGATCACAGTTAATCTTCTTCAAATGCTGAAGAAGTGGCGTATATACAAATGACTTGAAAATCGATTTCGAGGCCGGGTTGGTAATGTCAGCTTGCGATACTACTTACTATTGAAAGGCGTGCCAGGGAGACTTCCGTATGCTAATATCTCCGGCGGCTCTCTCCTAAATTGACTACTACAAGTGTGGCGTGCCAGGGACGCGCGTCAAAAGTGCGATCGAAATTGTCATGAGACTGTTGTTCAAACGTCTTTCGGAGTGCAAGTTTGACAAGGTGACCAACCGACAAAATTGTGGAGGAAAATGTAATTCTCCAGCGCCTATGTGAGCGCGATGAGACCGGGTTTAAACATGATGTAACGAATTGCATGCCTCCAGAACGACGCAAAACCGACAAGTCAAAAGATTAGAGGTCAGATAAGAAAAAGCACAGCATTCGCTTAACTGGAGGCCACAGTCTATGGGCTACACGCTCACAGCTCGAATGATGTAGAGCATGAGTGAAACGCATTGTCTCCGATAGCTGAAAAGCATCAGCCGATGCTCTGTATTTTGCTAGCGTCCGCCTCAAACCAAGCAGTTGCCGGCTAAAAAGATGTAAATCCGCAACCCGCACCTGCGGTTGGATGTGTTCTTAGATGTGCAACACACAACCGTCAAAGAACACGCATGCACCGTCTTGATTCTTCCAGCACTACACGTGATGGGAGTATGCAATCACACATCCGAGCTGGACATGCGCCTCTCGCTATTGAGGCAGAGAGGTATAGTGCCTCAGACAAAAGGCTTTCTTGGAACGGAAAGCAGGAAGACTATTTTTGCCCGCAAAACTCTCTCCCTAATAGTCTTCCTTCATGGATGTAAACGATTACACTACAGAGCAGCGTTGGTCCCTGGAGTACAACTTCCTTAACCATTACAACTACTGATGTCAAATAGTGGAGGGATCGAAAATCGCTCCTATGTTGAGAAGTACTCGCCATAAGGTGACTGAAACCCGACAAAACCCCTGGCCGGCCTAGCTTAATCCACCAAACTAGTAGGCTACACGGTTAAAGAACGGGACCCTAGTTTCCTTGGTACTCCCTGATGATTACTGAATACTGAGAATAGAGAGTAAGTAGAGATACATCTGTGTTGCTCCATCGTAGTCAGATCAGGCACGTGGGTGGAATCACATCACTGATTCCTGTGTGTTTGCAACATATTACAGCTACACCATAGATTATTTGGGTGCGATGCGCGCCCTAAATGTGAAATTCGCGAAGTGGGTGTCCAGGAGTCGCTTGAATTCCGACACCGATTGCGCCTCGACTATTTTCTTGGGCAAACTGTTCCAATATTTCACCAATCGATCTCCTATACTTTTGTTGTCATGCACTTCCATTCGACTGGAACACTGATGGAGTACAAACAGTTGGTGGAGAGTCTAGAAGATGGACTGAATTTGTGTAGTCCCCTACTGTCAGTACAAAATTCTCAAATGAAAACTGGTTTATGGAATCAAATTAATTGGAAAATACCTCCCTGAGTAGGTGTATTTTCGTAAATCACAGTGTAATCTGATTAAGTTGGAAAGCCAGTTTGCCAAAATACCAACACATATGAAGGTTGTCAAAAGAAGTCAAAGTGTGTGAAATAAAGAAAATTATGCCAAATAAAATAATCCATATGAAAGAGTCGTAAAGTAAAACATCTCGAATGTAATGATACACCGTTTGAGAACTATTTTGGTCGAAAGGAGGTCATATTGCAGGAATATGTTCTTGGACTCTGGTTAAAGTGGACGGTAGACCTGTGAAATACCCATCATCCATCAGAAGACTAGCCGGCTGAAGTGGAGGTTGGATTTAGGCAAATGATGAGGTCACGCTGAGGCTCCAGCTACGATAGCGAGCAACCGCCGCTGTCGCTCGATCCCCGTGATTGTTGCGAGGGCTGCTCATTCAAGGAAGCTGCAAGTGCCAGCGCCAGTTGACGGTCTTCCTCTTCTTGTAACCGACGGGATTCGTCAACTGACTGAGGAGTTGACTCGGTGTTGTGCGTGCTCATACGGGTATCCTGAGAATGTTTGAGAAGACGATATTTGAAAACAGCAATACAAAAAACTAGTCGTTAGGATATGTAACAAAAATATTCCGTGTCGGCAGTGAGTATAGTGATGTCGTACAAAGACGGCAGGTTCCGGAAACGGAATGATATATGTGCAATCATACAAAATGATAAATTTCTCAAGTACTTGCAAGACCAAATAAAAGAAAGCTTATGTCACAAGCGCTAGCAGCTTCCAGTTGCAAACACATGCTGCATCGCATAATAAGAGTCAGATACGAAGCACAAAGTCATTAACCTATAACGATTGCCTCATCAGACAGCAGTTTAACTACCGATGCTGATGAGCTCCGTGAGTTATTTAATAAGCATTCATCATCATCATCATACACGTTAGCTAGAGGTGGGGAACACCTCAGCCACTGTGCCGCAATACACAGGATAAAGGAGAAAAAAGAATTCAACTGGGGCAAGCCGGATGAGCTACCAGCAACGGATAGGCATCGTTCCGGTAAGCTACCAGCCGGCTATTATGCATCAAAAAAAATTACTATGCAAAATTATATAAAATTAAACAATGAGATCGTAGTTGGAGGGGGAGTCTAAGAAAAATTGGGGTGGGACAAAGAAACTCACAGCACGAACGCCACTGAGGTCGGCTCCTAGCCATATCAGCAAGTGTGTCCAACCAAAGGTGTTCATCCTCTTTCGGACCTCAACCAGGGAACCGAGACGCTCCAACCGAGGCCAGCACCGAAGTGAGGACCTTTATTCCTCTCGACCAAGTCATCGCATGGCCACCCCTCCTCTTCTTCCATCCACACCCGCGGCGCGCAAACAACGCACGTCGCGGAAGTCGGTGGGCTGGCATGCGTAACACGTGGCCGAGCCATCGGAGCCTGGTGCGTGAAATAACGGTGCTGAGCGCTTCAGTTCCTTTTCCTGTGCCATAAACAAGGCGTCGAACAAGCTCGTTGCTCACGCGGTGTTCCCACAGGATGTGAGCTAAATTACGAAGGCATCAGTGGTCGAACGTAACTAGCCTCTTCAGGTCCGCTGCTTTAAGCTACCAGGTATCACAACCGTAAACTAGGGTCGAACGTACTGCTGCATTGTACACTCTATCCTTCAGGGCAAGAGCGATGTCGCGCCGGAGCCATAAGTGACGAAGGTTAGCAAAAGCGCCCTGAGCTTTTGCTATACGGTTCGTGATCTCATCTTCAATCCCACGGGCGCTGATACAACTTCCCAGGTAGTTGAATTCTTGGACGACTTCTAGCTGGTCTCCACCAAGGGTCGGCGTAGGGGGCGGTCCAGACCAATCTTGGAGGAACGCTTTGCACTTCGAGGGTGCGAAGCAAAGCCCGAAGTGACGGACAGCTAGTGCTAATCTGTCCAGTGCAGCTTGACACGTTTGTGAGCTGTCACAGATCAGGGCAATATCACCAGCATACTCTAAGTCAAGAAGTCGTTCTCCTGGGAGTAGCTCCACACCTCCTAAGTCTTGTCCTGTAAACGCGATTTCCATGACTTCTTCAACAGCGAAGTTGAAGAGGAAAGGTGACAGCGAGCATCCTTGTCTCACGCAGCTGGAGATATTAAAGGGCGACGACAACTTGCCGTAAGCCCTCACACTGCACGAGCATTTAATGCTCGGATAATATTCACATATTTCTCGGGCACACCCTTCCTGAGTAGACAGTCCCAAAGCGCATGTCCAGCCACCGAATCGAATGCACCTTTGATATCGAGGAACACGACAACTGTGGGCCGCCAATATGTGTGGCGGTGCTCCAACAACTGACGCAAGGTGAAGATGTGGTCAATGCAGCCACGACCTCGACGAAATCCAGCTTGCGCTTCACAAATCTGGCTTTCACGAGTGCCAGTCGGTCTGTGAAGGATGACAGAGGCAAGCAATTTGGAGGCGATGGAGATCAGACTGATTCCTCTATGGCTGCCGCATTCCGATCGTGAGCCTCCTTTGAAAATTGGGACTATGACGGAGCGGCTCCAATCGGTTGGGACAGTTTCCTGCTCCCACAGTTTGACTAGTAACTCGTGTAAATCATCCATAAGAGCAGGTCCCACGAATTTGAAGAGGGCTGGAGGAAGATCATCTGGTTCCGCGGCTTTATTTAACTTCAACAGTCCGACCAGTGGCCGGCGAGAAATCTAACCATTCCGACCGATTTAATTGCCTTTCAAAGTGCTCAGCCCAACGCTCTAAGCGTTTTGATAAGTTGTGGATAGGCTGTCCACTCACGTCACGTATAGTTTCACTAACACCAGGTCTCATGCTGCCCGTTTCCCGTATCAGACGGAATAACTTACGATGGTTACCAAGGGCAGCGGCCATCTCCATCTCTATTGCACGAGGAGACCACCAGGATTCGCGGTCTCTCTTCAGGCTAGCACAGAGTTTTGCCCGGAGCTCTTTGCGTGTTTCCTTATATTCGCTTCCAACCTGAAAACGTCGGTGAGTATCCACATGTTCCGGAGACTGTGTAGAGACCCAGTGTCCAAGTTGGCGATTAGACACACCACATGAGGATTTTCCTGCTGCTAGTAAGGTCTGGTGAACATGAGACCAGTGAGCTTCAATTACATCCACTGAGCGTTTATCCAACTCGCATGACAGTGTACTTTGATAGGCATTCAGAACAGCTGGCTTCGCCAGTTGGCTGGTGTCAATGCGCTCACAACGTCATCGTGGGCGTCCGCCAAAACGCATCCGAATGTCAGCAAATACCAGTGCATGGTCGGTGTCCACACCTGTGCTCCAAAGCGAACGACAGTTCTGGACGCAGCCTCTCCATCGGAAACTTATCGCAATGTGATCGATTTGCGTCCATAGCTGGTTCGAGGCTGGTGGGCGCCAAGTCACCCTTCGGCGGGTGCTGTGTCTGAAATTAGTGCTCGCAAGAAATAAGCGAGCATCCTCACACAAATGAAGTAACCGCTCACCGTTATCATTACGGGAGCCTATACCATGTTGGCCGCCCAGATGCAGATCATCTGTGGATAATTTTCCAACTTGGGCGTTCAGATCCCCAGCCAGCACTACAGTGTCTGAGCTTCTTCTGTGGCGAAGGAGCTCGTTCAGTTGACGATAGAAGTCGTCTTTTACCGAGTCATCGCTACAGTTTGTGGGTGCGTAGGCAGCGATAAAGAAATGGACGTCTGTTAGTCGCGCGCGACTTCGAAGCTTTGAACGAGCCAGCCAATCGGACCGCACACATCCGGCTACTGATTGGAATCCAATCAACCAGAGTAGCTTCAGCCCGGGGACTCAGGGCAATACCAACACCGGCTTGGCCGGTGCTCGAAGCTGCATCATCACCGGATAGGCGCCATGAGAAAGTGCTGCTAGTGTCACCTGAAGGGGATCGCAGAGTGAATACAGAGCTCGAGTCTTGCAGGCGGGTCTCCGATAAGCAGCAGATATCGATCGAGAGGGTTTCTAATGTTCGAGCAAGTGCTGCCTGTTGACCGATCTGAAGTAATGTGCGAACATTGAGGCATGCCAATCTGAAGGAGGATCGAGGGCTCCAAATGGAAGCCAATGAACTGGGGTGCACCGCTTGCTTGGACATGGGCAGGAATGACGCTCCGCGTTCACGTGTGAGTTGAAACTAAAAGGCAAGCGACTATTGAAGCAACGTGGGGGAGGGCCGAGAAATGGGGGTTAAAAGTGAAGTTGGAACGGGACGATAAGGGTGAAAAAGCGCAAAGACGAGAAGGCTTGGGCAGTGGCATCCAAACCCCTATCCATCCTGCCCGATGCAGCAGATAGGGCACCGTTGATTGTCCTCTGCGGTGGCCAGAGCATCAGAAATTTGTTTGGGGAAAGATTCATTGTATTGCGTGGGCAGGATACTGTCAGGTTGCCCAGGCCTAGACAGGAGAACGATTAGGGTTCTCAACCAAAGCCTTTGGTTCAAAAACCTGACCGCAAGGCGGGTTTGGCATTGGGCTACAAGGAGTCCGTTTTAAGGAATAAGGAGCCACCCTCATTCCAAACCCCAACCTGGAGGACCAAGAGGCTGAGTTTGTCTGGCCTCTAACCATTGACCAATCTGGTATGAGTGGCTCTGAAGGCGCAAAAAATGCACCACCCAGTATAGCTCAATGGATCACAGAGGCACACAAACCATCGCACCACGGTAAGGTTCAGCCTCGTCGTTTAATACAAGTACAGTTGCTGTACAAGAAAGATTGCCTCTACTCACCAATGAAGCAATCTGTATAGCATTATCAGGCAGATAGCCGCCCTAAAGCATTCTTTCACCCTGGACCTGACAGCATAACACCATCATTGCTTAAACGCGCTGTGCCCGATATTCCCTTGTTCCTGCTAAAGATATACACCTTGTCAATTAAGGCTAGTGTATACCCTGCTGCGTGGCCGGAGAGCCTATGGTGCGCTGAGGCTGGTGGCGGCTAGATCCTGACAGATAGTCTACCCACTGCTGCTCATATCCTGAAAGCGTCGTGGCGATCGCTGGGTGGGAGTTGGGCTACGCCCTTCTCACTGCCAAGATCCAGGACACCAATCCGCATGAGTAAGTGAACTGACCATGTGCTAGACCCGTTGTCTTTCTGATGTACACTTAGTCGAAGGCTTTGGCTGAGGATCCGAGTCGTTCTCCTGTCAGGTTTAGGCGCCCTGCCAGTATCCTAGTCCAGCCTCTTGAAAGGTTAGGAAGTGGTGGATGGCCCACTCTCCGTAAAACTCAGCCATAAGAGATAACAGGTCTACGGGGTATAAGCTCACAGCTCGATTGGCGTAGAGCACGAGCGTAACGCATTGTCTCTGACGGTGGGAGGGTACCTCCGGGTGCTCAATGGTTTGCTATTACCCGCCTCAAGCCAAGCAGCCTCTGGTCAAATTGGTGCAAACCCGCCTAAACTATCCTGCGTCTGGCCGATGTCGCAGGTGTGCATCCTACTACGGTCGCAAAACATATATACATACTTTCAGTACCTCAGAGGCTGCGTGTGACGGCCGTCAAGTAGATCCCAATCTGTCTCTCCAATCATATTCCCGGGCTGGATCTGCTCCCCACTGCCTTGTGATTAAGGCTATTGAGCCAAAGACACCGGGCGCAGTCCCTCAAGCAAACCTCCAAACCACCCACAGGCTTGTGGGTCACGCCACTGAGCCAAATGCTCCGGGTGGAGTCTGTCAAGCAAACCTCCGAGGCAAAACCACCACCTCGCCTGCGATTGCATACCAATGCAATCGTACGCCTGCGCGCAAAGTACTCACCATCAGATGCTTGAATGTGAGCACATTACTGGACCAGAATTCGAGTGTGCGCCCCAAGCGACGCACTGCACTGCTCGCGATGGAACTGGCGCGCCACCATATCGATATTGCGGCACTCAGTGAGACCAGGTTCGATGAACAAGGTAAGATGCATGAGGCAGGTGCTGGCTGCACGTAACAATCGGCGGGCACCGCTACCTCAGCACGTGAAAATGGGGTCGGGTTTGCTATATCCGATCGCTCAAATGGCCAGCTGATGGGTGAACCAACTGGCTTCAGCGCGCGACTGATGACAGTTCGCTTACGACTCGGAAGAAGTAAGTTTGCCATCTTTATAAGCATGTACGGTCCGACCATATGTTATCCTACTGACACGCGTGACCAATTCTACACTCAGCTATCCTCCGTGATACGGCCTGAGTCGAGGAGCGACTGACTATTTCTGCTGAGTGATTTCAACGCGCGCCTTGGGCGTGATGCATCGGTGGGGACAGATGTTATATCGGTCTACATAGCATTGGTGCAGCGAATGCGAACGGTGACAGGCTGCTCTCAAGGCCTGACGATCACGAACACTCGGATTGCAATGAGTGCGAGTGATATAGCAACTTGAACGCAACCACGGAGTGGTCATGTTCACCTGCTCGACTATGTCATCGTACGTCAGCGTGATATGCGTGAAGTGCGCATGACACGTGTACTGTGTGGAGCTGAGTGTGGCACTGATCACAAATTGGGGTGGACCAAACTGTATATATATTTTCGTAAATCTATGTATTGCACTAACGCCGTGAACCAGCGTAAATTTAACATTCATTCCCTTGGTACTGTGGAGAAACGTACTCAGCTGGAGAAGGCGATGGCTGCACGCCTTTGGGATGTGGAATGCATGGCCACAGTGGGCCACCTGTGGCACCACATTCGCGACCAGATGACAACTGCCGCCGACGAGACCATCAGGCGCGCAACCTGTAAGCGGCCTGATTGAATTGATGAGAACAATGCGACGATTGGCGCATTGGTGTCGGAGAAGAATGCAGCATTTGCTGCACACGTGACAGACCCAAGTGACTTGGGGAAGAACAGTCAGTTCCGCAAACTTCGACGATGAGTGACCCGAGAGCTCCGTCGCATTAAAAATGCAAGGTGGACAGAGAAGGCAAAGCAGATGGAATGCTACCCCGAACGCCGCCAACAAAAGAAATTCCTTGACTTCTTGAAGGCGGTGTTTCGACCGCGGTTGGAGAAGCTAAGGACGCTGATCGATGGTAGTTCAGGAGCTACCAGTTCACAGACTGCAGACATAATGCATGTCTGGCGGAAACACTTTGACTGTCTCCTGAACAACCGTTCAGAGATCGACTGGCCTACATTGAACCGCCTCAAGCGGCACGATATGAAGACGGCGGACACGCCGACACTGGATGAGACGCAGAGAGCACTTGCTCAGCTGCGAAACCGCAAGTGTGCTGGGGCCGACGGGATCCCGCCTGAAGTATTGAAACACGGCGGACCAGCGTTGTTGACTGCGCTGCACCACTTAATGCAACGCGTGTGGATTGAGGAGGAGGTGCCTCCTGAGTTGAAGGATGCCCTTGTGCTACCACTGTACAAGGGCAAAGGTAGCAAGCAATGTGCCACGAATTATCGTGGCATCAACTTGCTGAGTTGTGTGGGCAAGGTCATTGCTCGAATTCTGCTCAACCGCCTCGTCAGTCAGGTTGTGGAACTTAACGTGGCGGAAGAGCAGCATGGATTCCGTTCGGGTCGCAGCAGTATAACTATGGTATTTATGGCTCGTTGCTTGTAGGAGAAATGTAGATAATAACACCAGTCGTTGAAGTAGCTTTTTGTTGACTTCACCAATGCATTTGATACGGTTAAGTGCGAGGCATTGTGAATCGTGTTGGGTAAGTTTGGTCGCACGCGTACGTTTAATTGAAGGGCTGCACAGTGGTATGCGGGCGAGGGTGCAGCTGAGTGGACAGACGTCGGATGACTTTGCAGGTGTCTATGGTGTGAAGCAGGGCTATGTCTTAGCTCTTGCCCTGTTTAATATTTATTTTTATGCAATGTTGTCGTGTGGTTACGGTGTTTATGTGGAATGCCGTATTGATGGTGGGTTGTTGAACATCCGTCGTCTCGGTGCGAGAACTCTAGTCTGTGAGACAACTATCCGTATGTTGCTGACGACTCTACGTTGTTGGTATACAGCGCAGATGAGTTGCAGCACATGACTAGTGCTCTGGCTTCGACAGCGGCCAAATTCGGGCTCACCTTCAACACAAGCAAAACTGTCTGCCTCTTTCAGCCTTCACCGGAGGTGCTACCTGCAATGGTGTAGCGAATCTGCATTGGTGCTGACGTATTGGAAACCAACTCCCGCTTCTGCTACCTTGGGAATGTGATGTCGACTGAACAGCATATACACAGTGAGCTTCGTATCCGCGTCTCGAAGGCAGCGGCGGCATTCGGGAAGCTAGAGTACCGAGTGTGGAACAACCATCAGCTTCCCGTTGGCACGAAGTTGATGGTGTACAAATCCGTGGTGCTACATCGAAGTGGAATGTATGTAGTGGACCGCATACTTTTGCTGATACACCTGAGATGGCTCGGTCATGTGTGGCGTATGGATTTGAGGCGGATGCCGGAACAACTATTATCTGGTATGCTGATTTTTGGGGAGTGGCATGTGGGAAAACCGGAGGTACGTTACCAGTACATGATCAAAGTGAGCCTCCCACGTCCTTATCTTGATTGCAAGTAATGGCAATCTAAGGAAGTTGATCGACGTGCATGGTGCGATCTGGTCAGGAAGGCCGTTGTCGAGATGTAAGAGAACTCCGTCGTGCATACAAGGAAGAAGCGGCAAGTGCGGAGGCTGCAAGGGCCGATGGGTTGTACTCTATCGACAGCAACCGCATAGTGCTGTAGCACATGTAGTCGCGAGTGCCTGAGTCAGGCAGGTCTAGTGAGCCATGAGCGAAGCAACTCGGGGTCAATAGCGAAGTGACGAGGGGTCCTGTAGGGATTGTAGGCAGTACCGGCACAGCGTTCGTAGGTACGCTGCATTCGATTTACCAACCGCGTGCTTGCATGCTGAATTTCCTTGTATTAGTTGGTTGGTTTGCAATATTGTCCTAATATATTTTTATCCCATATTATTGTCTACCTGAAACATCTTTTGTAAACCTACACAAGTCGCTTAAGGTAATTGTAGTTAATTTCGATAACATTTTCGCGTTTGTGGCATTTCGTTGAAACATATTTTCTGATGTCTTGAACTTACGGCGGATTTGTTCGTAAGCAATTCGGTGTATACGCTCATTTAGTGAATATCTGTCGCCGTATCTGTACGCATCATTGGATTTATTCTATTTTATCTTGTCGTTTAAAGTGACTGGCTGCTGCTTGACATCCATGGTGTGACTGCGCTTGATGTGCATGTTGACAAGGTGCCTAACTGTCTGTTACGCACTATATCGTGCATACTGGCTCCCATCCGCATGCCTTGCGGTCTTATTCCTTCGGGTTTACACTGGATATGTGGTATGTGGTTGGAGCTGTGGGTGGTGCAGCGTAAGCCACCCATGGTACCTCTGTAGGCGCAGACGTCCTGTGGCATTCCAGAGTGTCAGGCAAAACCGAAAGCGGATATCGCCAACCTTTACCCTGCTGAGTGGAAGCGGGCCACCGTCCTACCCCGAGACCGAGGGTGATCACGTCGCGAGCTGGCAAGTAAACGCCCAATTAGCCATACTTCCATATTCACTGGCATTATGAAAATAATAAGGAAAGAAAGTGTCATGGATTTCAGAAGGTTTTGAATACAAACCGGTTTTTGAATAGTTTTATTATGGCAAGGTTTAGCCCCTGACGCAAGAACTTCTTCCCCAACACCAACCAAACGCACGAATTCAACAGTCAATTTTTGAACACGTGTTCCGTATAGTGATACAATATCTCGGAATATACTTGGAACCGACCGGGATCTCACGATTGCAGGTTTTTAATACAAATAGGTTTTTGTAGGATTTTATTATGGCAACGTGGAGTTGCCGAATTCACAAAATCTGATTGACAGGTCGCAATATGGATTCCTCCGTGACCGTTCATGTCAAAGTTGCCATTTTGAATTTCTGGACTATGTCACCAAGTTGGCTGACTCCGGGCAATCGTTGGCTATTCTCTGCTTAGATATGGAAAAAGCACTTGACCGCGTACCGCATGCAGATCTAACAAAGTTAACCACTTACGGGTTTTCTAACCCATTCTCAGCATGACTGTCATCTTTCTTGTCTACACACACCCAATGTGTCAGAGTTGGAAACTGCGCATCTTCACCCATAAAAGTATAACCAGCGGTGTCATACAGAGAAGAGCTTTAGGCCCACTGCATTTGATAGCATAAATGAACCAAACAGTGCTTAAACAATACACATGGTGCTCCACGCGCTACAGCTGTGGTGCCGAGAGTGGAAAAATGTATGCTCTGTTGGTAAATTCAACAGTACTAATGACATACTGACGTTAGACGACAAACCAATCGCTTGCTGTACAACGATTCCTGACCATGGAGTTCGCTACTCAAGCCCTTTCGATTTCTCCGAACAGGTTCATCATGTCACCGCTAAAACGAGTTTTATCATAGCACGTATTTTCAATGAGTTACACTTGAAGAACGCTAGGCTAGTTATGTAGAAAGCCTATGCGCGTGCAGTCCTGGAATATTGCCCATTAATATTCACAAATTTAAAAAGGTAAGACAAAATCAATCCTCCAAAACGTGTAACAGTCTTGTACCAAACCGTTACTTGGGTTTGGATCAGTGAGTTAGCAACAACGGTGTAAACACCAAAAGCTAGAACCCTTATGGTTGAGAAAATTAAAGATTAACCTAATCTTCTCGTTTGCTTTGGCGCATACCAGTTCTGGGGAACTAAATACTGTCCAGTTCGGCGCTTTCCATCAATATCCAACTGGAAATACATCAGCTAGCTTTTGCGTTTCTAGAGTGCGTACAAGGTTGCGCTCCAAATTCTTTCTCATAAGATATACAACGTTATGGAATAAGCTGCCCGCATTCATTAGATGCAACAACACTCAGTATGTACTTCGTGCTCAAGTGTTCAACCACTTCACCGTAGAGGACGCATTAGGTATACTGGGCGAATCTACGTCAACAGATGGTATTTATGAAGAAGGCTCTGCAGAACTTTACATGTTTAGCCTCATATCTATCACATTCTATATTCTGCTCGGCTTAGATCTCGTACATCAATCTCGTGACCATTCTTGTCTATCTCTTTTCATTTTTCCTGTCCAATGTTGAACTTGCCCTGCTTGGGCTACCGGGTTGCCTAACGTTCAAAGGTTTCGGTTCAATTAGTTTCACTGGCTCTTTTAACCGTCCCGCACTAGTTACTGATCATCTGAGTTCCTTTTCTACCTTGTATTGGTTGGAAAAACGTTCTCCACTGTACTCCATAGCATAACACTCCAGCTAGTTGGTTAAGTACTCCTGATGAAATCACAAATGCGACCCGGGCTTTTGTCACTCCACTTTATCTAATTTTGGCTTGCATCATCTCATCACTTTCATAAGACTTGAACGCTTGCTATCTGCTAATGGCAACACTGGCAGATTGGTAGAATGAGAAGCCAAATCCCTTTTTCGGATTTTATCACCAAGTTGCCTTTCAATGTATCATATCCCTTTAAGCTGACCTGAAAGTTAACCGTGTGTCAGAGTGGCCCTGTCATCTCGGATAGCCGGACTTCTAGGATTTTTGACCGCCACTACACTCTGCTTTGGCCATCATGAAATTCTCTCTTGCCTGGAGCCATTTCCCAATATGAGCCTGTTAAATCTCAAGCTCAGTGATGGGTGGACACCCAGCTCTTATTTTTTTACAGATCCGCTCTTCCACGCTTATACTATTATTTGTACTTCATGCTGGCGTAATAAAAATTAACACCGTTCAGAATACTCACAGTGATGGCTGGGGAAGCACATAAACCTTACTGTACGCTGTAATAATCCGGAGTGGTCATCCAGTTTCCCACTACCACCCATGACCGCAGGAACAACAGAAACACGAAATATTAAGATGAACTGATATATGATTTGAATAGTGCAACGGCCAAATACGTGAGAATGAAGGACCATGCAGCCTTATCGAGCCCGGTCCTATGAATCCGCTCTTATTCATTAGCGTATTCTCATTTGCACATCAGTAACCATAAACGTTCGTGTATTACCTGTGGGCATGATTCACTTCTGAAGATATACATAAAACATAGCCATGAAGTTAAATCTTGCAGCCTGTCTTCTACGATTCCTGTAGTAGGTGCTCATGTAGACTTGTAAAATTCCATGCTTCTTAGGCGTACATCGATGCAAATTGTACTCAATGTTATTACTGTGCTACACCAAACCTTTTAGGCTTCATTTGACCATTTAGAAATGATTATTCGCCATCATCTATGTTGCTTTTCTTATGATATCTGTGTCGCACTGACATGTTGACATTTAACAAATAATGCACCCTTCGCTCGAATGGTACTTATCGAGAGAGTCCCCGTTGATAGCAGAATATTCGTTTCATTCTGAAATATGTTTCACACAGAGTAAGGCTTACGACATGATTCCGCATGTTTAGATGTCCCAACTCAAGTACTAAGTAAGTTAGTAGCATGTGCTCATGTGTACTTGTAAGACTCCATGCTTCTTAGGTGCATATTGATGCAAGTCGTACTGGATGTTAGTATTGTGCTACTGTAATATTCCTCCGGTCTGGTGTTCCAAGCTCTTCTGTGTCCAAGTAGTGCGACAAGCTGCAATGCGAAATAAATACCTCGCAGACGGCTGAATGCTCAACCGCCTAGTAAGAGGCCGATGTAAGGGAAGCAGCTAAGGAAGCACGGAAGAATGAAGGGAAAATGCCGGAGAGGAATATGAGGGTATGGATAAAAGGAAGAATAACCGATCGACCTCTTACTTGTTAACGTGTTACCATGACGCCTGCGGAACAGCTACATTACACCACACATTTTAGACTTCGTTTGACAAGTTAAAAAATATCATTCGCCATCATTTATGTCGCTTTTCTGATGATATCTGCATTGAACTATGTTGACATTTAACAAATGATGCACCTTTCGCTCTCATTGTAGTTAGCGCCAGAATCTGATGCAATTAGATTCTTCGTTTGCATTCTAAAGTATTTTTCATACAATGTAAGGTTTTCGGCGTAATTCCACATTTTTAGATATCCCAACTCAACTACTAGGTAAATTACAAGAACACTTTCCAAAGTTTATGTATATCTTGCAAATTGTTGTCTATATCTTTGCACTATACTTTGCCAGACATCTGCGTTTTATTTATTGTTACTGGTAAGCATGTTATAGCCGTCTCTTACCTATCTTGATACTATCGCAATGTTAGTTCCTTCCTGAGTCCATTATGAACTGGGACTACTGAAAATATTTTAATCTATTGACGAAGTGGGATTCACGTCAGCAGAAGATTGAAATGCGGACTCAACCACTAAAGTCCCGGTTCCGCTTCCTGATCAGACTGCGCTGGATCAGATCGACAGGACCCTTAAACGGAGGATCTAACCCAGGTACAATCGTATGCACTTCTCTCCGGACAACGTGCATGTGCGAAAGTGCCGTAAATATAGCATAATACATATTCCCATCCAATATGTAAGGGGGATTTAAGGAAAAATATTTAAACCCTGACTTTTCCCTATGTGGGAATAATCATGCATCTTCAAGGAATAAAAGCCTTAGTTATGTCGTCTTTCACTGTGTCTAAGACTCCAGTTATTGCAATGCATAGTTACTTTTAAATTGTTGAACATGGTAGCCCTGTCGTCGATATAATTAAGCGAGAGAAAGGTTTGAAGGAACGGCCAGTGAAGAAATAACAGACAGTCGCACTGATCGCGCTGGTAAGCGGCATGTGGGATGGCGTTTGAAGAAAAAAGGAGATTTGGGAATAAGTAGTCGAGGTAGTAACTTGACAACGTCTCGCCTTTGACGCAGAAACTTCGTCAAGTTAGGTGGATCAGCACATAGTTGGTGTGACGTTTTACAGAAAACGAGGGAGGTAATAAAGCTAGCAAAGACATGATTCAACGGACTATTAAGGACACTGGTTGAAACGTCCCCTAAAGTGGTCCAGTCAGATTGGGATCATCCCGCGGATTTCCAGGTATAAAGGTTCAAAGGGCACATGCGTAGCTGCAAGGTTCAAGGACCCATCAGTACAAGTAATCATGCGCCCGGAAGCTAATGCATATCCGTAGATACAAGTCAGAGCGCAAATCAACTCGTGGCTTTTAACTAAGGCGTCTTCAAATAGAAGCCAAAGCAACGTCAATGCAACTGTCAGGGAGACTCGGTCCGGTTTGCAACCTCACCTTCGATTCTGTCAATGATAACACTGCTGTTAGACAAAGACGCGAAGTCCGCCAACTGCCTTGCGTGGTCTTCGAGCTTAAACAGGTACACAGCATTACGTAGGCATCCATAATGCGTTTGACCAAGTCCCTGTGACACGCGATCAGTGTTTTCTAATCTGAAAAAGCTGTGAGATCGCAGTAATCTCTCACGTCAAACAACACTAGTGTTCGTGAGTACCTCGGCCGATTCGCACAGATTAGGTGTTCGGCTACGGTCTACAATGACCGTGCTAAGTGCTGAGCATCGGTAACAGGATGCGAAAAGGAGGAGTTAGTGGAAGAAGCAAATGTTCAAGGCAAACTTCCAGGGTCAAAATGGTTAGGCCCGTTAAGAGCACGCAATCACAAGGAGGTGGACATTGCACGAAGACAAGGCGGTGACGTCCGAACAGTTCAATTGAGGTCTACACTACGGCACATTATAACCAAACGCTTCACAGGTAATTCAGTATCAGATACCACTAAGCATACAGACAAGCTAAAGGACAAAGGATGTCAACCGAGAGATACGTCTTGTAAATTGTTTAGCCAAGCACAAGGTGAATCAACAGGACTCTAGTTTAGAAGGGGAGACGGAACAGCAGCAATCAAGTTAGTAGCAAGTGACTTCATCAACTATTTCCAGAGTAGTGGCTAGCCACCACCCATGACCGAAACATGCACACCAGCTTAAAATTAGCAAACAAAACAACGCCCTCCTGGAAAGCAGTGGATAGATATAAACAGCATTCGCTGTAACAAACCCCCCTTATAATTTGAAAAGCACGGAAAGAAGATGAAGGCTAGTAGATGTATGCATTTCATATTATCTCTTCAGTACCATTAACAATAACCGATATGCACAGATTTAGCTAACAGTGGGTGCAATCAGACAAGTTTAAGGTGCAGAACGAATGACGGAAGCACACACCGATGTCCAAGGCAGCTTTAGGCTGGCAAATAATTGCTTCTGAACACACAAGGCTGGCTTAATCCGGAATAGACCATACCATCAAATTGACTGCGTAGCAATGGGTAACCCATTAGGTTCTGTGCTCACTGATTTCTTCATGCTGATGGTAGAAAAAAGCATTTCTACGGAAATGGCCCTGGTGCCCTATTACAAACGATAGGTTGATGAGATGTTGGATTTTTGTTCGTCGGAGCAGCAGATCACACATTTGGTAGAACGGCTCAATGGTGCTCATGCTAAGTTACGGGTTACATGCGAAGTAGAACAGAGCAATTGTCTGTCATACGTGGGCATACTTAAGTCTCAGCGATAATGGATTGATTAAGAAATCCATTTACGGAAAATCAACTTGGTCCGGTCAGTACCTGCACTTCATCAGCTTCATCCCAGCGCGGCACAAACGGACACTTGTGAAGACCCTAGTTAGTCGTGTCAGACGAATTTGTTCGGCCGACTGTCTGGACGATGAGCTAGTGTTAAGTACAGCAACACTAATGGCGAATGGCTAGCCTCGAATATTTATGGAGAAACACAGTCAACCGCGAGGGCCAAAGAACTTGGTGCACACAGCAACCAAGAAGAAAGTGTATATCGAGTTTCCTTTCAAAGGTGACTTAGCGTATAATTTCGGCTACACAAGGAACTTACTATGCTGCACAAGTTGTGGTCATCAACCGAACCCGAAATTTGCCCATACCTCCAAGGAAGGAAGCTCAGCCTATTGGGGCCAACTCATACTGTGTATACCAATTTGTATGTGACTGCGGAAAAAGTTACGTAGCAGAACTAATAGAAAGCTGACTTCCCGAATAAAGGAACATATATCAAGATGAGTTGAACATGAAGTTGCTCAGATTACCTACCCTCGTCAGATTGTATATTCGCGCATACCGCCGGCTTCCTCGATAGACAAACACCTAGTTGACTAGGGTCACCGAATAGAGCTAGGCTCAACGTTTAAATTTGTGGTACGTCACACTAACCCTCGCTTCTTTCGGTTTGCTGAGGCTATCGTTCTAAGCCGGATAAAACCAGCCTTGTGTGTTCTGAAATAATTATCCGTCAGCTTAAAGCTGCCTTGGACGTAGGTGTGAACTTCCGTCATACGTTCTGCACCTTAAGCTTGTCTGGTTACACCCACTGTTAGCTATAACTGCATATCGGTTTTTGTTAATGGTATTGAGGAGATAATACGAAATGCATACATCTACTAGCCTTCGTCTCCCTTCCATGCTTTTCAAATTATTGAAGGGAACTAACTGCTTCAAACCCCTTATAATTCACAAGAAAATCAGACGTAGTAGTTTATGAGATGACATCGTCGTTTTGTGCATTTTTTAAAACACAAACATGAAATATAGATAGATAAGCAAAAACAGTGGCATAAGAGATCCTACATGACCGAGCACTTACACTACCAAGGAAGGCTTAAAGCCACAGACAACAGTTGTTGAATGCACAGCGGTATGCATTTGAGATCAATAACAATGGCCTCCAGTGGCCTGAACATGTCTTGCTACTGATGGGGAATTAGGACTATGAACGGCCCAACAGGATTAATTCGGTGTCCGGTGATCATCAAGTGCCTTGTGACTGCCAAGGCAGCTCGGTTTTCTGATGCAACCGATTCCGTCATCGCAGAGTTCATCCATCTGCGTAACCGCACTGGGCTATTTAGGCTTATCTGTCAGCTTAACGTACTGGCAAAATAACCGCCGCACATTGCTAACCTGCGCCCCCATGATTGTGGGTGGGTTGGCGTCATGTGAACTGTAGCGCTACGTAAGCATGACTTGGGCAGAACCGCGGTTGCCGTCACCTACACTGAGGCACATCGGAAAAAACGAGCATCAGGAGGATACAAGAAACAGTGGAAAAAGGGAGCCCCTAGTACACCGAATTCATACATCCTCTAGCGTATGTAGCAGGTAAGGTGACCTTTTGGAAATTGAACGATGGAAGATGTACGATGGAGCTCGGGCTCATTGGAAAGAGCAAGGATGTGTGCGGGGTGGTGGTAAACACTGCATTGAGAAGCCCAAGAGTCCCCACCCAAAACCTTTGGCAGAAAGAACTGACCGCAAAGCGGCAGGAATATGGTCCGGTCTCAAGGAATTCAATACCATATAACTATAAAATCCCAACCTAAAACGCTATATGAATGATGGAGGAGGCAAATCTGGATGGAGAGAGACAAAGGAACTCCAAAAGCACTTGGTTATGTCAACCAGTGCATCTAACCAAACGTCCTCATCGTCAACACTGCACCAACTCGGGTCGAGAAGTAACAACCGAAATGAAAACCTAAAATCCTCTTGAGCAACTCACTAGGTTGGCCATTCTTCCTTCCCTCAGAATCCCGGTAGCGGAAGCAGCGCGTGTCTTAGGATACCGGCATGCGTAACGCATGACTTAGCCATCGCCGGCCCGTGGCGCGGGTTCGAGTCTGCCTAGGGACAGGGCGACCCTCGCAGTATCCTTAGCCGACGCGCGATTAGTGATGGTTGCGCGACGGCAAATCATCGGTACGTAGTACCGACGTACTGCTGAGGCCTATTTCTGCTAAGCCATCGAAAACTGGTGTACAAAGCTATGCCGCTGAGGCATTTGCTTGCTTTTTTCTGGTCATCGTCGGCCGGTGGCCGAGTGGTATGCACGTCTGGCTGTCAAAAAAGAAGGTCACCAGTTCGAATCCGCCTAAGGGCCGGGGTCCTCGCGGTATACTCAGCCAACACGGGACTGGTGGTGGTCGCGTGACAGCGAAGCGCCGTTACGGCGTGCAGCTGGCGATTTATTATTATTATTATTATTATTATTATTATTCGTCGTATTTTCACATTGATGCGTTTAGCATCCGCATTCTGGGTTAGATTGGTCAATAGGCAGCATTCACTCTCACTCTTCACTCTCTCGGTATCGATGTGTGCCGTGATTCCGGAACACGCATACAAGACAGAAAGGTTGCAGCGAATCTTCAACTCACTGATTCAGAACCTGTGGACAATGACTACATACTGCCAGTCTCTGGCGATACTCGGTCCACATGGTTCAAGATGTGTTTACAGCTTTGGTATCGTCCTCAGCAAAAATGTTGAAGGCAATCTACCAGGTTGGATGTCAGTGAAAAACCAAATACATAAGGTTAGACGAACCTCTATTAGAATTGATAAGCACCGTTAGAAGACAAGGTGCGGTTTCATCGCATCGGTTTGTGCTCTAACCGAGTTCAATCCAAAGGGTACAGAAGACAATTTCTTTCGTCAGCTGTCATTGATTATCCGTACGGCGAAACACAGTGGTGACCGATTACTGCAACCATGTGTAAATCACAATTTTTAGAGTAGCAGCACCGTTCTCCAGCACAAAGGTTCACATCGCGTAGCCTACCGAATTCCTCGATGAATCGGATCACAAATGACCAGACGGTCATCAGTTACAGATGACACACATTAGTTGAAGACTCCCAGTGAATGTGGACCATCTACTAGGATTCGGACCATGCTCTAATGCGTTCACACTTACCGTTTCAAAGAAGCGCCTAACTCCAAACGTTCTTACTTGAACTTGCGTTCCGCAGTTCAACAATAATATGATCAAATGACCACCAGCTGTCATCACTGAATGAAATTTGCGAGTCAAATGGTAATAAGAACCGTTCCAAATGTGCCATGAGGAATGCTTTTAAAACCTAATGTACGACGAATCTGAGACGTGCGAACTATGTATGGATCTCTGAGGCATCGACCACTTAGACTGCAAACAGGTTACGCGGAGTACTAAGTCTCAGAATGTCGGTAATAGTGACACGTCTTAGATTCGATCTGGAACGTCTATGGGCGACAAGGGCAAGTGAGATGAAGAAAGCTACTGTTATTAGGAAGCGCCAAATACTGTTCCGACTAGTCTGAGGTAGGGGTCCAAGAAAGTCCACAGTTAGTAAGATGATAGCTAAAAAATATACGCAGTTGACCCATTCTCGGCCGTTTCGACTAACCCGTTGGGCGAAACATTTTGTAGCGCAGTTCAGTAGGACTTCTGGATCATAACCTCGTGGGAAGTTGATGTTACACCAGTTGATTTAGAAAAGATCCAACATGAACTCGCAGTGTTGGAACGAAGCATGGCTCCTTGACCAAATGACCCCCTCCATCTTTGCTGAAAGAACGTGGTGGCTCTTTGTTGACGAAACACACTGCTCTATACAACACGACTTGAGACACTGAGATGCCTATGGGATGAGGGGGACAAAATACCATCCAACGATCAAAAAGAAGGAGCAGACTGTGTGCGAAAATCAGCAAGGCACTAGCTTTATTTCCAATATCTGGGGAACTTCTTACGTGTATCATTTACGGTTGCATTGACCGCATACTTATTCTTAGTCAACTGTTATAGTAGAGATACACCAACGGACAACCGAGTAGGGTGATTTTCCTTAACATGGAATTCGTTTCTGACTGTTGATCGAGTCAGCTTGTGGCACTGCCTATCTATGAAGGTCGTGTATGGAAAAGTCCCTTCCATTCCGAGGTTTCTCTACTGTGACCTTTAAAGCAAGGCAAAGTACTAGGGGAAGCTTTCCCATGAGTTCTCACGACTAATGGGGTTGGTCAGGGTGGTCTTATATCTCCGTTCCTCTTCAACCTTGTGATCAAAATGAACACACATGACCTCGTGCTTTCGGACCTTTCTGGAGTGGAAATTCTGCCAGATTACCGAATGACGAAGCATGAGTATCCTGACGACATAGATTTTTTTGGGTTTGACGCAGTGGTTATGCCAACACTACTGGATAGACTGACGCGTAGTGCTGCACGTCTCCGCATGTGCTTTGCAAGTTTAAAGTGCAAAGTGTTGTTGCAACACTGGACTGACACACCTCCGGTTCTAGCTAGAAACGAACAGCCACTAGAAGTTTACTTACCTTGGTAGCTGTATCAAGTCTGGTAGTTATATCATTGAGGAGGTTACTTCAAGTATCCGTAAGGCGTATGTGACCTTTTGGATGCCCAATCATGTATGGATACGATGGAGGATCTAACTGTAAGTAGAACGTGTGGGACGCTGCGATAAGGCCGGTGTGAATGTATGAATCAGTGAGGTGGCCAGTTCGCAGTGAAAAGATTAAACGACTGGCCGTGTTTGATCACAAGGCAATTGTCTGTCTTTAAGTATCGGTGTTTTCAGAATACTGCTAACTTCTAATGGGAACACTGGGTGAGCGATGTTGAAGTTTACTAGTTGTTCTTTGGCAAAAGACTTTCTGTCACCTTACTGGAGCGTTGTTAAAGTGTACTCTTTCAAGTTACCCAGGCCATGTCTACCATATGCCCGTTCATAACCTTTCTCGGCGCGCATTATACGCTGTTTTTAGTTTGGCGAAACCGAGAAATGACGAGTCGATAACGTGGCATAAAGGTGTGGAGAAATCGACTGCGAGACTTGGATAAGGATTGTGTGTGTGCTGGCTTCGTGGATGGGATATATGGGAAGGTCCACATCAGTGGCTGGAGACGCTGTCAGACATGACGCAGTCGCGTATTCAATAGAGCTCCTGTATTCGGTTTTTTGCATCCCGCTGTTTATATCTCATACCGCAACAATTAATCCACTTTTCTTTGTATTCTGTTTCCGTTCTGCCTCGTTTTCCCCCCACCGTTATTTATTGTTATTTTGGTGACGTGGGTCGTAAAAACTGCATACACCGCATTTTGGTGCCCCGATCATAGTTGTTTAACTGAACTAAGCAATTGTTAGTATCCTCGTCCCGAGAGATCAATGAAATCGAACTTAGTCAAAAGCAATTGGACAGACGAACTATTTTGGATGTAAAAAGCTCCTAACAGTGTCCCAGACGGCATTCTGTTGCAACTGGTGTCAATCTCTTAGCTATGCCAGTGTTATATCCGCCTCGCTGCCATTGATCTATCAGTTGCCGTTTTTTAATAAGCCATCCGAAAGCCAATCTTTACCGGAGTTGCTATCATGGATACCAGATAATAGGCATGGGATAGCCATGGATTGTTCAATGCTTGTGGGGTCCAATTTAATCAGTACGACAATCAGGGAGCGAATGCTGTCGGTGGGTAACGGAATCGTTAACGTTGCAGTAAACGCATGTTGTCGCATATCTCAGAGTCTCTTAGAAGTGCATCAAAACGCCTGCCCCCACCCTCCAAAAACGCCGGGGTGTTGGCCAAACAGTTTGACGAATGAGCATGGAAATAAATGTGGGTGGGTGGGTGATGGGAGTAATCAAAATTTCAAGCTAGCCGCTGAATGTTCGCCCTAATGATTACTGATTACTGATTGGAAGCAGCAAGTAGAGTTTGCTCTGTGTAGCTGCATCAGTTGTCACACATGGACAAATACCCCTTATGGTTCGTAGAAAGTAGAAGTCACGATTAAACTCCACACAATAATCTGCCTCAACGGGGAATCGAACCCCGGTCCCAGGAATTCCCGGTCCGCTGCTCTACCACTGAGCTACCAAAGGGCTGACGATTAGATGCGCAATTTAATATATGACTTCTGCTTGGTGCGCGACGTATTGCCAATGAGCTCATAGTATCTGTCCTGATGTTGCAGATTGGCTCACTCACTCGTCACTTCCCAATGGACCGAATTAACCGTCCTTCTGATGTCCAAAGGGCGATGATAGATTACTTGTGGATGTTTGTGAGTATTGTGATGTTCGTAGAAGTAGAAGTCACGATTAAACTCCACACAATAATCTGCCTCAACGGGGAATCGAGCCCCGGTCCCACGAATTTCTGGTCCGGGACGGGGGTTCCATTCCCCGTTGAGGCAGATTATTGTGTGGAGTTTAATTGTGACTTCTACTTTTTACGAACCATCCGCTACTCACAAACATCGTTCAAGTAAATACCCCTTATGTTGTGTTCCGCTGCATATACTTTGCGCCGACAAAGCGTTTGTCAAGAAACTTCTTAAATTCCGACAGACTGCTTCAACTACGTGCTGCAGCAGGCGGTTCCATACATTCACAACTCTGCGTTCGAAACACGGTTGGTGAGCGACCCACTTCAAATCCGGTACGACAAGCTTATACCGGTGTCCTCATGTGCTACTTGGTGTGCGAGTATATAAACGGCCAACTACCAACAGTCCTACAGTAGTATACAACAGAATCGTTCGGATTGAAAAGAACGTCAAATCCATCAATGAAAAGCTCTCGGCAATAGACCACTTCTGCAACCTGCAGCGTCCCTTCTTCTGCCTGATAAACCCAAACTAGAGTACTTGCCCAAGGCTTCATACTTCATCTCTGCAGTTGCATCAGAAGGTTGTGAAGGTACACGCAGTCAGAAAAATGAAGTCGCGTTCAACGTGCCTGATAAGATCAAAATCGAAACCGTATAAAAGGTCGTGCTTGAAGTCAGAAACTTATGGTTCATAGGTTGTACATCCATTCGACTAAAGAAGAACTGCCTAAGCATTGCTGTCCGGTCGTGTTAAAGCTCTCTGAAGAAGCATATGCAGAAAATATCATTCGCTCTCAAAGTCTTATAACCGAAAGACCCGGGTTCGAAAGGATGATTTTTAACCACGATGAGACACCACTCCAGAGGGAAGTAATTCGAAGTAGACGATCACTGGTAGGCCCGAAAGAACATACTCTTGTAAATATGCACCGCCACGTAAGGCTGGATGCTGAAGTAGACCTTGACAATAGTCACTTCAACATACCACCCAACGTAGGTGTTGCACCTATAAAATCGGCACCATCTGGTCCGTCCAAAACAGCTTCCCTAGGAATATGCAGTATATTTGATACAGACCCAGTTCAGCCTTTGAGTGACATTTCGCCTCATAGTCCACAGAATCATATTAAATTTATCCCCACTAATGGTGAGAGTTCAGGCTCCACGAAGTTTGCCCAGCCACTGGGTGGATAGTATAGAGACAATGAGCCTGTGGATACCATACCTACAAACGCCAAAATCACTATCGGGCATAAATTAGTGCAATCTAGACCACAAGCGCCACAATGCAACACACCGCTTGATTCCCAGATAGGTAGTAAAACTAAAGGCCAACCACACGGTAAGCCCTACATGTCCAAGGCTGCAGTAAAGGTTGTTGGATCCGAACAAAAATCTCAAGGGATTCATGCAAAAAATGGCTACAGTCTGGGTTATCAAAAAAACAGTCTTCAACAACCTTCCGAAAGACGCCAGACGCAAACCAAATAGCATTTCTATCCAACACATTTACAAATGGTTCGATCGCTTCTCCCAACATCAAAGCTATCCCAATTCCTAAAGTGGTTCGTGTTACCCCAACACATTGTGCGTCCATTTCTTCTCCTCTCCTTCCGTTCTCCATGGGCACAGGTGCTTATCTTTACTACGATGGTAACTACAGGAGCAAGATTACATTCTCGCATGGAATCTTTATCTCACAACCCGTACCTCATTTTGAGTACCCACTCAGTCATGTAGTCGACCATCGCAATATGTTTCTACTCTTGGAGAACCACTACAATCCTGCGGCTGACATGTAATTACTTTTTTTGGGAACCCGCCGCGCCTCCTACCTTTCCTCCTCCCTACGCATATCAACCAGCTATTGGGATGCTGAATATACCACATGGTTCTTCAAGTCATGTACACTGCCAGAAACTTCCTCACTCATGTATACTAAGCCCAGTTCCCACTTCCGCCAAGCATCAGCAAACAATGCTGCATCATCCGTGGCCTGCACCACGGTGTCTGTAAATCGAAACCCCATACAATGGCTTAAGGTCCCATAGGTCCTTTGATACGGGCAACGATGAATACAGCCAAACTGAGCGTGAGCTTGCCTCTCAACAACCTTCAGAAAATACAGTATTAGATAATCATAACCCCTGCAGGCTGATGTTAGAGGCAGCAAGCCTTCGATCCCAAAATGATGTAGTTAATCTTCTTCTAACGTATGCTCGATCGCTGGCGAACAAGATGCATCATCCTTATCATCCTTCTCTTGATCACATGTGCTTGTAACGAAAACATCGTTTGGTTCGCAGTGAACAGAGTTACTTATTCCTGGCTGCCAGTGGCCGCCTTACTGGTCGAGGAGGCGGTTGCGTTGTGCACGTTAATGATGCTTTAGAAGCGAGTAGATTGGAGACTCTTCCGTCAGACAACTTCGAGGACTCGATCTGGATACAGGTTAAGATTAAATACTGTGGTTTTCTTGTTGGTTGCATTTACATGCCACCGGCGCTACCAAGGTCACATTAAACCAGTTGACTGAATTGTTCGAATGGGCATCTGAGATGCCGTTCTTTCAAAAAATTATAGATGGCGACCTCAACATGCCTGATGTTTCGTGATAGGAACGAACAACCCCCGCTAAGTATCGGAATGTTCTTTCGTCAGTAGTCACTCGTGGATGGACATAGCAAGGATGCTCTCCTACTAGGGACAGCCAATGCTGCACTTACGAGGGCCATGCAACGCACGCGAACACAGATACAAACTTGTCGTGCCGGATCTGAAATGTGTTCCCCACCCACTGTGCTTCGAATGGAGAGTGGTAAACATTTGGAACAGTTTACCTGAACATGTGATTGAGGCAACATCTGTGCAGCAGTTCAAAACGTTGTTAGATTTATATTTCACCACTATTCGATTCAGAGAACGATTGCACACTTACGATGACATATCACATTTGTGAGTCCTGAAATATCGTAAGTCAGATATTTTAAATGTTACATTAGAACGACAACGATATTCACGGTTGACAACTTTTATAACGTTTTTCACCATATTTCGAAAGAGTTGTACAGAATTCATTTATCTTGCTCTATAATAGAGTATTCAGTGTAGTTGACGAAGAGTCTGTTGCTA
>OX104068.1:11977536-12060957 GCA_944474145.2 Dicrocoelium dendriticum | reverse complement strand
ACGATGAATACAGCCACACTGAGCGTGAGCTTGCCTCTCAACAACCTTCAGAAAATACAGTATTTAGATAATCCTAATCCCTAGCCGATTGATGTTAGAGGCAGCAAGCCTTCTATCCCAAGATGATGTAGTTAAACTTCTTCTAACGAATGCTTGATCGCTGGCGAACAAGATGCATCATCTTTATCATCCTTCTCTTGATCACATGTGCTTGTAAACGAAACATCGTTTGGTTCGCAGTGAACAGAGTTACTTATTCCTGGCTGCCAGGTGGCCGCCTTACTGGTCGAGGAGGCAGGTTTGCGGTGTGCACGTTAATGATGCTTTAGAAGGCGAGTAGATTGGAGACTCCTTCGTCAGACAACTTCGAGGACTCGGTCTGGATTACAGGTTAAGATTAAATACTGTGGTTTTCTTGTTGGTTGCATTTACAGGCCACCGGCGCTACCAAGGTCACATTAAACCAGTTGACTGAATTGTTTCGAATGGGCATCTGAGATGCCATCGCTTTCATAAAAATTATAGGTGGCGACCTCAACATGCCTGATATTTCGTGGGTAGGAACGAACAAACCTCGCTAAGTATCGGAATGTTCTTTCGTCAGTAGTCACTCGTGGATGGACATGGTAAGGATGCTCTCCTACTAGGGGCAGTAACATTTTAGACTTGTATTTCACGTTTAACCTATCCAATGGACAAACACAGACACTTAGTAATTACCCTGGGAGCAATCATAAGGTCATTCAACTAACCTTCAAGGTTGCCAAATAACGGCAACGAACTCTCACTATACCCAGCAATATCGCATATTGGACTGGAACAGCTTCTCTCTGACTATTAGATCTCTTGACTGGGATGCTTATTTCCTTACAGACGGTCCAGCTATCGCCACTGATGAGTTCTAATAACATCTGACCTATTGCACTGACCTGCTTGCATCACTGCAATATAGAAAGCAGTCATTGTCTCATTCTCAAAATATTATTCCTAAAGCTGTCGCGGTGTGTTTAAAACGCTTGCGCCTAAGGTTTAAGCAAATGCATGGTATATGTGCGATCATACAAACTGATAAAATTTGCAACGACTTTCAAGACCGACATGAAAGAAAGTTTATGTCACAAGAGACACAAGCGCTAGCAGCTACCAGATGCTAATACATGTTACCTAGTCGTTTCTTAGTAAAGAGTCAGAACACGAGCAGCCAAGATGGACAACCTATAACCCATTGCTTAAGCAGACGGCAGTCTGACTACCGACCCTGATGAGCCCTGTGAATTATTTAATAAACATTTATCATCCTCGTTTTAATACAAGCACAGTTGATGCACAAGAAAGATTCCTCTACTCACCAGTGAAACAATAGATATACTTGAGTTCAACCAGTATAGAATTAGCAGGAAATAGCCGCCCTAAAGCACACTTTTCACCCAGGACCTGACAGCATATCACCATCGCTTAAATTCGCCTTGGTCCGATATTCCCCTATTCCAGCTAGGCATATTCCCCTAGTCAATTGAGACTGGTGTAATACCCCTGGCTAAGTAGAAGAGGGCCATGCCTATTACCACGACACAAAGGTGGATCCAGGTCATGAGCTGGAAATTACCGCCCTCACGAGCCATACTTCCAAGATGACTTCGCATTATGGAAAGAATAATCAAAGAAAGAGTCATGGAGTTTCCGAATTCACAAAATCTGAACGACAGATCGCAGCGTTGATTCCTCCGTGACCGTTTATGTCAAAATTGTCATTTTGAATTTCTGGACTACGTAACGAAGTCGGCTGACGCCTGGCAGTCGTTGGCTATTCTATTATAGACATGGAAAAAGCATTCGACCGCGTACCCCATGCAGATCTAAGAAAGTAGGTCCACTTATGGGTTTACCAACCGATTACTAGCATGACTGTCATCATTCGTTGTGTGAACACACCCAATGTGTCAGAGTTGGAAACTGTGCATCTGCACCTATACCAGTAACTAGCGGCGTCATACAGAGAAGCGTTTTATGCCGACTGCTATTCCTAATTTACATAAAAGACATTTTCCGAATCTTTCGATATGGCACAGCCTTTCTTTTCGCAGATGATATCAGAATTGTGTTCGCTTTTGATGGCACAAATGAACCAAACGGAGCTCTACGCCCTTTAGTGGTGGTACCGAGAGTGGAAAATGACATTCTCTGTTGGCAAACGTAAAGCTCTATTCGTCAGATGTAACAGTATTAATGACATAATAAGGTTAGATGACACGCCAATCACCTGCTGCACAACAATTCATGACCTCGGAGTTCGTTACTCAAGCTCTTTCACAGCTAAAGCGAGATTTCTCATAGCACGTATTTACAATATGGTACGCTTGATGGAGTTTAGGCTAGCTATGTATAAAGCATATGCACGTCCAGGCTTAGAATATTGTCCATTAGTATTCACAAGTTTAAAAATGCGCGACACAAGTGCAACGGTCCTTTACCAAATGGCTACTAGGGTTTGGATCCTTGACTTATCAATAACGGTGTAAACTGTAGAAGTTAGAACAAGTGTGGTTGAGAAGAATTAAGCTTAACCTAGTCTTCCTGTTTGATTTAGCTCATAGCAGTTCTGGGGAACCATATACTGTCCAGTTTGGCACTTTTCATCAATATCCAACTAGAACTACATCATCCAGCTTTTGCGTCCCTAGAGTGCGTACACGGCTGCGTTCCAAATTCTTTCTCATAAGATATACAACGTTATGCGAGAAGCTTCCCGAATGCATTAAATGCAAAAGCACTAAGCATAAACTTTGTGCTCAAGTGTTCAACCACCTCGCCGTAGAGGAGGTATTACGTATACTGGGTGAATCTACATCTCTAGACGATATGAGAAATGCCCTATAGAAGTTTAAATGTCGATGTTCACATCTACGACAATCAAAATCCTGCTCCGCTTAGATCTCATTTTGCACAGTAACCTCGTGACACTGCTTAGCTGTCACATTAATTTCATTTTTTCTATGTTCAGGGTTGTATTTGCACCCACTCGGGCTACCCGGTTGCCCAAGGTTAGGTTTCGGTTCACTTAGTTTCACTGGCTCTCCTAACCATCCTGCGTTGGTTACTGATCATCCGATTTGCTTTTTTACCTTGGTTTGAAAAAAGTTCACCTCTGTACTGGATGTCATTATATTTCAGATAGTTGGTTAACTATTCCTCTGATGAAACAACGGATGTGACCCAGGTTTTTGTCGCTCCACTTCGCCTCATCTTGGCCCTCACCATCTCAACCTTGATCAGACTTGAACGCTCGCCATCTACTAATGTCAAAACTGGCAGATTGGTGAAATGAGAAGTCAGATCCTTTTCCGTACATTATTATCATCTTGCTCTTCAATATTTCATATTCATTTAACCTGGCCTGAAAGTTAACCGTGTATCAGAGTGGCCCCTGTGATCTCGGATAGCCGGACTTACAGGATTTTCGACCGCCACTTCACTCTACCTTGGCCATCTCCATGAAAATCTCTTTTACCTGACTCCATTTCCCACCACCCGCCTGTTAAATCTTGGGCTCCGTGATGGGTGGACACCCAGCTGCTAGTTTTTGACAGACCTGCTCTTTCACGCTTATACTATTATTCGTACTATACCCTGGCGTAATAAAAGTTAACATCGTTCAGAATAACTACAGAGTTGATGGCTGGTGAAGCACACAATCCTTAATGTACCCCGTAATAATCCGGAGTATAGCAGCCATAAAGCTTTCCACTATAACTCATGACCGTATATATTATTGTGCTATACAACACTTTTTAGACTTCGTTCGACAATTTAGAAAATTATGTTTGTCATTATCCTAGGTCGCTGTTTCTATCATAGGTGCGTCGCACTGAATTGTTTGTCCATCTACCAAATGCTACCACTTCTGACAGGAAATGTTCGGTGGTGAAACCTATTCCGAAAGGCGGCGACCCTAGCAAAGTAGACAACTACAGGCCAATTTGTCTGACACCTATTTTGGCAAAGGTTGCTGAGAAAATCGTGAAGAAGGGATTGCTGCAGTTGCTACAGTCAAACGAGGTCCTGACGCCCGCACAGCACGGTTTTATGCAAGGTCGCTCATGCATTACGAACCTGCTTGTGACGAGGCATGAGTGGTTGAAGGCAATAAGCAAGGGGAATTCTGTCGACGTGATATTCATCGATTTCAGTAAAGCGTTCGACAAGGTCAGCTATGAGGTTCTCCTTCACAAACTCATGATGTGTGGTGTCGGTGGCTCACTGCACCGGTGGATCCGCGACTTTCTTGTTGGACGAAAGTGGAGGGTACAGGTCGACGACCATCTAACTGACTGGTACCCCTCTACAAGTGGCGTGCCTCAAGGCACTGTGCTGGGGCCCACTCTGTTCCTGATCCACATCAACGATCTACCGCAGCTTCTCCGGTCGCCGTGTGCCTTGTTTGCGGACGACATGAAGATTTGGAGAGAAATTGACGCTCCCGATGACTGTGGCCTACTTCAGCAAGACCTCAACCGCCTATCCACATGGTCTGCAGAAGTTCTTCTCCCGGTCAACCCAGCCAAGTCTGTATTTATGAGCCTGGGGAAGGGTGCTAACGGCCGAACCTACACCCTTGACGGCCAAACGCTATATCCCACACCCTCCGTGAAGGACCTAGGTGTACTCTCACGCTACGAATTTGATGTCTCGTGCACATCACGAACTGGCTATATCGTAACGGACTGCGCATGCTTTCGGCGCTCAACACGTAGCTTCGGCACATGGTCAGAAGAGGTTGCCACTCACTCTCTTCTCTTCCATCCTTAGACCAATGCTAGAGTACGGCTCGCCCGCCTACTTTCCTATTACCCGAAGCGCAGGCACAAAACGATCGAACGGGTCCAACACCCGTTGCTACCAGGCTTCATCCCGAGTTTACGTGACTTTTGCGGTATGAAGACCGGGTGCGCACGAAACACTTGGACTCTACACCTTTGTTCCTACCGTCTGGATGCGAGTCTACCCTCATTATGACCTACCGTATTCTAATTCTCGGTGACTTCCCTCCATGCTAAGGCCAATGCTGCACTTACGAGGGCCATGCAACGCACGCGAACACAGATACAAACTTGTCGTGCCGGATCTGAAATGTGTTCCCCACCCACTGTGCTTCGAATGGAGAGTGGTAAACATTTGGAACAGTTTACCTGAACATGTGATTGAGGCAACATCTGTGCAGCAGTTCAAAACGTTGTTAGATTTATATTTCACCACTATTCGATTCAGAGAACGATTGCACACTTACGATGACATATCACATTTGTGAGTCCTGAAATATCGTAAGTCAGATATTTTAAATGTTACATTAGAACGACAACGATATTCACGGTTGACAACTTTTATAACGTTTTTCACCATATTTCGAAAGAACTGTACAGAATTCATTTATCCTTGCTCTATAATACAGTATTCAGTGTAGTTGACGAAGAGTCTGTTGCTATTGGGATCGTCGTTTCATTCTGAAGTACCTTTCTCACAGGGTAAACCTACCGGTATGAGTCCGCATTTTTAGATATCCCAAAACAACTACTAGGAAAATTACAAGAACGCTTGCCAAATTTGATATATTCAATGCAAACTGTTGCCTATATGTTTGGATAATTCTGCCAGATATTTAAGCTTTGATTACTTTTACTGGTAATCACCTTATAGCCATCCCTTACTTATCTTGATACTAGTGTTTATTTTATTTTCTCCCTCAGTCCACTACAAACTGGGACTTTTGAACGTGTTTTAATCGATCGATGAAGTTGGATTACGTGTCAGCGGGAGTTTGAAAGAATAGCTCATCTACGGAAGTCCCATTTCCGCCTTCTGGTCAGAGTGCGCTGGTCCAGATCGACGGGAGATCCGTCAACAGAATACATAACCACAGCACATTCTTCTACACTTCACTCTGACAACGTGCATGTGTGAAACTGACATGGATATAACATAATGCATATTCCGTAGAGGGGACTAAATGAAAAAATCTGTAAATATTTTGATCTTTCCCTATGTGGGAATAGTCCTTTACATCGTCAAGAAATAAAGGACTTATTTAGTTATTTAAATTGTTCCAGGCTCAAATGCCGTTGCCAATTTCATACGGAAGTTTCCCATAACAAATTTCATGATAGCAAAAAGGAACAAAATTTCCAAATGATACTCTGAATTTAGATATCCCGGGTATTCTCATCAGTCGTTCACACACAACCCGTGGAATGATGGTGTTGGGTTTAAAAGGAAACAACGTTTAAGATCATTCAAATTAAATTTGAAACCATCAAAGAACCTTATCAAGGCAATGCGAAGCTGGTCATAAACTCAGACCGTTTGCACAAATTGGGTTTCAGTCAATGAATTGCTGAAGCTTCAGGAAAACGAAGCCAGCAGGCATACCTATGTCTGTTGATTATCCTGAAGGATTCGCGAAGGTTTTGGTACATGCAGCAGTCTATGATGTACTGAGCAATGGAACTTGTCCGCAGTTTGGGACCATTCGCAACCATATTACGTGGAATATGCTCTGAAAGCCTAATCAACAGCCTTCTTTCAGTTCGGCCCACGTACTCGCTGCCACAAGTGCAACGAAAGAGGTGAACACAGAGCACATTCCACGTAATAAGGTTGCAAATAATCCCAAGCTCCCGACAGGTTCCATTGCTCAGTACATTCTAGACTGCTGCACGTGTCAAAATGCCCGCATATCCTTCAGGATAATCAATTGACAGAGGAGTGTTTACCGGTTTCATTTTGCTGAGGCTTCAGCAATTCGGTGACTGAAACCCAATTTGTGCCAACGAACTGAGTTTATGACCAGCCTCGCATTGCCTTGGTAAGATTCACTGGTTATTTCAAATTTAAACTGAATGACCTTGAACGTTGTTGTCTTTTAAACGCAACACCATTATTCTACGGGTTGTGTGTGAACGACTGATGAGAATACTCGAGATATCTAAACTCACAGTATCCTGTTGAAATGTTGCTCCTTCTTACTAGCCTGAAATGCATCGATGATGTTAAACTTAGAAGAAACATTATACCGGAATCGTAGCCAAATGAGCGCGAGGCAAAAGAACGCTTTGGGCAGGTCACTGACATATGGTATTGTGCGTGTCCAGTTGCTCGTGCAATCCACCCACTGGTTGATGAACGGCAGCGAGACAAGCGAGCGCGCTGGCTACACAAACGAACAGCTAGTGTGCATGTGTGTTCGATCGGAGATGGCGACACGGACACCACACCTCGGTCTTGTCAACCGAGTGCCAAGTGCGTGGGCAGGCATCGTGTTCAGGCTTGCATGTGTGAAAAATGAATGTGCATCGTTCATGGTCGCACCGACGTTTCAATGTCACCATTTCAACCACCTATATCAGTGGTTCTCAACCTTTCTGAGGTTGTTACCCACAAACCGGGTTCACCATAAACAATTAGTTCCAAAAGTTTTGGTTTAAACTACTAATTGCCTTTTTCGCTTTAAATTACGAGTAACGAATAATAGTTTCAATTAATTTTTATCATTCAACTAAAGGAAACACTAGTCGTTGAGCAATGTTGGAATAATCAAAAGGTGATGTACGTTAACGAAATGGTTGATATTGTTTAGTTCCAATAATTTCTGGTATATCTAGTGCGGTTTCGGCTAATGCACATAGCAAGTCACACTCTAAGTTCATTCGGCTCCTTGTTTTGGTGTATGATCCCTGATCAAACATGACCTGATGTCAGTGGTTTCTCATTTGTTTCAAACATCTCTTCCAAATCGGTCCTGGATGACAGGTTCCCACCATCACTCAGAATCGATACGTTCTGAAGAGTAATCACCTGTTTTGTCCGTTCTACCTTGTAAATATTCGCTTGCTCCTTTACCTGGCCGGCTGACCTATGCTCTCATCTGGGTGCTCACTCAACTCCAATTCGACCCAACGAACATCGGCCTGACTCAAAAGAACAGCGATCGCCGAGAGATCCGATAGAGGCGCCATCTAGTTGCTGCTTTGAAGGCTTGTGCCCGTATTTTTGGCAATAAAATTTATCAACGGAAGTTGTCTAATTCACTGAACACTTACCAATGACTAGTCACTGATTGCTAATCAATAGTGATTAGGTATTCGGCTACCTCACTTAATACTGATGGCTTTGTTATTAATGTTGTTTGGCGACAGACTTATAATTACCTCAGTAAAACACCATTTCATCCCCTTGGGGGTAATTACCCACAGGTTGAGAACCACTGACCTAGATGAAGCGCTCTATGCTAAACTCAACGGGTTAGACGTTTACGCTGTCGGTTAATCAGGTTGGAATGCAAAAGACCCACTTGACAAGATAATTCACCATGTGTTGACTACGAGTCGCAACCGTAGATGTGGAAGCGAAAACAACAGGTGGACAGCCGCTGTTTCCACCGAATTCAGATGGTTGGTAACAAGGGGCTCTGATCAAGAATGTGGAAGTTGCATTAGAATTGGAGTCAGACGCTAGTATACTCGGGGTGAAAGCATTGTCCCGTTTGTGTTGCTTCCAAGGTGCTCGCCGCCGGGTTTTTAAGGAGCTCAGCCTGGTACGCGAACAAAGTATACGTGAAGAGCAAGCTGGGTTCCGCTCCGGCCGGAGCTGTATCCATTACATGTTCACACTCCGTCAAATGCTCGAGCGTCGTCAAACATTTGGCCGGGTAACGATCGTTGTCTTCTTAGACATAAGAGTCGCAGTTGTCTACTGAGGAGGGGTGTCCGAGAATTGTCACCATTTTCAAGCCATCTACTCTCAAAGCTCGGACCGAGTGCGGGTGTACGGTGGACTTCCGCCCCCCCCCCTTTAGTATCACCAGTGGCGTGAGACAGGATTGCACCGCATTCCCATTCTTGTTCAATTATGCTATGGATGAAATCCTGCTTCCTGGGGACCGACTTCAGGAGTTGGAGTATGCAGACGACATCACCGTAATCTAAAACTTCTCACAGGCAGCCCAAAATGTCCTGTATAAATTGGAGGTATCTGTCTCCCAGTTTGGAATGACCTTTGCACCATTGAAATGCAAGGTCATGCTGCAGGATTGGCTAGGCGCTGCTCCTATCCTTACCCTTTCAGGTCATTCGTTAGGAAGTGGTAGACAAGTACGTTTAGCTCAGAAGCTGCATCAGGGCTAAAGGTTTAACGGATGAGGTCTCTTTGCGCGTCTCCAAGGCTCGGGTTGCTTTTGCTAGTCTCCACCATCTCTGGCGTCAAGGCGATCTGAGTCTCTATCTGAAGGGCCGAGTTTACAATGCCACGGTGAGAGCAGTCCTGCTCTATGACTGCGAGACTTGGCCTGTTTGCGCAAAGGATGTTGAGAGGCTGTCTGTTTTTGATCACCGTTATCTTCGGAGAATTTCTAGTGTATGATGGCAACATCACTCTAGCAATGAAGATGTTCGACGGAGGATTTTCAGCTAGACAGACTGCCGGCCACTGAGCAGCATAATTGCTCTGCGCGGAATTTAGTCGTTTGGGCATGTTCTTCGCATGCCTACTCATCGTTTACCTCGCCGTGCTATCTTCACGCGCGCAGACGTCGGCTGGAAGCGAAAGCAAGGTGGCCAACATATGACTTGGGCCAGGAGCATGAAGGGGCTAACGTCAAAGTTAGCCGTGGTCGGGCGTTCTCGGCTACCTGGCTGGGGTGTGAAGTATCAGAAACATGCAAGACTGGACACATTTTCGGATACGGCAAGAAACCGTGCGCAATGGAGGACCTGCTGTGACTCTCTATTTTCATGAAGATCGGTTTTTCTCGCTGTATGTTTATGGTATTTCCCGTCCGTTGTGGCATTATGCAGATTCTTGTATTGACCGTACTGACCATATAAGGTTTGGCGGGCATATATATATAATATATATATATAAATAGATATATATATATTATACTATATATATATGCCGAGCTTGATGTCGCATATACCATGCTTCTTCACCCCCACTGAACATGGGGTGTGTGGATGGACCTGTTGATGGTGCCGTGCAAGCCACCCATGGTCCCTCTGTAGGCACAGGCGTCCTGGGCTGTCCTATGGAGTCCGCAGTGACAGGCAAATGAAGAACCGGATGCCACCAACCGTATGTGTACACAAAAACTATTTGAGGCAACAAATTAGCTTGCTTCGGTCTTCACTGGCATGTTGTTCGGTGTTACAATTTGCGCCATGTATATCTAACCGTGCGTGTTCGGTTTGTATTGCATTTCTGACTGATGAGAGCCACTAAAATGTTGACATATCGCAACATTTTCCTGCTTTGAAAAAGAAATGAGTTGGTTGCTCACTACCCCAACTGACTGATAGAAGCCCTTAGATCGTTGCGAAAAACAGAAAATCACTTCAATGTTGGGCCTTAGAGTACTCGCTGTGTGTCTGGATTGCAACACGCAATCTCAGTTGAGGCCACAGTTTACTCGGTAAACTCCCTCTCAATCCAGTTCGGAAAACGGATTACTCGCAATCATCCATAGAGACAACAGAAACGTCGGTACACGCGAAGCAACATAGTTGAATGGACGGATGTGGGACAATGGAACATAGTGTAAGTCCAACAGCAAGAGGGTTCCAAATAGCCAAAAGGACGATATCAAGTTGGACAAGGGCAAGCGGAGAGTCCACAGAGGTAGGATACACAGAGACAGAGTCACCCAGAAATAAGGTGATAAGGTTAAACGAAAAGTGCCCAACGAACAGTTTCATACACTCATGGACAAGACATCGATGTAATCAAAGCCGCAGTGCCAAGAAAATAGTTCACTCCAAGATATGCGTAAGCGATGACAGAGTTATTGTAGTGGCGCGGAAGACAAGGATCGTAGGGAAAACTGGAAAGCCACAAGAACGAGCGAGGAAACAGGCACAGGGGTCATGCATGAGATCGAATAGCGCAACGCAAGCTCCACAGAACGAGCAGAGAGCGGATCGCGAGCGACGAACGGTAACGAGTCTAAGCCAAGGAGAACAGATAAGTTGTTTGTCGAAAGTTTAAGAAATCAGACAGAAACGCCTTTGATGTACTCCTGAGTAGGGGATTTGACAGTGCATCCAGGAGCGACCCCAAGCCGATTAAAGCAACCGCAAGCAAGCAAATCATGAGCCTTAGAAAAACTCCAGGCTGGTCAGAATGCGAGTTACGGAAGATAACCCACCGAACCAGACAAGCGGCCAAATCCACGAAAGTTGAAGAGAAACGACGCACGAATCTGACATGTAGTTATTCCCCATATATGTTGTGTTGCGGGACGGCAACATGATCGATATATATGCGCGCGTGCGTAACAGCTTGGCTAACCGTGGTGAGACTCGATCTGGTTGGTGTAGCACAGAACGAAATGTGTTACAAATCGGACTCTAAGTGTAAATAAGAAATCAGTGAAGTTGGCTCCTGTTTACCTTGCCAAAGTGTGCCCGTGTTGCAGTAATCTCGTGAACAACCTATGGTTACGGTGGGTTAAACTCGGCCGTCACGATGAAGCTGACGAATGTCTATGGATTAGGCCGGGAGTGAAATGCTCCATACGAAGTTTTCAGGTGGAGCAAAACCTTTTTCTGAAATGGATAGCCAATACACACTTGCAAAGCTAATGAATAATCACTACAACTTATCCTAACCCGATGGGGCATCGAATTCATTCCGAACGGATGAGGAAACGGGTCGGCGACCATCTTCTTGCGAGGCAGCTGTTACTACACAATGCCACAATACCGCGGAATACGCGGTTGCCGTTATCCCCAGGTCACCGATTTGAATCCGTATGGACGCGGTGACCTAGCGGTATATCTAGTCCATGCGCGACTGGTAGTGGTCGCTTGGCAGCAAAGTGTCGGTAAGGTGTGTCGGCATACTGCTGATGCTTTTTTTGCTTGGGAAAGGGGTAGTGTTCGCAGTAAACACGTAGATGGGTCGAGATGTGGTGGATTGTTTCGAAAGTAATGTAAGGCGATTGAACCATCATATTCTTATCAGACATGCAAAGAGTAAATTCGACAACATTCATATGCTAAACTTCACGGGTCCCTGGTGCTCTAACAGCAGTTGGCAGAGATGAGAATATCATGCATAGCACAGGCATTAGCAGTATGCAGATACGCAGTACCGACGCTTCGCTGCCGCACAACCGCCACCAGACGCACGTGGGTTAAGGTTACTGCGAAGGTCGCCAGGCCCCATACGCAGGCTCGAACTCACGCCTTCGGATTACAAGTCAAAGTTGTGATCCTTAAGACTACGGGTCGGCTGATCACAGCAGGACAGTGTAACTATTGTATTGTCGCTGGCTAGCGATCCCATGAAAAACACACTGAGGAGGTCGACTCACTGAGAGTGTGGATGCATTCTGATTCCGAAAAACAGCGCGAAAAATGGCCGCCGCTCCAGCGGCACTGACGCGTCGCCGGTTCATAGATGTGGGCTGCGGGCCTCGACAATCGTGATCAAGTTCGTTGCGGTGAGCAAGACAGAAATTTAACCCACAACGGGCGCAAGGGCATAGTACCGCTTCACGTTTCTTGCATCTCGGTTGGGAACAGGCGTTCGAAAAAATCTGTGGCAGGAAGAGGAGAAGCCATAAGTAAGTTATATTGGCTAATGACGTAGATTCGAGATACCAAAAGCACTATCGCACCGATTGAGATCAATGCGATCAATGGATTATTATATATATATATATAGAATATATTAGTTAGATATATAATAATATCTATATATATATATATATATATATATAATATATATATATATATATTGCAATACATTATCTAAGGCATTTCTTACGATGTGACTTTCCATTGACTTAAAGGCCTCCTTTGTACTGTTTATGACATATAGTATAGTATAGTAGTATTATAGTAGTATAGTATAGCATCGTATAGTAGAACCTCCTTAAGTTGACCACTTGAGGTACTAGAGCAAAGTGATCAACATACGGATGGCCTTTGCCAAAACTTAGCGTTACCTACTTTCCCATTGTGAGTAGTATGGTAGGAAATTTATTTTCACATAAGCCAGTTCCGAACATGTTTGACGAGGTCTCACGGAACGGTAAACGCAGTTCAACCATACGGAGTTGTAATAAATACAAAGACAATGTGTATTTTGCGTTAAATCAATTTTTGAAGAAAAAGTCAATCTTCTGTTTTTTCTCAGCACGAAAATAACCGAAAAAGCATTCCCAGCCCAAGCTACAATAGTCAGCATGCTTGGATATGTGTAGCGATGCACGCAGTTGAAATGCGTCTATCTCTAATCCAAGACCGAGACTAACATAGAAATTCAAATGGTTATGAGAAACTGTCCTTTGAGATTATCTCGTCTTGTGAAGTGCACAAGTGAAGTATTATCTCTTCCTTTTTCGTCGACTTTCGGAAAGAATAACCATGGTTTCTGTTGTGTCTCCAGGCGTTCGACTTCTTAGATTGCGCCCCACGAGTCGAAAAGATAACGCACCGGACAGGAGGTATATTTGCAGAACACTAAACGGGCCGGCGTGGGTATGAAAACACTCTAAGTCCAGTTCCAATCACGGCTGAGGGCTAATTTGAATTGATCGATCTCAAAGAACCACGGGACGTGTGAGGGGTATGTAACAAGCGGTAGTAACAAATGTTCTGCAACATGGAAAAACACTAGTCTGCTTGTAACTAAGACTGTTCTAATGCAAGGCACACGGTTCTTGTGGGAAATCGCGCACTTACCTTTCCGAACAAGTAAATTTGTTTCGTTTTTGTGCGCATTTGACTTTGATCTGTGTGAAATTCTGTTTTCCATCCAAGTTACAAGATTTGGCCTGAATCAGTGGCGCCAACTCGACTTGATTTTCAGACAACGCGATTTTCCTTAGAGCAGGCCGTTCGAGACCTAACAGTTTCTACCAATTATTGAGGTGGAGGTTGCCGTAGCAAACTCAGAATAGGTGAAATAATATATTACACAGGTCGATTGCAGTTACTTTGCGAGCATCTTTGAACAGCCTGAAGCTTAGCGCAAACTGCTGTCACAGAGTTGGGGCAATACCACCAGTGTTCAAAAGAGCCGAGCAACCACCCAAACTGGTTCGGTCAATTTGTCTATATAGGTGCGTGCATCACCCATGGTAGTCACTTTATCGAAAAGGTTCGCGCATCCATCGGTAAGACTCATGTGTCCTCCGAAAGCTACAACATCCGCGTCCACATGTCCCGTCGGACATGGAGCAGTTACCAAGTTAGTGAAGTTACCAGATCCCATTTCTAAATTCTAAACTGTAACTTTTCCATCAGATGGTCTTAACCTTTTAAGTGTTCCAGTTGGGTATTATTATACATATTATTAACGATCAATTTTGGTTTGGTTACGTGAGTCAACGCAGTAAGATCAATCAGATCCCAATACGGCGATAATAACTGAACACGGAACCGAAAGGCAGTAAGAAAGGTACCAGCAGTACGCCGGTGCACAGTGTCGACGTCTCGGTGCCGCGCAACTACCACTGATCGCACGTGGGTCGCCCAGTTCCCTACACAGCCTCGAAATCACGACCTCGGGTCACAAGACAGGTTTGTGCTACTTAAGGCTACTGGCAGGCGAAAGTCACAAGCAACCCAGTATCGTTCTGCGAGTGGTAGCCGCCGTGGACAGGGAAGCCAGCTATACGAGTAACCGCAATGTATGTCAGAACACATGAAGGATCAATCTAAGTGTACAAATTGTAGCCCAATTTCCGACTGGCCACCTCAAATCAAGAGGGTTAATAATAATAAGAATAATAATAATACGTATATTCCCCGATTGTACGAGAAGCTGTCCCTGGGTTGTGGACAGATCGTGGGTGCAATAATTAGCATGCTTATGTATGACTGGAATATGCAATAGGGGGTGTATGATTTCAAAATAATTCGGAATCACATAACCTTTGTTGTTGCTGAGTTCTTTGTGCCATCTTTAAGCATTGATTATATATGCTTTGGTCCATCCTGAAAGAACTCGTGTGGCGATTTACCCGATGGAAACATGGTCATTATCTGGTTCGGGTCAAGGCTAAAGGATTGTGAACTGTTAAATATGAGCTAAAGGGGAATTTCATAGCTATGACAAGATAAAATATTGAAACGAATGTAACAAAACGAGTAGGGTGAGAGTAGGACTAAAGCTGTCACTACTGAAAGCGGTTAGGAGTAGTAGTGGTAGTAGTAGTAGTAGCAGTAATAGAAGCAACGGATTAATAAACAGACACAGAGTCAAACGAGATCATGAACCTCAGCGGATGACAAGTGGAAGCTCCGCAGCATCAGTATCACGACCCATTAGTTGAAGATGAGAAACACACTTCAGCTGTTGTGTCACAAAAAGAACGACAGCCTTTTCGTCATTTCTTCACAAGCCATTTATTGTTTTTTTATATCTATTTCTAATTGTTATGTGTTAAGTTTCTGAATCTACTGGTTCCGGTTGCGCACCATACCCGGACTTGCTTCCAGCCATCGGCACTCTTCGTCCTTCAACCATCAAGATGTAGATCCAACGGTGGCAAACGTGAAGTCAACAGTTTTATATGCTATCGCTAGGCGGATGGTTGACGACCGCGTGGTCACTTGCAGTCGAGTAATGCACGAGCGAACAGAGCGCGATAAAGCAAATGTTCAGCTGACACACAGGACGTCGCCGAACCATTTTAATTGGTGTAGCAAAACCAGCTTGTTGAAGGGAAAACCCGCATTCTTTAAGACACGACGTCTGGTTTTAGTGTTGCGTACGTTGTTGCCACCACACATGAGCAATCCTTCTCTAGCACCCATTGTTGTCCACGCGAACTGGCCATGGCTAGCTTCCATATATCTACACCGCCAGAACATTAGCATTGCAAACACGACCCTTTACCAAGAACCATCCTGACGACGCCACAAGTGTTGCAGATTGACAAACGTAGACGGGGCCTTGGCGATGCGGAGAGGAATTTCCTTCCTGTGAGCGCCACCAGCAGACACGCAGCTGCTTAGGTCGAGAAAGTTGTCAACGTGTTCAAGCTGTGTGCCTTCAAGAGTGAGCACGGGAAAAGAGGAAGTGACAATTCTGGGGTCGCGCTTTGCACTTCGCCGGGACGAAGCGCATTCCGTACTTAGATGCCTCAATCGCCAAACGGTCTAGAATGGTTTGCATGCTCTGTCAGTCGCCACTAAGTAGAGCGATATCATCGGCATAATTTAAGTCGGTCGCTCGCCTAAGCGGTGGTAGCTGCTGACCAAAATATTGGTAACCGTCTAGAGCTCTCGACAGGACGTCTTCAATAGCAAAATTGACAAGGAACGGGGACATAGGGCAGCCATGTCGTACATCGCTATTGACAGCGAAGGACGACGAAAGCCTGCCACAGACCCTCACTTTGCCGGAGACCTGGAAGTAGAGGGCGCGCAGGACGGTAGTATACTTTTCTAGGACTCCGTTCTTTAGCAAGCAAAATCATACTGTAGGCCACCACTGGTAGAGGTGGCGATGTTCAAAGATTTCGCAGTGAGGACGGAAGCCAGCTTGTTCTTCCAGGTACTGTGATTCACGAATCGGGGATAGTCTATGAAGTAGGATGGATAGCTTAGGGCCACCGATATGAGATCCCCAGGTGATTAGCGGACACAGTGCGGGCACCGTTAAGTAAAGATCGGGAGAATAATTGACTCGTCTCAAGAAGAAGGTGCATTTCCTTCATGCCAGATTTCGGAGAACAATGTTATCTGACTGAAGATAACTGCACCACTATATTTGAACAGCTCCGAAGGAAGTTCGTCTGAGCTGCCAGCATCGAGTCGGTTGAAAAGCCGAATCGCAATACAAAGTTCTGCTTCAGTAGGTGGATCAAGTGTAACGACCCAGGGCGGGCAGCTGGGTTTGCAGGAGATACAAGTGGGTGGTGAGGCCGAGTGAGCTGGGAAAGAAAATTTTCGGCCCATCGATCCGGACGCCTCTGTAGGTTAGCAACCGGCGAACCGTCAGCTTCACAAATAGCCTCACTGACACCGGGGTTACTGTGTGCCGTGGAACAAATAAGAGCTTGCGAGTATTGCCAGATAGAGCAGCGACCTTCATTTCCGAAGCACGCTGAGATCACCAGCATGTGCGATCACTGCGTCATCATCATCATCATCAACAGCAGTACATCAGCCATTTGAACTGATGCTTCGTTGCCATACAACCACGAGGACCTATGAAATAAAAAATAAGAGGGAGAGAAGGGGGACTTACCTGAAAACCTTAATGCCGTAAGCAAACATTCAGGGTCAAGGCGCCTACACCTTGTGTAGACAACATACCGTCACAAATAGCTGGCTGTCGTGCAAAGATAAGTCGATCACTGAGTAGGCTTTGTTTGAGCTGCGACTGAGAGAACGGTGCACATAATTATGATTAGAGTCCACAGGGATATTTCTGCAGTGGTCAGATCCAAGGAACGCAATTGCAATGTGGTCAATCTGAGACCATGACTGAGTCGGAGATGGTAGACGCCAAGTAGCGGAACGTCTACTCCAATGTCTGAATCAGGTGCTTGAGAGAAACAGACGATTGTCTCCACGTAGTGTGAGAAGTCTTCCTCCATTATCTGAGCGGCGCTCATCGAGCGCTTAGTGACAACTGGTGACTCGTGTGACAACAGACAACTAGCAAGTGCCAGATCTCCAGCAAGGATGACAATATCGGATTCGTAAGCTCTACTCAAGAGTTGGTGAGGTTTACGATAGAAACGTCCTTGACCGAGTCACAACTGCAAGCAGTTGGAGCGTAAGCTAAGATTATAAAGATGATAAGAAGAAAATCATCGTGTCAGCCTAGTCCTAGAAAATCCAGCTCACTTCCGTAGGTAGCACAGTAAACAAAAACTAAATACCTAGCAGAAGCAACATAACGGATGAATATTGCCTTTGATGGAGAGTTGCTGTGAGGGATGCTTTAAAATGCAGTGTGAAAGTTGAACCGGTGTGTAGTTCCGAAGCTACTATGTAATACTGGAAGTAAAACCATTCCGAAATAACAAAAGAAGCGTTCGTGTTTCCAACTGCATAGGGAAGCCCGTATGCCACGTAGTTTCACTCACTTTACCCTTGAGCTCCAAAGCGGGTTTAGATTTGCAGGCAGTGTCAATGTGTTGACCCACACGTTCATCTGGCAATTCGTCAGGTTTCACAGGTACAATAGCATTGCATAAGGGACAAATGGGCACCTGTTTGTCATGAATGATAGGCGATGGACAGCTGTGTTGTGACTGAATGTAATGATCTTTGCAAAACAAACCATGGCACCCCGCGCATCTAACCGGTAGAAAGTCTGCTGGATGAGATTATAACTGTGTGTGGCACGTACCAAGTTGCCGACAACTTTTGAGAGCGCAATTAGCGCCAAGTTCAGGGAACTCCATGATATTACTCGTTTATTCGGTCTCAAGGATTGAGTAGACAAAATAGCAAGTTATCTGAAAGCAGAATATCCATTGGTAGAATGAGAATTCGAAGAAGTGCATACGAGTACGACTAAGGAGGTCCAAAACAAAGAACCAAGGATATTCATCGCCAGAATAGAACGAAAGTGCTGAAAGGGAATCAGCATAATAACTTGTCTGTTTACGAAAAGTCTGTAAGTGCAATGCCGGCGTTCCATGAGCCTCATCGAGGGTATAGAGCAGCAGTGTACACAGCCCATAAGTAAAACGAGTCCACGGGGACATACTTCATAGAGTGGGAAAATGAGACCAAAATGGTAGACCAAGAACTGCAGGGAAGCATTCCAAGTACAAAGATGGCTTGTCCAAAATGACGGAAAACGATGAATACCATGGTTTTGAGGAGCGTTCTTCTGAGAAACGTTTGTCTACTCTACTAAATTCCACAAAAACGCCGATAGATGAGGCAAAATGAAGAAGTTATGGCGCCCAACACATTCACGCATGTATAGTAAAAGTATACATCTAATAGATGATATATGTTAAAAAACATCTCCATTTGATGGGCGCTTCAAAAGCAATAGTACCCAAAGTGAAGTTCGGACTACCACAATCTCATTTCACAGCATAATATAATTGTACATCATAATTTCGCTTGTTGCCTAGTAGCCAGCTGTTAGCTTTCCGGAACGATGCCCATCCGTTGCTAGTAGGTCAGCTGGCATGCAACTGTTGCATTTATTTTCTTTTTTTCTTCTATGTATTGCGGCACAGTAGCTGAGGTGTTTTACACTCCTAGCTAACGTGCATAATGATGATGATGATGAAGTTCGGACCGAATTCGTGGTATCACGCTGGACACGAGGCCGTACAAACAACTGTATAATGAAACATACTGAAGCGTATACAACTACACACGACATACCATGTGAGTAAAACGCTGTGTGCCGCAAAAGTCAGAGTGCTATCGGTTGAGTTGTACAATAATACCCTTTCCAAATAGCTGATAATGAAAAAGGTATAGTGGCGAAGTTTCCTGAGCTTCTGACCAGTAATTTGAGCAAAATTTTGTAACAATGAGCTACTGCTTCATTTGGCATCAGCTTCCTCCTCTTTCTTCTCATCATCATCAGCGGCGGCATATAATTAGGCTGAAATGATGCTTCGATACCATACAACCGTGCTGAACAAACTAATTAGGAACATTAAGAGGAGAATGGGAACTGGTGTAAAACCTAGGTGTTACAGGAGACCGTTCGTAGTAGCCTTCGAAGTCAGCTCTCTGTCTGAAGCAGCGCAGAGAAGACTGGTCGTATGCCGCCTGTAGCTGGTTGGCTAGCCAACGAGAGTGAGCCAATAACATCGTTTTGCTTTGAAGTGGACCAATCAGAATGACCTGCCCTGAAGCCCTCCAGTAAGCGCACTACTTGAACGGCCAACAGGCGAATTTTTGCACATCTAGTAATTGCTACAGTCAGGGACTTACAATTATGTCTTTTCTCATATGAACCATTTATTTTGACCCCATATTTTGACTGTACATTCTGTCTTCCGAGTGCTCCATACAAGTTCCGCCAGAGGCCTTTGTCTTTTGATTTGTATCGTGACCAGAGTGGCTACATCGGTTATTCGTAATGTCAGAGGAAACACAACACTAGCCGCTTGAGATAAAGATCCAGGGTCAAGATACCCAAAGTCAACCAACATCCCAAGCACATGGATATCGTCCGAAAACAAGACAACATTAGCGAGGCAACTTGCGTGCGACATGCACTGCTTTCCGCCACAAGTAGCCTTTGTCCACAGATAATTAGATGACAGTAACACACTAAAATGCCACAGAAAGCTTGCCTCTGGTACCGACTGCGGGCCATATTCTGTTTGGTCTAACAACGCAAAACCTAGCGTGCGTTATGCGGACCCAAACTGAGTCGCGCGCATGCAGCATTCAAAGGTAAAGAAACGTCGCGAAAGTCGGGGTGCCGGTAAGCGTAACATATGGCCCAGCCATCAGAGCGCGTCGTGTGAAATAACGGAGCTGATGAGTGATGCGTGAATTTCGTACTTATTACTTGTTTACCATAACCTTTCCGCTGTTAATTTCGGTCAACAGGCATCACTTACTTGGTGAGTAAAGCCTAATCTCTTCTCACTCGCCGTATTCCTTCTCATTCAATTCCAGTACAATTTATTCAGCAAGCAATGGATCGAATCCTCCGGCCAGAACGTTTCCGTGCCAATTCCAGGAACACGAACTAGGCGAAACAATGGACCCATTGATTTGATACGTTTACTTATTTTCTAGACACCGTTGACTCACTTCAGTTCAATAAGTTGAGGATCCTTGCGAACTACGTGTGTATTGAGGTATACGACTATATTAAAGAGTGAAATCACTGATCCAAGATTGTAACTTCAAAAGGGTCACAGCAGAGAAGAACCGCGAATACGCCATTCGAGATGTATTCATAACTGGGCTTCACTCTCAAGCTACACGTCGTCTCTTGGAAAATGTGTCGCTCGATTTACAAACCGCTTTGAACAAGCCCGATCTTTCTATCATAGGTCATTCTGAACATTTGCAAGCGCTAAGTACCTCGGTAGTCCTAGGTAACAACGTTGTCGTTACCATAAGGAATAACAAATGTTTCTTCTGGGGATTGAACAGACATAATCGATGGCAAGGCCCTGCGCGCGACGCCATTTGTAATGGTTGTGGAAACTTACTTGACTTTACTGCGGCTAGCTCCTGTGACAAGAGGAGCCGGCTTCATGAATGTCGCGGATTGCAGCTGCTCAAGCGCGACGGTCGGCGACAAGCTTCACGCAGATACTGATGCAATGGTTTTTCTAGTGACGAGCACTGTGCGTAACCTGCAGTCCCGGAAGATCGACATCCGATTTCACTGCAGCGAGCTACGTTTTCAATTGTCCACCACGGCGACAACACTAACCCTGGCAAGGCGAGGGCGAAACAAGTGTCTGGTCTGTAGAGGACGTGACCGAACCACTAGAGTCTGCAGCGTTGTATGAGCGCTGAGAGCTTCGGAAGACTGTAACAGCGCTTACGAACTTCGTCATTGGTGATACGCTTATGCCACTGCGTTTTCAAAAAGGCCTTAGGCACCAATGGTCGAAGGCTTCCAGCTTCCGGGTCTCTCTGAATCGTAGCGGTCATGTTTCGCAACCATAGAGTAAAACGGCTCGGGTGGTTGCTGAGAATACTCGGATTTTCGTTCTCAGACTACTTTCCGTCCTTCGCCACAACGTATTTCTCAGTTGTAAAAAGGCTGTTTGGGCACTGTCAATGGGATTCCGGATTTCGGATGTAACCTGATCATCGGGGAGAATAGTGGATCAAAGGTACTCGAATTAAGGAACAGACTCGATGAGTTGTCTATGTAAGGAGAGCGACGGGACGGACTAGGTGACTGACGATGTGTAGTATTTCGTGTTGATGATGTTAATTTTGAGGTCGATCATAGAGGTTGATCGATCGACCGGAATTAGCAGTGGCTGTAGTGATATAGGATCGTCTGCAAATACCAAGTCTGATAGCCAGAAATCAGGGTGAACTTGTACACCAAGCTAGCCCACAAGGGCATGATGAATAACCCAGTCGACTGCGAAGTTGAATAGCAGTGGAGAAAGTGGGCAACCTTGTCGGACTCAAGTATTAATGTCGAATTCCTCCATAGATCCGAATCGGGGCCTTCATGCAACGGTAGTTTGATCTCATCGAGTTAACGAGTGTAACTGGCACGCCATCGGCAAGTAGAATTCTCCAGAGTGCTTCACGGTCAACTGAGTCAAAGGCAGCTAGAAAATCAAGGAAGCGAACAAACGTTGGCTGCTGGAACTGGCAGAGATGTTCGAGTACCTGACGTCAGTGCAGTCTTCTGCCTGGACGAAATCTACCTTGGTTATCGCGAGTTCGCAGGTTCATCCCATTGGCAAAGCTGCAAAGCAAGATTCGTGCGAAGGTTTTGGCAGCCACATCGACTATGCTAATCTATTACTATTTTCTCGTCTCTACACGCCCCCAACCCACCACTTCGATCGACTGGCTCACATGAGCAGTGTTTTCGAGGATTGGCGCAGTCAACGATGATCCTGACGCGAACGCCGGTTTCTCCGCGGGACGTGTTTCGTTTCTTCGTGGGACGATGGTCTTTTCTCCGTGGGACGAGGATCGTTTTGGCGCGGGACGGGATGAGGTGGGGGGAGAGACCACTCCCAAGCGCATCGTTTGACAGCAGCGGAGGTTGAGGTTCTGTCGGCCTTTTTCTGGGCTAGCCAATTTTTTGGAATCCGACAAGCCCGCTCCAACGCTCAACGAAATGCACCCTACTCTGCAATCAATAAATAATAAATACCGAACGGCACAGCGGATCCTAATTGTCGGCTACATTTATTTCCGAAAACGAACGGATACTTCTTTGCATACGAATACCTTTTACGAACTTTGATCCACGACCCCTTTTGATTTCGAAGGCTTGCTGGTTTAACCTGCTAGGAGGGGAGCTCGGTCGCAACCCGAAAGATATTTATCGTATGTACACTGTGGTTACTTAATCGTGCAATATTGGTTGTTGTTTTAATGTCGATCTTACGGCCATTTTTACCCACATCCGGCTCATCACTTGTGTTCACAGTGAGTTCCGATAGTGACGTACGCTTTCGTCGCTGCATCCATTTTTCGTTCGACTGTAGCCTTTCCCGTTGTGTCCGTCTCCGGTTTTCTGGTAACCGCACCAGAGCAAGGACACTCTCGGATTAGTATAGACTAGTCCTAAAAATTGGTGACCTCGATTCGCAAGCGCGAATTTTCAAATGTTTTTTGGTCGTTTCGTTTTCGGTGTGTTCGTTCCAAGTCGTTTTTTCCCTAATCCCTAGTGGATTATTTACCGGCCATTTGTTTTTAAACTTCACTTGTATTACTTGTATAACATGTCTGATGCCGATGTAACCCGAGTCGGGCGGTAGCATGAATTTGCTCACTTTAGCTATTCCGGATTTTATGGTACACAAGCCCAGCGTCTGGTTTGCCAATTTTGAGATAGAGCTAGAAAACTGAGGGATCTCTACCGATCAAGATACATATGACCAACTCGTCCCACGCCTTCCGCAACAGGTGGTGACACTGGTTGAAGATGTACTGCTTCATCCACCGAAGGATGGTAAATACGAAGCGATGGAGCAATTGATCCTAAAGGAGTCGCAACTCAGCGCACATCCGACTGTTGACTGGGATCCAACCGACCAGGGCAGCTACCGCCCGGGAACTCAAAACAATGCCGACGCCAGCTTGATCGGTATTTGAAGGTGCATCATCGCCAGACAGGCGTAATGAGAATGTGGCGCCAGTGTCGCATGCGGAGGATCGCAGGGTAAGCACGGAGCTCGAATCTTGCAGGCGGATTTCTGCTAAACAGCAATTATCGATCGGTAGGGTCTCTGGTGTGCGGGCAAGTGTTACCTGTTGGCAAATCTGCAGCAAAGTGCACAGGTTGAGGCATGCCAGTCTTAGCGAGACGCAAGGACTCCAAAGGGAAACGGATGAACTGACGTCCGCTTGGTTGAACATGGACTTGTCGACTGGATTGGAGCGACGCCCTGCGACTGTGTGTGTTGAAACTAGAAGACAAGCGACTATTGAAGTAAGCTGGGGGAGGGCCAAGAATTGGGGGATTGAAAATGGGGGGATGAAAGTAAAGTTGGAGCGGGACGATAATGATGAAAAAGCGCAAGAAGGGGAATAAGACGACGGGAAGGTCTGAGCAGTAGCATCCATACCCCTATCCACCCTGCTCGATGCAGCAGATAGGGCACCGTTGATTATCCTCTGCGACGGCCAGAGCATCAAGAAATCGTTAGAAGATAGATTCATTGTATTGCGTGGGCAGGATACTGTCAGGTTGCCTAAGCCTAGACAGGAAAATGTTTACGGTTCTCAACCAGCCTTTGGTTCAAAAACCTTACCGCAAGGCAGCGGGGTTTTAGCACTGGACTACAGAGTAAGGAACCACCCTCACTCCCAGCCCACAGCTTGCAGGGCTAGGAGACTGATTTTGTCTGGCCTCTAACCATTGACCAATCTGGTATGAGTGGCTCTGAAGGTGTAAAAGAGCACCAACCAGCATAGCCCAATGGATCACTGAGGTACACAAACTATCGCATCACATAAAGGTTCAGTCTCGTAGTCTAACGTAAGTTCGTCAGGAAGTGCTACAGTGGATTCCACTGCGTTACGGAATATTACGCTGCTATCTATGAAAGAATCACCTCGAAGGGGCATATTTACCCCACGAGTTTTGAAATTTAGATGAACAGCAGCCGGCTTAGCCGCAGACAATGAGACTGCGCGCACATTATCAGACAACGCTGAAGCAACCGTAGCGTAGGTCTTATGCTCCAGCTTGTTTGACTCATCATCCTTGACGCTTTTCGAACTGGCCTGAAGAGTATGGGCAGTTCTGTTCCGATGTTTCTTTCGTCCTAAGGCGAAGAAGCCCGTGGCTCAACGTCCATGCCCGCCTACGACCTGTACCCCCGGAAGACGCTGAGGTGTTTGGAGTAGGCACCTCCGCAGTTCGATTAGCACACGATGGAGAAATCTGGTGCTTTTCACCCCCTGCTTGCACAGCCTTAGATGAAACTGAGAGAATTTCAGCACCAGGTGGTGTTTTCAGCTCAGGCGCTTGCATCTTTAGCGATTTCTAACCTCCTGGTTTGGGGGCGGAGCGTTTGCGCGCTTTGCTTGCCCTTTGCGCTTATTCTTTTCTGCCCCAGGAGCCCGTGACTCACCTTTCATTTATGGAGGGCCAACAATGCCGTCCGAGGCATATGAGCCAGTTATCTTTGCTTGAAGTGGAGCGTCCGGTAGGATGAACGACCCTCAACGGATGGACTGTCAGCAGGTGGACAGTCCACTACAAAGTCCTCATTCGCAATACTCAGGGATTTCATAAACAAATCCACTTTATCGTTGACCGGGGCAAGAGAGGCAAGCTCGGCTAACGCATTCGCAACATGTGTGAACCTGGACGCCAGTGCTTTGAAGTCAGTAAAGATGGTAGCTGGGCAAGCATACCTCACAATTCGCTGTCAACAGCGGTGTGCGACAGGGCTGCCCTATGTTCCCATTCCTCTTCAACTTCGCAATCGAAGACGCTCTGAAGAATGCTCCAGAAGGTTGCCAACATTTGGGCCTAGAGCTTCTATCGGGTGAGCGCGCGACTGACTTAGATTATACTGATGATATTGCCTTACTTGGTGACGATCCTCAGGGTATGTAACTCATTCGGAATCGTTTGGCGGTTGAAGCATCTAAGTATAGTGTGAGCTTTGCCCCATCGAAGTGTAAAGTACTGCTCAAGGATTGGTTTACACCTGCTCCCGTGCTCCCATCGCAATGAGGCTGGACCTTACCGTGGTGCGATGGTTTGTGTGCCTCAGTGATCCATTGAGCTATACAATGTGGTGCATTTTTGCATCTTCAGAGTCACTCATACCAGATTGGTCAATGGTTAGAGGCCAGACAAACTCAGCCTCCTGGTACTCCAGGTTGGGGGTTGGAATGAGGGTGGCTCCTTATTCCTTAAAACAGACTCCTTGTAGCTCAGTGCCAAACCCGCTGCCTTGCGGTAAGGTTTTTGAACCAAAGGCTTTGGTTGAGAACTCTAATCGTTCTCCTGTCTAGGGCTGGATACCCTGACAGTATCCTTGCCCACGCAATACAATGAATCTCACTTCAAATCTCACTTCAATCTCACTTCTGGCCACCGCAGATGATAATTAACGGTGCCCAATCTGCTGCATCGGGCAGGGTGGATAGGGGGTTTGGATGCTACTGCGCAAGCCTTCCCGTCTTCTTATTCCCCCCTTGCACTATTTCACCCTTATCGTCCCGTTCCAGCTTCACTTTTAACCCCCCTGTTTTCAATCCCCCAATTCTCGGCCCTCCCCCACGTTGCTTCAATAGTCGCTTGCCTTTTAGTTTCAACTCATGTGAACGCGGAGCGTCATTACTGCACTGTCAACAGGCCCATGTCCAAGCAAGCGGTGCACCCCAGTTCATCGGCCTCCATTTGGAGCCCTCGATCCTCCTTCAGATTGGCATGCCTCAATGTCCGCACACTGCTTCAGATCGGTCAACAGGCAGCACTTGCCCGAACATTAGAGACCCTCTCGATCGATATCTGCTGCTTATCGGAGACCCGCCTACAAGACTCGAGCTCTGTACTCACTCTGCGATCCTCTTCAGGTGACACTAGCAGCACTTCTCATTGCGCCTATCCGGTGACGATGCAGCTTCGAGCACCGGCCAAGCTGATGTTGGCATTGCCCTGAGTCCCCGGGCTGAAGCTGCTCTGGTTGATTGGATTCCAATCAGTAGCCGGATGTGTGCTGTCCGATTGGCTGGCTCGTTCAAAGCTTCGAAGTCGCGCGGGACTAATAGGTGTTTATTCATCATCACTGCCTACGCACCCACAAACTGTAGCGATGATTCGGTAAAGAACGGCTTTTACCGCAAACTGACCCAGCTCCTTCGCCATAGAAGAAGCACGGACACTGTTGTTCTGGCTGGGGATCTGAACGCGCAAGTTGGAAAGTTGTCCACTGATGAAATGCATTTTGGCGGTCACCACGGTGTAGGCTCCCGTAATGATAACCGTGAGCGGTTACTTCATGTGTGTGAAGATGCTCGCTTATTTCTTGCGAGCACTAACTTCCGACACAGCACACGCCAAAGCGTGACCTGGCGCCCACCAGCTTTGGACGCAGATCGATCACATTGCGATAACTTACCGATAGAGAGGCTGCATCCAAAACTGTCGCTCGATTTGGAGCACATGTGTGGACACCGATCATGCACTTGTATGTGCTGACCTGCGGATGCGCTTTGGCGGACGCCCACGACGACGTTGTGAGCGCATTGACACCAGCCAACTGGCGAAGCCGACTGTCCTGAATGCCTATCAAAGTACGCTGTCATGCGAGTTGGATAAACGCTCAGTGGATGCAATTGAAGCTTACTGGTCACATATTCACCAGACGTTACTTGCAGCAGGAAAATCCTCATGTGGTATGTCTAATCACCAACATGGACATTGGGTCTCTTCACAGTCTCTGGAACATAGATGCTCGCCGGCATATTCCGGCTGGAAGCGAACACAATGAAACTCGCAAAGAGCTCCGGGCAAAACTCCGTGCTAGCCGGAAGAGAGACCGCGAATCCTGGTGGTCTCATCGTGCATCAGAGATGGAAATGGCCGCTGCCCTTGGTAACCATCGTAAGTTATTCCGTCTGATACGGGAAACGGGCAGCAGGAGACCTAGTGTTAGTGAAACTATACGTAACGAAAGTGGACAGCCTATCCACAACTTATCAAAACGCTTAGAGCGTTGGGCTGAGCACTTTAAAAGGCAATTTAGTCGGTCGGAATTGTTAGATTTCTCGCCGGGCACTGATTGCCCCGCTCCCCGGAGACCTGCTCTCGTGGATGATTTACACGAATTACTAGTCAAACGGTGGGAGCAGGAAACTGTCCCAACCGACTGCAGCCGCTCCGTCATGGTCCCAATTTTCAAGGGAGGCTCACGATCGGAATGCGGCAGCCACAGAGGAATCATTCTGATCTCCATCGCCTCCAAATTGTTTGCCTCTGTCATCCTTCACAGACTGACTGGCATTCGTGAAAGCCAGATTCGCGAAGAGCAAGCTGGATTTCGTCGAGGTCGTGGCTGCATTGCCCACATCTTCACCTTGCGTCAGTTGTTGGAGCACCGCCACATATTGGCGGCCCACCGTTGTCGTGTTCCTCGATATCAAAGGTGCATTCGTTTCGGTGGATAGACATGCACTTTTGGACTGTTTACTCAGGAAAGGTGTACCTGACAAATATGTAAATATTATCCTAGCATTAGATGCGCGTAGCTCGGGCAGTGTGAGGGCTTACGGATGCCCGCTGTCACCTTTCCTCTTCAACTTCGCTGTTGACGAAGTCATGGAAATCGCGTTCACAGGACACGACTTTGAAGGTGTGGATCTGCTCCCAGGAGAACGACTTCTTGACTTAGAGTATGCTGATGATATTGCCCTAATCTGTGACAGCTCACAAACGTGTCAAGCGGCACTGGGCAGATTAGCACTAGCTGTCCGTCACTTCGGGCTTTGCTTCGCACCCTCGAAGTGCAAAGTGTTCCTCCAAGATTGGTTTGGACCGCCCCCTTACGCTGACCGTTGGTGGGGATCAGCTAGAAGCCGTCCAAAAATCCAACTACCTGAGAAGTTGTATCAGCGCCCGTGGAATTGAGGATGAGATCACGAACCGTATAGCAAAAGCTCGGGGCGCTTTTGCTAACCTTCGCCACTTATGGCGACGGCGCGACATCACTCTTGCCCTGAAGGGTAGAGTGTACAATGCAGCGGTACGTTTGACCCTACTGTACGGTTGTGAAACCTGGCCGCTTAAAGCAGCGGGCCTGAAAAGGCTAGTTACATTCGACCACCGGTGCCTTCGTAAATTAGCTCACATCTGGTGGGGGACACCGCGTGAGCAACGAGCGTGTTCGACGCCTTGTTTATGGCACAGGAAAAGGAACTGAAGCGCTCAGCACCGTTATTTCACGCACCAGGCTCCGATGGCTCGGCCATGTGTTACGCATGCCAGCCCACTGACTCCCGCGACGTGCGTTGTTTGCGCGCCGGGGGTGTGGATGGAAGAAGAGGGATGGCCAAGCGGTGACTTGGTCGAGAGGAATGAAGGCCCTCACTTCTGTGCTGGCCTCGGTCGGAGCGTCTCGGCTCCCTGGTTGGGGTCCGAAAGACGATGAACACGTTTGGTTGGACACACTTGCTGATATGGCTAGGAGCCGACCTCAGTGGCGTTCGTGCTGTGAGTCTCTTTGTCCCACCCCATCCCTCTTAGCCTCCCCCTCCAACCACGAGCTCATTACTTAGCCTTATATAATTTAGCATAGCAATTTTTTTGGTGCACAGCAGCCGGCTGGTAGCTTACCGGAACGATTCCTATCCGTTACCGGTATCTCAGCCGGCCTGCACCAGTTGCATTTTTTCACCTTTTTCTGTGTATTGCGGCACAGTAGCTGAGGTGTTCCCCACCTTTAGCTAACGAGTATGATGATGATGATGCTCCCGTGCTCACTCTCAAAGGTACACAACTTGAACGGGTAGACAGTTTCGTCTACCTTGGGAGCTGTGTTTCTGGTGACGGCACTATCAACAAAGAAGTTTCTCTCCGCATCGCTAAAGCTCGATCAGCATTTGTCAACCTGAGGCACCTGTGGCGTCGTCGCCACATCTGATTCTCGCTAAAAGGCCGCGTTTAGAGCGCATCTGTTCGCTCAGTGTTGTATGGGAGCGAGTCCTGGTTGATTCGCTTGGAAGATATGCGTCGCCTTTCTGCCTTCGATAACGGTTGTTTAAGGAGGATTACTCGTGTTTGGTGGCAACATCGAGTTGTAGTGGAAAGGCCAAACTAAAAGCGCTTAACTAAATAAAAGAACTCCCAGTCTATAAAGTAAGAATGCTGGACCTGAGCTTAGGTAAAGCACGACCCTCGGTAGGCTGTCAGTTAATCACACAATCAGGTCGGAAGACGAAACTTAGCACAATAATTCGACGCGTTAGACCCGATGGTCGGCGAACGAGGCTAGCAGACCGACGACGATCAACAGCACAACACGCGTATCCGAAACCAGAAGGCGAATCGAAACCCGAAAAAGTTGGTCAGTCAAAACAAAACTGTACAATAAATAATGGAAATGGGAATAGGAAGGTAGAATTGGGAACAGAGATATGTGCAAACGCTACAGAACTCCCCCGTAGAGCGTGAGTCATCGAGACAAAAGCTCGATACTTTTGTGTCAGTTATCGTAGTCTGAAAGGGGAGAACTTTACGTCCGAAGCGTGTTCAGTGATGCGAGTTCGAGTTTGTGTCGTGGGATGATTGGGGTGCAGGAGAGGGAACAGAAGTATCACACATGGACTGAGTAGGAAGCTTAATTGGGAAGGTGGGCTGGTCGGTGACAGGAATGTCCGTGGGTTTCGGTAGTGGTCGCGTCTCGATGTAAGTCGGCTTCAAGCGATCAATACTCACAGTATCCGGGTAACCATTTCTATCCAGCACAAAGTACTTCTCTTTCCGGGCAACAACCTTAAAGGGGCCCTCGTAAGGCGGTGTCAGAGGTTTACGGACGGAATCGACACGCACGAGAACGAAGGGCAAATGCGCAAATCCGGGTGTACCTGTTGACTCCGAGGACTGATTCGAGGTGGTGTTGGACGGATTGAACTGAAGTGTTACCTCAGGCGTGTGACGTAGGAGGTCGGATCAAATGCCCCAGTAACCCTTGAGTCTAGCACCATTTCTCCAGGAAGTCTGAGAGTAGTGCCAAAGACCAACTCAGCGGGACAACAGCTAATGTCTTTTTTTAATGGTGTTACGAATACCAAACAAGATAACCGATAGACGTTCTGACCATTGTGAGTTCGACTGTGAAGCAGTAATTGCGGCTTTAAGTTGGCGATGGAAACGTTCAACGATGCCAATAGCAGCTGGGTGGTGGACGGTTGTCCGTAGGTGGGAACAACCGAGCAAGAGGTTCATGTCACGAAACAAGGTCGAATTGAATTGGGGCCCTCTATCGGTAGTGATAGTGGCTGGCGTGCCAAAGACGGAAATCCAATTCTCAATGAATGTTCGCGCCACAGTTTCTGTAGAAGCATCACGTAAAGGCACGACAAGTGGCCAACGCGTATAACGATCAACACATGTCAATAAGCAGACAAAACCGTTGGATGGAGGCAAGGGTCCAACAATGTCAAGGTGAACATGTTTGAAACGAGCGTCGGGAAGAGCAAAAGTGCCGGGGACGGTAATCGTGTGACGGTGGATCTTGCTGGTTTGGCAAGTGATAGTGTTTGGCCCACTGCTAGACCTTGGGTCGCATGTCATGCCAAATGAAGCGATCAGTAATCAGCTTGACGGTGACTCGGATGTTCGGGTGAGATTCCATGCAGGTCAAAGACGATTCGGCGGTATTGTTGAGGGACAACAGGCCAGGGCTTGCCGCTAGAAATAGCACAGTAAATTTTGGAGTCTGAGCTAAGGATTGGCAACTGTGATATTTTGATTGATGGACTTGATCTCAATTGCACAAACTCATGATTTCCTTCTAAGTTGATCGTCTGCCGTGAAACTTCGTGAAGACATGTACGCGATATGGCATCGGCGACAACGTTATTAGCAGCATCAACATGGCAAATTCCGGTCGAAAACTGTGAGATATAATCCAAATGACGAAATTATCTGGGGGAGAAATGGTCGGATGAACCATGGAAAGCAAAGGCAAGTGGTTTATGGTCTGTAAGAATGGTAAACGTGCGACGTTCAAGCAGGTGCCGAAAATGTTTTGTAGCGAGATACATAGCTAAAAGTTCTCGACGAAAGGTGCTGTATCGCGTCTGTGCCGGCTGAAGTTTGCGAGAGAAAAAGGATAGCGGCTCTGGTTGAACGTTGATTACCTGCTGGAGAACAGCCCCAACGGCGGTCTGAGATGTATCAGTCTTGAGGATGAGTGGTGTCAACATCAGTCCTCAAATGACTAGGCGCGGTAGCGTTGGACAACGCGTGCTTGATCTTGTCGAATGCATCAATAGCTCCTTGAGTGGACTCGAATTTTGGTGACCTGCCTTGAAGTAAATCGGTCAATGGCTGGAGTAGCCCAGAGCAATCTGGTATGAAACGGCTGTAGTAATTCACTATGCCGAGAAAACGACGGAGACTTTTGAAAGATCGAGCCATGGAGTAGTCTGCAATCGCTTGTGCTTTCTCGGGGAGTGGACTAATGCCATTGCAATCAACTCGGTGGCCCAAAAAATCAATGGAAGTTTTGCCAAAAACATTTGTCAACATTGATCGTAACGCCGTACTGAGCAAGACGTTCGAAGGTCGATCGAAGATGTGACATGCTCATCATGATTGGAACTGGCCACAAAAATATCGTCAATGTAGGCGTAGACGAAGTCGCGTCTCTAAGGACTTGATCGATAAACCTTTGGAAAGTCTGTGCGGCATTTCGTAGACAAAATGGCATGCGAACGAATTCATAAAGACCGAATGGTGTGGTTATGGCGATCTTCGGAATATCATCGGGAGCAACCGGAATTTGGTAGTACGCACACATCAAGTTAATCTTAGAGGAAATTTTTCATCCATGTAAACCAGTTGAAAAATCAGGGATGTGCGGAATCGGATATCTATCGGGGACGGTAGAATTGTTTAGCGCCCGGTAATTTCCGCAAGGTCTCCAGTCGCCATTGGACTTTTTGGGAACCATATGAAGCGGGGAGGACCATGGGCTACTGGAAAAACGAACGATACCGAGACGAAGCATATGTTCGAACTCTGCCTTGGCAGTAGCGAGCTTGTCTGAGGTAATCCTCGATGTCGGGCGGTTACTGGAGGTCCATGTGTTAAGATGTGGTGCGTAACTTCGTGCTTAGGCTCAGGAAAGTCATTAGACGATTGATAAAGAGCAGGAAACTGCAGCAATAGTTCGGTGAACACATTGTCGGCGGGCAACGCCAAGCGAAGACCAATCGAACTGATCGAAGTGAGTTTACCCGAAACGGACAAGGATGTCAAACTATCGCATAGTTTACGGTTACGCAGGTCCACGATCAGGCCAAACTTGGTGAGGAAATCAATATCAAGGATGGGGCATTGAATGTCAGCGATGAGAAAAACAGAGGGAAAATTTCGACGGAGACCAAGGTTGAAAGTCAGCATTTTCTGGCCGTATGTATGGATCTTGGTATTGTTCGCCGCCTCCAATGTCAGCCCAGTTGGAAGTAGGTTGTTTTTCTGCAGCACAAAGAATAACGCTGACCTCGGCACTGGTGTCAACCGAGAAGTATGAATTGGTTGAGGGATCGTAGACGTAAAGTAGGCGACTATAAGATTGGTCAGAGGCAGCTGTCGCCATCACTGGCTGGCGTGGAGGTTTCCCTGCTGCGATTTGTGAAATGCCTTCGGGTGGTTACAACCAGGTCGACAAAATGGTGATGGTACCAACAGAAATGACGTGTTGAACTCATGGCGGGACTACGTCTACTTTGAGAAGAGCGTCTAGGGCTTCTACCACGGTAGCGATAAATGCTCGAGATAGCGAGTTCTAGCTTCGATAACCGCTCGGAAATGGCTTCAGTCGGGTCAGTAATATGATCGGCGTTAGCGGTCGACTCAAATGAGTGACACGCTGCGTGTTTATGAAAGCAAAGATGAAGTTTGTCTGCTGTCTCGACCAGCTTGTCCAAAGACAAATCACCTGCGAACACAGCGAGAACTGGTGTTCGCTGAAAGACATTTCGCTCAGAGCTGTCGCAGAATTGTCATCGATCTCAAAGGAACCGACCAACGTACGCATGTGCCTGAGTTGTGACGGCGTGCGATCGCCTAGCTCAACAACGGAAAGTAACTGTTGAAGTCTAGCTTCGTCGGAAGCCGTGGAGCGCTTCAAAACGGTAGGTTTCCGCTTATCGTAAGGTGCGTCAGCCGAAATCGAATCGAGCAAATATTTAAGGTCAGTTGCGAAGTGGGTAGGAAGCTGAGCAGTAACATGTGCGAACATTAATGACTGCGAAGTAATACGACGTATGCGAAAGAGCATCCAATTGTAAAGATCACACGTGAGGATTAGATGAATCAGAGGCAGGTAAGGAGAGACCAACAAAATTTTCTGAATTGTCAGTGCTGAGCTTACAAAAAATAGAAAACGGGATTACCAAATATATAGTGGAAAGGCCAAACTAAAAGCGCTTAACTAAATAAAAGAACTCCCAGTCTATAAAGTAAGAATGCTGGACCTGAGCTTACGTAAAGCACGACCCTCGGTAGGCCGTCAGTTAATCACACAATCAGGTCGGAAGACGAAACTTAGTCAGCACAATAATTCGACGCGTTAGATCCGATGGTCGGCGAACGAGGCTAGCAGACCGACGACGATCAACAGCACAACATGCGTATCCGAAACCAGAAGGCGAATCGAAACCCGAAAAGGTCTTTTATCGGTTGTTGGTCAGTTCAAGTTCAGTTGGGACCGGAACGATAGGATAATCCCGTGAATGATCCTTCCTTTGCGTATTGTTGGATCGGAAATGGATAGGTCTGCATGCGATGTTGTAAAGCCTAAAACAAAGACCGCATCACACCCTGTCCCACCAGTCACCGCCCACATTTTCCTGCCCAGCAGTCCCTGTCAGGCCGGGTTATGTAAAGAGAGTGAAAGGCAAGCTAAGAAAACAAGAGGAGGAATGTCAGCTAAATAATAAATATACCAGGGTGAGAGGAAATAGAAATAACGAACGGAAAGTTGAAGATAGAAGTCGGTTAGAAGAAGCTCGAAACCTTCTACCGTAGACTCCCTAATGACGTGCTCCGAAAGCGAGTTCCAACGTTCAATAACCTGACGCGAGAAGGGAGTTGCCGTCCTTACCCAGTCAGAACGCAGTTTGTGCAGCTTCAAAGGGTGACCTCGGAGACTAGACAGCTTGGCGGGATCAAATAGCCAGGATAAGCCTGGACCGATCTTACCCGTTAGGGTACGGTAAGTGAGGAGCAAGTATCTTCTAATTCTGCGGTAACGCATTGAGTACATACCCAAGCTAAGCAAACGTTCGGGATACGTTTGCCCCCGTAATCCCGGCATTAACTTTGTACCCACTCGCAAAACCCTCTCCAGTTCCATTTTGTCCCTTAAAATACAAGGTGGACAAGGCTGGATACAGTAGTCCAAGAGAAGTTGCAAAAAAGCTGAAAACAGCTTCACAAAGATATTGGCCGTTAGGACACCGAAGGAGCGGCGAATAAACTACATCATACGGAACCCTCTATAAGCAGCCTTCCTCCAATTGTTCCCAGAGTCATGCACTGAGGTATGGACGGTAGCTAGATCAACCTGCTGAGTGACAAGAGGGATTTCACTCCCACGAACTACACAGCGCGTGGGGGGACTAGCACGTTCAATGCGGAGGACAGAACATTTCGCCTGATTTATAGGCATCAACCATAAGGTTGACCAATCCCAGAGCCTATCCAAGGCACTCTGAATTGCCTCAGAGTCCTCAGGGATATCCACAATATTCCAGAGCTTGAGGCCACCAGCAAACAATAGCGACAGTACTTCAAGCTCCTGAGGCATGTCATTGACATAAATTGTGAAAAGCAACGACCTTAGAACCGAGCCCTGCGAACGCCACTAAGAACAGCTTGTCTAAGCGAAAGGCTACATTCCGATCGTACACACTGTTCTATCCCTTCTAGAAAAGCAGACACTCATTTAAGGGCGGCTCCGGATACCCCATACGATCTCAATTTCAATGAGTCGTTGATGTGGGAGAGTATCAAAAGCTTTCGAAAAGTCAACGAAAAGCAAGTCGATAGCGTAAACGTTGTCTACTGCCTCACGGGCTACGAGTAAATTTGCCAGACACGAAAATCGCTTACGGAATCCGTGCTGTGCCGCACTGAGAAAGTTAAACTTAATCAGGTGATTCACCCCCGAATCCCTGACCAATTTTTCGAACAACTTAACTACTACACTTGTTAAGCTGATAGGCCGGTAGTCAGCGGACAGAGCTCTGACACCGCCCTTAAAAATCAGACATTTGATTGCCTTCTTCCATTCCGAGGGTAAGGCACAGCTGTCGAGTGATATTGTAAACACGCATGTCAGAGGTTCACTTAGCTCAGCGGTCAATTTATGCACCAGCTTCGGATGAATTGAATCGGGGTCAAAAGCTTTGGAAGGATTTAGCCCTTGCAACAGCCCGAAGATCTGTATCTCCGTTATGCTGATTTCAGTTAGGCAAGAATCCTCCGGGACTTCTGTGACCAGCTCAACCTGAGGTAGAGGCCACACGAGAAAAGACACCAGTATACTGTTCGCTAAGTATACAAGCCTTATCATAGTCGGTATGCCCACATGTCCCGTCCGCTCGTAGTAAAGCCGGTAGAGTAGAGTTTGTACCGCTGCGTCTTTTTACGTGGCTAAGGAGCTTCTTTACATATGTTACGGCTGAGGCAGCCAAATCCTCCTCGTACTGCAGACGAAGCGTCCTAAGATGTTGTTTACATTTATTTCTAACCGCTTGATAGCTTTCGTAGGCGCTGGTTGATGAAGCCGCTTATGAAGTTCGCCAACACTTAGAACGCTTCCTGAGCAGGTATTTACCTGTATGATATATCCAAGGAGGCTGGGCCCGTCTCTTAATGAGTGGGGTGTGCGGAGTAGAGATCTCGGTGAGGTACGCCTTAAATATCTCCCAGACTGTCTCAACGGTGTCAGCCACTGTGATAGCGCAACGAAGAGCTGAAGCTTTGTCTAGTATTGCGTTGAAGTCCACCCGCCAAATATTTAGACATGCCTCAGCGGGGGCTTGACGGTACTTAGTTGGGACACATCGAAAGGATATGCAGACGTTCACTGGTTCCTAAAGGACAGCCGTATGTAATATCACTTACGAAATCGTGTAACTTCACAAAAGTGAGATCCAAGGTAGAGGGAAGTTGGTCGCTCCTATATCTAGTCGGGAGGTCCACGGACTGATGCAAAGGAAGTTGCAACGGTAGCTCGAGAAAATCAGAAGCGAAAGTGCCCACCACCGAACTGCAAGATAGATCAGCCCAGCAAACTTCAGGGAGGTTGAAGTCTCCCAGTAGCAGACAACTATTGGCATCCTGAGTGTGAATAAATTCAATAACCTCCCCGGAAATACTTCCAGGACTCCGTAATACCACTACAACTGTAAAATGAGCGGAGGAAGTGCACACAATAGTCGACAGGGCTTCAACAGTTGGGTCCGGAGACTGAAAAACACAGGTCCTCAACACATCAAGTTCACAACTCACATAAAGAGCGACGACCCCATCTTGGCGGCTAACGAAGCGATCATATCTAAGCAGTGCGTAGCCAGGTAAACAAACTTCACCATCTGTGATATCCAGGGATAACCACGTTTCAGTGAAAGCAAGTACAATAAATAATGGAAATGGGAATAGGAAGGTACAACTGGGAAGAGAGATTTGTACAGTCGCTACAATGTTAATAGTAATGAGACGAGGTAAACTCACATTCGACGATAATAGTCCTAGCTTCTAGCCCAGGTCTTCAGAGGGCACACCTTGGGGGCATGGGCCTGGTGATCACATGCTGCACTCGCTCAATCCTTTGCACATCGCCCCGGGTGATAGGACAGTATGCGGGCGAGCCGTACTCTAGCAGATAGCACATGGGTAAAACGAAAAGGCGAATGGTTGCTGCATACTTCTTGATGAATGAGTGAAACAGACCAATGAAGTGTTTCCTACCATTATTTACCATAGTTACCGAATTGCACTTCTTTCAACTATCACTGTTAACCTTTCTTCTCTAGTCCCGAATGAGAAGGGGAACAGGTGCAGTTCTGCTGTAGTGTTACAGTCTGAGTCGACGAAGCCCCAGTGCCTAAAATACTCTCGTCACAGACAACACAGTCAGTCTATGCTGGAGAGGTCCCTGAGCAACACGCAAGATGAGTATCGGAAAAGAGTAAGGTCAACAGGGTGTTGACGTGCGTTGGCTTTCAGTAACCAAAATTAACAGCGTCCAAGTGGTTATAAAATGAACTGTACCTAACAAACAGTCTTGCAATTGGCTGCACACGATCAGAGATGCTGCCGCAGAAACCATGGGGCAGTCTGGAGGGGCATCGTGGTTAAAGTCGGTGTATGCGGTAGTGGCAAAAACCACTTGTTCGCAGTCGGGCTTACGCTACAGGCGAGTGCAGTCATTAGGCCAAAGAAGGCTTCTATCGTGAATACAGAACACTAGCAAGTGCGCAAGTACGTCACTCAATTCACCCTCAGGTTACATTAAGGAATTATGGTTCAATTTCAAAAGCACGGATAATGGTGATCGTGCATCGCGCCGATTAGATAATCGAAACACAATAGGTTACAATGTGCCACTAGGTTTTCCCCGGTGGTTTGACGAGGATGGAACCCAAAAGACCAGAGAACCATAAGTTTCGGATGGCGTAGCCCCGTGTCCGACTGCAGTTCGTTACAGAATACGCTCCTCAACTCAGATCATGTGCAACAAACAAGCCCCTCGTCTGATTGCTCTGACGAGATTCAGTTCAAGTAAAATTATGGTTCAATAACGTTTGCGGATTCTTCCAACTAAACCGTGCCATTGATCACCGGAAGATCATGCATCAGCAGGAGCAGCGTCGAAGTCCTAACAAAAAATGCTATCTGGCTCGTTCAGAATGAGACAGGCTTGGCGACTTGTCCCATTTGCAAGGCACGTGCCCTGTATTCGATGTCGGTCGAAGTTAGCATCTATTAACAGGCGAGAGAAGAGACTGGCCTGGCTAGCGGATACGAAAAGTGCGATACCAGCAGCTTTACTACCACAAAGTTACCGTTCGCGGATGTGCAGAAGACATGAGAATGCTCTGATAAACACGAGTGTCCGCAAGTTATCCTTATGAGTGACACAATCACTGACAGTTGGAGAGTTGTAAGGATGACGCCTGTGCCCAAGAACGGATCTCAAAGCTATTGTTCGATTGCATGTACGTCGGTGATGTCTTTGAGAAACTACTTGTACCTTGGATCTTCAGGTGCACCAGTTTGCCCATAAACCCAACCGCCACACACTGGATGCTGTATCGCACCTTAAACATTCGGTATCACCGACACTGAATGAAAAATGCACTGCGGTGCGCCTACTGCCTCTCGGTTATTCGAATGCTTTTGGGAGTGTCAACAGATCTATTCTACTCAACCAGATACTCACGGGTGGGGGTAAATACAAATGGCTGCAGCGTGAGCACAGACTATTTTACAAACCGCACCCATTTCACCTAGCTTAACGAAAAAAATCCTCTACACTTTGCTCTTATCATGGTGTTTTACAAGGAGCGATTTTCTATCCTTTACTGCTTTCATTTTATATCGAAGACCCATATACCGTTATTGCATGCAAATATGCACATAATGTCGTCATAGGATGTAGATCTCCCACCGTTGAGACATCTACTCTTCAGTGTGGTCTGAATGAATTTGTACTGTGGTCATCGACCCGGTCTCTCATTCTAGACATTTCTAAATGCGGTGATGTAAAATTTTCTTTTCTTTGAATTGATCAACCGCAAGCTATTTCGATTGCCACTTCCTCATTGGGTGTGAGTGACTAAATCATACCCAGGACATCGACTGTCAAATATCTGTCAAATATATGCAACATTTGCCAAAGCCAGAAGGTTATCTTTTTACACCCTCAGACTAAGAATGCTTTCCGTAGCTCGAGATTTGATTTCTATATTTGTGACTGCATACAACATTCTGTTTCGCTGGGTTTACTGTTCACCAGAAATTTTTCCTGGGCTACTAAAGAAAGATTACATATGGTTCTTACGTTCGTTAAACATTATTGCCAGATGCAGTGGACTGTCTAGAGAGGCATCTGTTGATTTTATTGTCAAGAAACATGTAGACGCTTGTATTAACTTTTCCTGTAGAATTCTGAAACGACCATTTTCACCCACCGCATGGACCGCTGTCGAAAGCGCTATCTGTTTCTTCTACACACTCTAAATTCAGACACTTATTTTCTCGTACGACTTCTCACCGCAATTCTATCCTATCGTATTTGTCACGATTATTTGTGGACTCAATGAACCTTATCAGCATGATGCGCAATTGTTTGCTTGAGTGATACACAAACATTTCGCGTTACACAACTCATTTGCTTTTATCCATTAATCTCATGTATTTCACCATTCACAATGATAGTGTAAAAAGTTATCCAGGTGCATAAAGCCTATTTTGACTTGAATTGACTTTCACCTGTGATCAAAGGTGCGACCTTACCGGACCAGCGTAATCGGATCAGGTCAAAGTATCGGTAGTACGCCAACAACATCAGTGATTTCATTCGGATTGAAATACCCACCCGCACACGCATAGCTTCGAATCATTGGCTCGAAGAGGACAAGTCGAATGACCGAAACATCGGTCGAAAAACAGTGATAGGTGGCGGATAGCAAAAGGAGATGACGAGAACCTTTTGAAAACACCGAACGCAATAGAAGCGCAACAACAAGTTATACCGGTGCGTCACTGCATTGAAGCCATAAATAAACGGGGACGATTCTACACATAAGCGGTGGGGCGGGGTTAGCGTAGAGGAAAACACAAACAATACGTAGAATTAAGGTATATAAACCTTGCTAACGCTGCTCGGTCACCTTAAGATGGCGTAACATCAGCGAGGCTGCTCCTCTTCAATTTAACGAATATAGCTTTTTCTGTGAGCTTTCTCTCAATAGATCTGTGTTGTGTTTATCTGCAGATGGTAATAATCTCCTTCGTTCATGTCAACTAGAGTTAACGCGTAACTGAGCGACCGGATCAAAGTTTGCTGGGTGCAGTGAACTGAACGGTCCAAAGTGACGACAGCAGACTTCAGAAATTGCATCAGAGATAGTGATTGTCATAGAAGACAAATCAATGCCGAATGGATATGTGCACACTGCAGAAAGGATATTGAGGTCAAAGAAGAAACAAAATTAGAATACGCCAACAAACAAATTCGAGCTTACATGCATAGTGTAATCGGCTGCGTCGATGGACAATTCGGCAGTCGCACCGAAAACATGGTTCGCACTACGACCGACTGGATCCTGACGACCGAACGATGGGATGAGGGCTTTCGTCGAAAGATCAGACCAATCACGTGCACCGTTTACATGGTTCGTAGAATGGAGCAGATCCTCAGATCGCTGTGCTGAATGCAAGGACTGATATTTGATCGGGTTTTCAGATGCCAAAATTGCACCCTGATCGAGAGTGACATGGCACATGGATCCGTTGCCGCCGCCGCCGCCTCTGGAATTGATGAATATCGGCGAAGTGGCCTTGTCAACCGGGTAACCGGATTGAGAAGGACAACCATCCCATCGAATCGCTTCACCGTCATCATCATCCTCATCCAAATTACACGGCCGAACAAGAGTGTGAGAGAGATGAGAATCCGCATTGAGCACAGTAGTGGAGCAGGGGACTGAATGCTCCAATTCATCATCAACGACGAAAACGCCTCCATCTTCATTGGTGGAAATGGAACAATTTCTTGAACAGGGCCTCTCGAAGGAAAGGTGTCGTTCGCCCAACACTAACCCTTCAGATGGAGACAAACTGCGTGCAACGAGCTGATCTGTACGAGAATGCTCCACAACATTAGTAGGCATTAAATCCGATAGAAAGTGGACATTGCGGAATGAAGGCGGTTGAACAGTGTCGTCTGTGACTGAAGACAAAGGCAAAATCGCCACGCCATGTTCATACCCAATGGATTTGGGAGATCCAGCTTTAAATGTATCACAACATGAACTGGAAAGGCGAGTATCTGCGTCGTATTCGTTGGTGAACACCCCAAAGGAATCGTTTGCGAAAGGGCTGACAGGGAGAGTGGCAACTGTATCTGCGATGTCAAGAGGATGTGGGTGAATAGGACTTGTGTCAGACACCGTATTAAGTTGGACAGGTGATCCATGAGAGAGGGAAGTGACGGTGAGATTTTCGTCAGCAAGGTCAACCATTCCACAACCATCACAGACGTCGGCACCAAGTAGTCGGTCTGCAGAAGAGGAACCACCGCATGAATTGATTTCAGGTGAAGACGCACGGGCTGGACGAAGGGAAGCAGAGGACTGTTGATCAACATGGGAGTCAGATTCACCCAAGACAGAACAGGAGGCATTCTCCGGAGAACTGTTGAGAGTGACGACACCTGTGGTTATCCGGCGGGTGGGGAGCAAAGCCGACCGATATAGGGAATTCCATAGCCGCAAAGAGGGGAGCCGCCAGTCCGGCTCTAACAAACGCTGAATTAGAAGATAGGAACACAGATGGAACAGAAACAACTTATAAGGAGACATTTGGAATTCGCGGAAATGGTGTTGATTGAAGCTAAACCTCACGCAGACTTGTGATGAGCCATAAGACACAGAATAAAACAGGTAAACAATAAGACAGAAGTTAAGAAAGTTGCACCGGACAAACATAACGGAGTAAGACGCGAAGCCAAAATTAACTGGGTGTCTTCCCGAACAGCGATGATTCGCAGTTAGATATTTTATATATCTACCATCTGCAGTACAAAACGTCACTTGGTAGGTTGGTCAACTTTGGTCTATGAAACGGTGTGGAACTGATAGACATGTACACCTTAGAAGCAACAACATGTCACGTAACATATCGCGCTAAGTTTCGCAACAATCTTACTCTCTCCTTAGACTGCGGGAAATCATCAGTAGTGATCTACCTAGACATGCAGAAAGCATTTGATCGCGTATATCACGAGAAGCTTATAGACAAAATCACATCTGTTGGAATCAGCGAACTATTGCTATCGTGGTTCAAGTCATACCTTTCAAACCGAACTCAGGGGGTTAGAACAAATGATCAAAATTCCCAGCCTAGACTAGGGATGAGTGGCGTAGTTCAGGGCAGCGTTATCGGCCCGCTACTCTTTTTATTGTAAAGTAACAATATATTTGACGGAATACACTACGGTATCGCGTATATATATTTGCTGATAATGTGAAAATTGTTTATACCTTTGATGTTACTGACACGGACCACACAACGAACGCCATTATATCTGATTTAAAAGCCCTTGAGTTATGGTGCGCCAAATGGGATAGGTCATTCTCAACCGAGAAGTGTAGTGCCCTATCGTTCCGTTGTACAATCGCACCTGGTACCCTGATTCTGTGTGGAAAACAAATAACGTGCAACCGTGCAGTAAAGGATTTAGGCCTTCATTATTCTGCCTCACTAAACTTTGTAGAGCACACGACAAATGTAGTCGTTAGAGCACATCGAAGCACTGGATTACCATTCAAAACATTGAAAATACACGATTGCACAGCCACCCTATACAAGATAAAAAAAACCCGACCGCTTTTAGACTATTGTGCATTGATCTACAGTAACACAAGAAAAGATGACTGTCAGAAACTGGAGAAATTGTAGACATTGTTCATTAAACGTATGCTAGGATTGTCCTTTCGAAGCTTTTACGCACAACGCTGCAAGGATTTAAAATTAGAACCCGTATGGCTCAGACGGATGAAACATAATAAACGCCTATTAATCGATATCATACACAATCGAGTTCATGCCCCAAACCTAGAGTTAAAACTCAAAGATGGGTCAAAGTATAGTATAGCATAGTAGTAGTATAGTATAGTAAAGTATATTATTCGAGACAGCCAAAACTTGCTAAAAATAGAAAGGCCTAGAACTCAGGCACGTACGAACTTTTATGGGAACGTTTACGCAAAAATAGGGAACAGGCTGCCGTCCAAGATGCGAGAATGTAAATCACCTGAAATTTTTCGTAAGGAGATCCGCACCTTGTTAACTAATGTAAAGGCCACGAAGCTGCGGAGACAAAAGGTCACAGAGGTGGTGGCATACGAAAACGGTCTAGCAGATATCTAAGATATGGTATCAATCTCCATTATCCTATCCTCCCGTATTCGACATTCTGACACCTGGTAATTATTGGCCTCCAGAAAACATGCTGGTTTGCAGCATAACAATATAGGAAAGTACCACACTGAATCGTGGAAAACAAAACTTACAGATATAGCTAATAAATTTTGACGAATTTCTTCTAGTCTGCGACAATCGTAACATTTATTTATTTATGAACGAATCGTTTTCCGTAGTTCTAACCAATTCTCTTTCCTGCCTAGAGGTATCAGCACAAAAATACAGATTGCCTCATGACATCCGTCAATGTCAATTCCTACATACCTCGGCTGCCAGTGATGTATCATCGATGCGGAACCGCTTTTCTTGTGACAGCTTGAACAGAAACTGTTTTCAACCATGAATTTATAAAATTAGACCAGATCAATCACAACCTATATCTCATCCTGTTGAAATATAAAATGTTATTATGATTATTTTTGTTTACTTTTTCTTCGATACATTCGTTCTGTACTAAGGAATAGTTCTCCTACTTCTCCGAGAGCAACAGCCCAGGAGCAGATAATAATTCTCAGTACGCCGTGATATCAAATATTGTATATGACGAACACATGCAGCTGTTTGATAAACCTGAAGATTTCTTTGAAAACTGCCTCGCATATCGATAATCCGAGCAACCACCAATTAGGAGGATCCCACCGCACAATTTGATCGAGAAATCCGTCGGTCTTACTTGACAGTACCTAAATACAATGATTCCCTATCTATCACCATTACCGTGATTACTTTTCGCTCACTTCATATTAAATATTCTTTGATCCATTGTTGGCCACCCCTGGACCGATCTTTTGAGGTGACGGATTTTAGCTTCCCAACTAAGATGTGCACCCATGTGAGGCAAAACGACAAAGACTCTCCGACGAGTAATTAAAGTGCTTGACTCAAAAAACCGTTTGACGGTACGGGCTATATGGCCTAATTGCAGTCAGTGTGGAGCGGACTACGGTCCAGCCACCGTCTTGTGTGCACTTGATTCCCCAAATACAGCGTGCTTGTGTTTGCCTATGAAGGAGTGTGGGCCGGCTCCGTTGATGAAACGTGGCTCCCATCCACATGCCTCCCGGTCTTGTTCCTTCGGGTTTACACTGGATATGGAGTGTGTCGTTGCAGCTGTGTGTGGTGCAGCGCAAGCCACCCATGGTCCCTTTTGTAGGCGGGGGTGTCCTGTGGCTCGCCACAATGACAGGCAAATCCGAAACCGGATGCCGCCAACCACATATATATATATATATATATATATATATATATATATATATATATATATATATATATATATATATATATATATATATATATATATATACGGTGGCTGGATCGTAGTCCGCTCCACACTGACTGCATGGAACTACTCTTCGAACCTAACATGGCCACAAGGACCGTGCACCCCGTCCCTTCCGGCAACGACCAACTGTCTCCTGGAGCCAGTATGAACGATGTAGTGGGTAATAGACAGGTAGGCACCTTGTCAACATACACATCAAGCGCAGCCACACCGGGGATATCAAGCAACAGCCAATCACTTGAAATAACAGGATGAAAAAAAATAGATCCAATAATGCATACAGATACGGTGGCATAACCCTTCGCAAAATTAGCATATGAAGTAAGTTGGTTAGCAATGAAACCGCGATAAGGAAAAATGTCCGCAAGTTACTTAAAAATACTACAAACGCAACAAAGTTACCGAAGATAAGCGCAATTAGTATAAGCAACGTGGCCAGTTAATAGAAGATTATTCAGGTAGGCAGAACAAACCAAATAAAGTGGAATGAAATTTAGCCAGCTTAAAAAGACCTAGTTTAAGTGTAAATTGGTTTAGCCCGACTGCGGTGAAGAAGCATCAAGAATGTAACATCAGCCTTATATATATATATATATATATATATATATATATATATATATATATATATGCTGTGCCTCGCACTGTCGAAGAATATACTCTATTTATTTATTAAAAATAAGATGGTTTCCAGAGAGAGCAAAGCGATCGACAGTAAAAGACATAGGTGTAACACAAAGTATGGAAGCAACTCGAAGAAAACGGTATCGAAAAAAGCGGTGGAAGATTCAACATACACTGGAACTGGATGCAAATGTAGAGCGTTCATCAACATCGTCATACAGGTTAGCTGGAGTGGAAAACACCTCAGCTATTGGTCCACAATACATGAAAACAGACGCGACACAGGCACGACAACTGGGCGATTAGTCACGGATGGGCATCGTTCTGGAGAGCTATAAACTGGTTTTTGGTGTCACAAAAACGTTATCCGTCAAAACTGAGACCGTGGTCAGAGGGACAAAAGCTCAGAACACGAACGCCCCGGAACTCATCTGCTAGCCAGGTCAACAAGTGTATCCAGTCAGACGAATTCATCATCTTGCGGACGCCAACCGGGGAGCCGAGAGGCTTCAACCGAGGCCAACATCGAACTAATGGAAATGCAATCCTGTAGACTGTCGTCGGTTAGCCTCCATTACCCTTTTTCCATCCACATCCCCGGCGCGCAAACGCACGAAGAGGGATTCGGTGGGCTCGCATGCGCAACATGTCACCCAGCCATCAGAGATTGATTCGTGACATAACGGTGCTGACCGGTCCACATTCACTTCCTGTGCTATAAACAACGCGTCGAACACGTTCATCGCTCACACGGTGTTCCCACCAGATGCGAGCCAAACTATGAAGGCACCGGCGGTTGAACATAATTAGCTTCTATGTCTGCCGATCTAATGGGCCATGTTTCACAGCCGTACAGTAGAGTCGAACGTACAACTGCGCTGTACACTCTACCCTTCAGGGAAAGATTGATGTCACGCAGGGGCCATAGGTGGCGAAAGTTAGCAAAAGCGCCTCGAGCTTTTGCTGTGCGGTTCGAGATCACGTCTTCGAGTTCACAGGCGCTGATACAACTGCTTGGGCAATTTAATTTCTCAACGAGTTCTAGCTGATAACCACCAACGGTCAGCACAAGAGGCGGTCTCTGTCAAGCTTAGCAAGTCAAGTTTAGCATTTTGCGAGTGCTAAGCAAAGCCCGAAACGGCTGACAGCGAGCACTAATGTGTCCAGTACTGCTTGGCATGTTGGAAAGCTGTCAAACATGATGGCAATGCTATCAGCATATAAGTAGTTTAGGAGTTCATCTGTGAGCAGATCCACACCCTCAGTCGAGTCAAATGAACGTCGTCTACCTTGCCTTTGTCGATGGAGAAGTTAAAGATGAAAGTTGACAGCGGGAATCCCTGTCTCACAGCGCTGGTAATATTGAAGGGGAGTGACAGGTTGTCGTAAGCCCTCACCCTTCCCGAGCTGCGAACGTAAAGCGCTCAGAGAATATATCTCGGACACACGTTTCCTTAGAAGACAGTCAAAAAGAGCATATCGATTCACCGAATCGAAGGACTCCTTCATGTCAAAGAACATGATAACGGTAGATCGCCAATATATGTGACGGCAAAGTAAGGGTGTGATCGATGCAGTCCTAGACACGACGAAACCCGCCTTGCTCCTCGCCCGTCTGGCTTTCACGGGTGCCAATCAATCTGTGAATGAGAAGAGAGGCAAGTAACTTGCGGTTGATGAAAATCAGGTTGGTTCCCCAATGGTTACTGCATTCCGATCATCAGCACCCATTGACGATCAGGACAATAACGAAGCAACTCCTGTCGGTTGGGACAGTTTCCTACTCCTACAGTTTAACTAGCAACTCGTGTAAATCAACAAAAAGAGTGGGTCTCCCGAATTTGGAGAGGGCCAGATGAAAATCATCTGGTCCAGCGGCTTTATTCAACTTCAGCAGTCAGGTCTCACGTTTGACTTTTAAACGAGGGCGAATCCAAAGGGACAGCCTAGGGAGCAGAGCGATCACTATCCGGAGAGAAATCTGACAATTCCAGTCGATTAAATTGCCTTTCAAAGTGTTCATGTCAACGCTCCAAACGTTTTTACAAGTTGTGGATTGGAGGTCCACCCTTGTCACATATAGTTTCAATAAGACCAGATCTCCTACTACCCGTCTCCCATATCAGAGGTGATAAGTTCCGATGGTTATCAAGGCCAGCGAGCACTTCCATCTTCGACGCAGAACGTGGCTACCAAGATTCGCCATCTCTCTTCAGGCCAGCATGGTTTTGCCCTGATATATTTGCGAGTCTCGTAGTGTTGGCTGCCAGCAGGAATGTGCCGGCGAGCATCAATAAGTTAAAAAGATTGCGTAAAGACCCAATGTTCAAGTTGGTTATTAGATTTATTACATGAAGGTTTGTATGTTAATGAGGTTTAGAGAATATGCGACCACTGACCTGCAACCGTATGCAGTGAGCGCTAACCTAATCAATCTGGAGCACCTATTTCACTTCGGATCACGCGTTGGTATGTGCCAATGTCACACTATGTGCTGGTGGGTCCCAGTAGCGTCGCTGGAAACTGCTTGACGGTGCTAAGCTTTCTGCTGCAAACGTTCTCTGCGCCCTTTCAGGATCCGCTGGCCTCAATGCTGAAGGCTGTCTCATGCACAGACATTGAAACGCACTGGACACATAGCCGCAGCGCCATGTACAACTCTGCAACCCTGGTTTGTGGCTTCACCAGTAGTTCTGTCAACCACTGAATCACAGCGCAATCTCTTCGACTTCTCGAAACCCGTCGAGCAAGTATTGCTGGCGCTGAATACCATTCATTGCGCACGATTGCCAACGCTGAGCTCAAACAGCTTCTCCGAGAAGATTGCGAGGCCTGGTAGACGCAGTGCGTTATTGAGATGGAGCAAGCGGCCACCTCGGGGAATTTCCGTAAGCTTTTACTCTTGATCCGATCCACTGGCGGCAAAAAGCCGACTGTAAGCGGCGTTTTATGCGAAACAAATGGTGAGGCAATCCACTACCAATAAACCTGACTTGAGCGTTTAACCAAGCATTATGCGTAGCAGTTTAATTGGCCAGAAGCACCAGTGTTTCCTGGTGTGTAAACGCTTCACTATGAAGTTCGCCTCTTAAAGCGCTACAAAGCCTCTGGTGCAGATGAACTCCCTCCGGATCTTTTCAAAGATGAAGGCCCATCCCTTGTTCGGGAGTTAACTACCCTCCTCCAAGAGATTTGGGTCACGGAAGTTATCCCGTCTGATTAGAGCCTAGCGGATATCGTACCCGAACTGACTGCGCCATCCCCATAGGGACTGGTCTCATCTGTGTTGCTTCCAAGGTGCTCTCCGGTCTGCTTTTAAGGAGACCCAGCCTGGTACCTGAAGAGAAGATATGTGAAGAGCAAGCTGGGTTCCGCTAAGGTCGGAGTCGTGTTGAGCATATCTTTACATTCCGCCAAATACTCGAGCGTCGTCGGACATTTGGCCAGCCAATGATCGTTGTCTTCTTGGACAAACGAGCCCTGTTTGACTATGCTGAGCGAGTTGGTCGCTGGAGCTGTCTTTTTAGAAGATGAATGCCCGAGAAGTACGTTCCCATTCTTCAAGCCATCGACTTACAAACCTCGGATCGAGTGCGGGTGTATGGCGGACTTCCGCTCCCCTTTAGTATCATCAGTGGCGTGAGACAGGATTGCACCGCATTCCCATTCTTGTACAATTATGCTATGGATGAAATCCTGGATAGTAATCTCGAGAACTGCAAATCCAGCGGCGTCGAGGTGCTTCCTGGGGACCGACTTCAGGAGTTGGAGTATGCAGACGACATCACCGTAATCTGCGACTTCTCACAGGCCGCCCGAAATGTCCTGTATGGATTGGAGGTGTCTGTCTCCCAGTTTGGAATGATCTTCGACCATTGAAATGCAAGGTCTTCCTGCAGAACTGGCTAGGCGCTGCGCCTATCCTTACCCTTTCAGGTCATTCGTTAAAAAGTGGTAGACAAGTACGTTTAGCTCAGAAGCTGCATCAGGGCTAAAGATTTAACGCATGAGGTCTCTTTGCGCGTCTCCAAGGCTCGGGTTGTTTTTGTTAATCTCCGCCATCTCTGGCGTCGAGGCCATCTGAGTCTATCCCTGAATGGCCTAATGTACAATGCCACGGTGAGAGCAGTCCTGCTCTATGACTGCGAGACGGCCTGTTCGTGCAAAGAATGTTGAGAGGTTGTCTGTTTTTGATTACCGCTGCCTTCGGAGCATTGCTGGTGTACGATGGCAACATCACACTACTAATGAGGATATGTGACGGAGGATTTCCAGATCAGACGGACTTTGCAGGCCGATGAGTAGCATAATCACAATGCGTAGAATTCAATGGCTTAGGCACGTGCTTCGCATGCTTACTCATCGTTTGCCTCGCCGTGCCCATGTCGCGTGCGCAGAAGACGGCGGGATACGAAGGTAAGGTGGCCATCATATGACTTGGGTCAGAAGTATGAAGGATTTAACCTCGAAGTTAGCCGTGATCGGGCGCTCTCGACTCCCTGGCTGGGGGCAGAAGGTGCACGGACATACATGGCTGGAAACGCCTTCGGATACGGTAAGAAATCGTGCGCAATGGCGGACCTGTTGTGACACTCAACTCCCAAGAACAACCATTTACATTCTTCCCATTTCGTATGTTTATTGTATTTCCCAGACATTGTGGCACAATGCCTATGGTACTGCTGGTAGTGGTATACACACACACACACACAGAGTTCGCAAATATCTAGGTTCTCACAGCATCGCCGCATGCACCCACCGAAGCGAACTGTAAGATTCACACAAGCGAGTGAGTTGTCAGAGCCCACGCTCGTGCTCCAATTAGAGCGACAGTTTTCGATACAGCCTCATGTCAGTGGTAAGTGATCGCAATGTGATGAATTTGCGTCCTTGGCTGGTGGGCGTCAGGTCACCCTCCGGCGAGTGCTGTGTCGGAAGTTAAAGCTCGCGAGAAATAGGCGAGTATTTTCCCACTGATGTAGCAACCGTTTACTGTTATCATTACAGGAGCCTGTACCGTGGTGACCGACCAGATGGAGCTCATCAGTGGACACTTTTTAACTTGAAGGCTCAGATCGCTAGCAAGCACCACAGTATCCGTACTCTTTTTGGGACGAAGGAGCTCGTTCAAATGGTAATAGAATTAACCATCCACCGAGTCAGTGCTACAGTTTATAGACGCGTAGGCAGCGATGACAAACAGGCACCATTTGTTCCCGCGCAACTTCGAAGTTTGGAACGAGCCAGCCAGTCAGTCGGACCGCCCACATCCGGATACTGATTGGAATCCAATCAAGCAGAGCATCCTCTGCCCGGGGACTTATGGCAATAGCAACTGAGTTGACCGGTACTCGAATTGGCATCATCTCCGGACAGACGCAATGAGAAAGCATTACTAATGTCACCTGAAGGGGATGGCCGAGTGAGCACAGAGCTCAAGTATTGTGGGAAGGTCGCCGAGCAGTTAGCTACAGAGAGTCTCTAATGTTCGAGCAATTGTTGCATGTTGACCGATCTGTAGCAATGTGCAGAGATTGAGACATACCAATTTGAAGTTCGTGAGCGCCCAATAGAAACCGATGAACTGGGCTTGCCCACTCGTTTGGACATAGGCTTGTCAACATGGCCAGAATGAAACTCAGCAATGGCGTGTGAGTTGAGATTAGAAGATAAAGACCTAACAAAGAAATGCGGGGGTCAAAAATTGGGGGGTTGAAAACGGGGGATAAAAGTGGAATTAGAACGGGACGAGAAGGGTGAAAAAGCGTAAAAAGGGGGAATAAGGAAACGTGGAGACTTGGGCGATAGCATCCAAATCCCTATCCATTCTACTCGGTGCATCAGATAGGATGCCGTTTATCATCATCGGCGACGCCAGAGTATCAAGAAACTGTTTGTAAAGGAGTTCATTGTATTGCGTGGGCAGGATGCTGTCAGGTTACCCATGCCTAGCTAGACAGGAGAGCGATTAGACTTCTCAAGCGAAGTCGTTGGTTCAAAAACCTGAACACAATGCAGTGGGCTACAGAGAGTCCGTTTTAAGGAAAAAGGAGCCACCTACACTCCAACCGCCAAGCTGGAGGGTCAGGAGACAGAGCTTGTCTGACCTCTAACTATTGATCAATCTGGTATGAGTGGCTATGAATAGGTAAGAAGCACCACCCAGTACAGATCAGTGGATTTCCGAGGCACGTAAACCATCGTACGACTGTAAGGTCCAGCCTCATTGCGATGAGCAGCAGAGCACGGCAGCAGCACCCCTATAAAAAAAGACATCAGCAGTGTGCCTGGAAGTTCGTCTCAGTGTTGTCATGCAACTATCTGCGGCTGTATGAAAGTTCGGATACTGGGTAGTCACCTGCAAGAAGCGAGTGCCAAACCGATGGGCCGTAGGTAACACAAACCAAAAGCTTGAACCATCTCGCCGCCACCGGTCCGGACGAACTTAGATTCGACATTCACAAGAAGATACGGCGCTAGGAAACGAAAGTACTAGGTAGCTGCAATGACTTCAGCGGTGGGATACTGCAAAATCATGCACAAGTGTCGTAGGGAACTGCGAGGCCATAAAATCAGGAATGTCGAAACAGTATGGACGGAATTTGAACCGTTTTATCGCCGAATGGGAATGAGCTAGTGTCGGCATTCGATTGATGCCCATTGCAAGAATGGACCGAGGAAGTTGCTACCATATGGCTTGCATCCAGGTACCGAATACTGCAAATAGAGAATGAATAGATAAATACCTGTGTTTCACCAACGAAATATGACCGGACACACAGGCGGAATAAGGTCATTAGTTAGTGCATATTTCCGACAAACTACAGAGGCCTATTTCAGGTGAGATATGTTCTCTGTATCTATATTTTGCAAAAAAGGTGTCTAAAAAGTTCTTGAACTCAGACACCAAATTTGCGTCGAGTCCGCCAAAGCATAGAGTGAGCTATACGCTCCAGCTACGGCAGTACAAACATTACCCACGGGTGTTGCTTGGTGCGCACACGTGCAAAAGCGGCCTCAGCATAAGAACGTCACCCAGATTCAATAACTGGTGCGTCATTATAAGGACAAATTGAAACCGACGATAAGGCAGAGTGTTCAGTCCTAGTCTCCCGCAACGGTCTTGCTACGATATCACGCGTGAACTGGGGATAGGCCTGGTAGTTACATGCAGATCCCATTCAAGTCTCTGCCCCCAGTTAGGAGTGATAGAAGAATAGTCATTAATCTTACGATGCCGTCTTCAGACTAAGAATAGGAATTGCTTTTGAGTGCCCAAAGTAGTTGTTTGCGTTGTTCACGACTTCAAATAACAGGATGACAGTACGCCAGTCCTTCATGGAAGGTGTGAGATACAGCGGTTGGCTGGCCAGAATGTATGTACGCACACGATTCTGCAGGGGGTGCATGCCTAAGAGAATGGCAACAATCCCACAACGCAAATTAGGTCCGTGTGTACAGGAAGCATGGAAGCATACGAAAGTACGCCGTGGAAATTTGTTCGCGACCGAATCTTTTCAAGCCAACTAAGCGAATCAAAAATCCCGTGTAAGCAGCTTCATGAACCACCGCGACCTTCTGAGTTCTATTAGTGATCAGGATAGCTAAACCTTGTTCTAAATCGCTTGTGGTTTGACTCAGAAGGATGATTAGCTAAACGGGTTAAAAGACAGTGACGACTAAGCACCGACATAACCACATACTCGAGAGAAAAGGTCACCAAACTACGGTCCGCCGACTGCAACCGATTTTACTTGGCATAGCGTATGGTACACCAGACGCCTTAATGTTGTTCTGTCATTTTGTCCCCCCATTAATGCACACAAAAAACTCACGAATCAAAAAATTAAAATGGCGTGTGTAAAAACAAAAAAGCGTTTTCCTTTTTTTTACCGCATTTCGTGCTTCTATTTCCTCCATTTTTTATTCTGCCATGGTTCTGATGGCACAATGTCTGTTATCAGACTGTGAATATATATATATATATATATATATATATATATATATATATATGTTTCAATTGGTTCTGTTCGGTCCGTTTCTCCTTCAACGCATGCAAAGTTTGTATCATCGCTCAGTATTGGTGTTAGTTTATTTGTGTAATCTTTTCTATCAAGTAACACGATTCCAACAACGTTGTACGATCCGCACAGGATGATTTCCTCATTGCGCTTTAGTTCCTTCAGCGCATCTAGATGAATACTTGTTAGCGGAGCTGTACGCTATCCGGCGCGTCCCCAGGTTGCGGATCGGGGAATGCGTTCCTTGTGGAGGAAACTGTGAGTAAGTCTCGATTGCATTGCAGGCGAGATGAATAAGCAGTCGCGGACAACCAGCCGCAGCGTCTCAGAGTGTAGGAAGTTCTGAGCTGGTCACCTGGATCCCCATTAAATATCACAAGTGCTCGTATGGTGCTGGTCAAAGCCAATGTGACCAGCTATATGGTCACTGACCACTCACTTCTGTAACTGGGGGTATCTAACGAACGGCGGATGAGCAACCTCGCAGGCCACCGGCTTCTGTGTGGACTGCTTCCGAACACAAAGAACACGAATGAGCCCCTTGGCTGTCAACGGTCTTCATGAATCACCCCACTGCCTTGCGGGTCAGGTCTTTGGACCAAAGAATCGGGGTGGGGTCCCTTAAGTTAACCCCTTCCTCGGCCTGGGCGACCGGGAAGTCCAATGCCCACACAACACATGGAACTTTGCTTCCATTCCTCTAACTAACTCTCTCCTTTTGTTACTGATACTCATGTGTTGTGACACTGCCAAATGTTTAATGGGCAATGGTTATATACATGCATATATATATATATATATATATATATATATATATATATATATATTCTTGTTAGCGGGCTATGATTACGGACGCGGTGTTTGCGATACTGGTAGCAACAATTTACCAAATAACACTTGAAACGTACAAGGTCCGTGTTCGATTTAGCGACTAAGTCCTTCGTCTGCTGATATAAACTTAGGAACTGTAACTCATAATCGAGCTGGTTATCCTTGCGTCTAGGAGCGTAAAACTTTAAGCCGTGATAGAACCCATGAAAGTTGGGTCCATGTTCAAACTAGGAAAGTTGTGTACATACCTGTCTGGCCTGTTTGGAAACTTGGCTAGCGGCTTAAGCTGGTTTAGCGACTTGGCTAAAGAAGAACGCCTCCACTGTACACGGTTGCCAGTGATAGACTGAACGTAGTCTACAAACATTTTCCTTTCTTCAACAGCTAATTCATCCGCTGCTGTGTGGCGTTGTGCTAGATTTCTTTCGTATTCAGCAACCTTGGACTGCATTGTACCATGTTGGTTTAATGCATGTCGTCTAAGCGTCTTTCTATTGGGATAGATCCGATCACGGCGTAACTGTTTCCAAAATCTGGTCGGATATACGCTCTAGGTAGTCATTGAAGAACTGAACACAGCATTTGGCTTCAACAAGCTTAGTGGAGAACTTAAGGAACTGATTGATCTCGTTCACCACTAATGGGTCCTTGGATGATTTAAGTAAATTGAAAATTCCCATTTAAGTCGCGAGAACAAAAGACCATCTGGTGAGCAATTGCTTTCAATGATTCATCATCAGACCATTACAATCATATTGAGGCTGAAAAAATAATAATCGACCCAGTTAGTTCAAGACGAATAAAGATGAGAAAACGAATTAGGTCTTAGTGAGCTAGTTGTTTGCTACCGCGTCTGACCGAAAGCAGTCGACCTGTGCGTCATCCGTCTTCGCTGACCATGGAAGCTGGAGAGCCTGGACTACCTTCTTCTGTGAGCATAAGCACGGCTGGAACAATCGAATGCAAATTGCTTCAGCTGTCTTAAGCGTACAAAGGCGGTAACCTATCGTTCGGTGCTCACCAAATGGTCTTCCGTACTCGAGAATTAAATGGGAATTTTCAAGTTACTTAATTTACGGTTCGCCGAAGGTACATAAAGAGGGACTTCCACTTAGACACTTGCGGGACATATATAACTCATCTGACCACGCAACAGCTAAGTGGTTAGCCAAGTCCTTAGAACCAGTGAGAAAATATTTCATCCAAGTAAAGTCTCTGTAATACATTCAGCTTCTTAGACTCCATAAGATATCCTGAGCCAATCAGAAAAAGATGTTTTCATTGGACGTCGTGTCGCGTTTCACGAATGTTCCTTTCGAAGAGACAATAGACTATCTATGCGACGCCATTCGATCACATGAGCTGGACGTCGATCTTTCGAGCAATCGATTGAAACAGCTACTCATGCTGTGTGCTAGAAACATACAAGTTCAGGTTAATGGGGTAATATACAGACAAAAGGGCGGAGTAGCGATGGGTTCAACACTAGGATCGCTGCTAGCAGAAGTATTCATGAGCAAATAAGCGTATCATTAGTGGTTTACCCTACTACGGGCTATAGGTGGGTGATGCATTTTAGGTGACAGATAGACAATGTTGCACAGAGCAAAGTATATCCAATTTTAACTCAACTCGCGACTGCTAAGTTTACCCTGGAAGCTGAACGCAGTGGTCCGCTATCCTTCCTAGACGTCCAGGTTAGTATAGACTAGATGGGTCGATTCAAAGCAGAATGCACGGAAAAGCCACCCGGAATGGTAAAAATCATTTACATTTGGTCAGATTTGTTCCACTAAACCAGAAGCGGAATTTGATTAAATGTTTAACCAAAAAGGCAAGAAGGATATGTAGTGAGGGAACGTTTTCGGACGAGCAGAATTTCTTAAGTGGCCTCTTTGAGAAATGGTTATCCCGAAAAGTTTGTTCTGAGAAATATGGAGTGCCGAGAAGCGAGAGTTAACACTGATTCAGTCAAACAGAAACCGGTTTATTTATCGTTGTCGTTCGATGGGGCTGGAATAGTGCAGGCAAAGTCTAGTAGGTTATCCGACACCATGAAGCATAAGTACTACGCAACAAGCTTACAGTTAAGCTTTACTTCGACACCAAGCGTAAGGATTCAACTCAAGGGCAGACTTCCTCGGTCAAGTACTTCTTTCTGTGTATACTCCTTCACTTGTTCATGTCGAGCAAGATATATGGGAAGAACAACCAAGAGACTGACTGAGAGAATCCATGAGCATTGCCTGGCTTGGCTGTGTGGAGATGGAACGAAAACAGTGACGGGCGCTGTGTCGGCACATCTAATTGATTTTAAGCACCAAATTGATACCTACCGATGCTTTCAGCCTAGTTACCGCGTACCTGGATGCTACACATGAGCGGTAAGATGTCGCTTACTCACAACAGCCGAAGCGATCGCCATCCACCTCCAGAACTCAGACTAATGTGCACAAAAACGATTCGACCAGATTCGCTCTCTACACTAGCCCAATATCACAGTGACCCTTGCTGGGGAACATGCGACTGACAGGTGCTTGACCGTTTATGAACGTACCACCTGACCTTGTCATTTAGATGACATAGACCTTTGACCTTTACCCTTGTCTGATCATACTGTTCGTATCAGTTGTGGTGTACAAGCCTGGCGAAATCCGCCGAAACCGAGCCTGTTCGCTGACTCTTGTTTTGATGTCTACACTCGGAATATTTTCTCATATATATATATATATATATACATATATATATATATATATATATATATATATTGCATGCGTTCTTATGTTGTGTTCCATGTACCAATGAACTTTACCTGTACCCCTGGTGAGCTGTAGTTCTACCAATGACCACAAGTCCTCTGCTTCTCCGGTGTTTCAATAGGATTTTTATTATGTTTGTAATTATTGTTCAGATCCGCTGTACGCCAGCCTTCACCAAGGGTACAAAGAAAAGAAAATCAGACACTGTGTTTTGTTTCCAGAGTTCTCAGAGTTTATGTTCTGGCTTGCAACTTGCAGCCCACGATAACCATTTTGTCAGTTATCCAGCCCGCGTAGGTTACTTTTCCAGTTATCGGGTCCACGTCAGTTTTTTTCTAATCATCCGGTTCGCCGTAGAAAAAGTTTAGTGACGCTTGATCTAAAGTATGTAATCTCAGCTGTCAACGATCCAACAGGAAACCATGGAGATCAGTGGATAAAAGACAGTCATTGCGTCATAATCATCGTGGCATGGTAGTTGAAGGTGAGCAACACACTTCAGCTACTATTCCGCAGGAAGAATGAAAGATTCTGACAAAAAAATAGAACAAAACATTTTTTCACACGCCGATTTTGCTCTTTTTTGTCGTTTTCGATGTTTGTAGTATTAAACATGTGAATCAATACAATTCTGTACACAATTCTTCCACTGATTCCGGTTGCGGGCCATGTCTTCAAGCGTGCTAATCCATTGGCACTCCTCATCTTTGGGTCCCCATCCTGGAAGACGTACGGATCCAACAGCGGCTAGATACGACGTCAGCGATTTCATGTGCTGCCGTCAAGTGGAAGGCTGACCACCACGCGGTCGCTTCCAACCAGGTTCTTGACGAGCGAATAGAGCGCGACGCGGTAGACGCTCAGGTGCCATGCGTAGGACGTGACCGAGCCAACTTAACTCGCGCAACAAAACCAGTTTGTTGAAGGGAATACTCGCATTCCCCAAGATGCGACGTCGAACGTCAATACTATTAACTCGATGTTGCCACGAAACACAAGCGATCCTCCTTAAGCAACCGTTATCGAAGACAAAAGACGGCACATGTCTTCCACGCGAATCGGCCAGGACTCGGACCCATGCAACAACACTGAGCGAACTGATGCACTGTAAACGCGGCCCTTTAGTGAGAATGAAATGTTGCGACGACGTCACAAGTACCTCAGATTGATAAATGCTGACCGAGCTTTAGCGACACGAAGAGAAAGTTCTTTGTTAATAGTGTCCTCAGTAGAAACACGGCTCCCAAGGTAGACGAAACTATCTACCTGTTCAAGTCGTTCACCTTCTAGAGTGAGCACGGGAGCAGGTGAAAGCCAATGCTTGAGCAGTACTTTACACTTCGATGGTGCGAAGCTCATGTCATAATTGGATGCTTCAACCGCCAAACGATCCAGAATGAGTTGCATACCCTGAGGATCGTTACCAAGTAAGGCGATATCATCAGCATAATCTAAGTCGGTCGCGTGCTCACCCGGTAGAAGCTCCAGGCCAAAATGTTGGAAACCTTCTAGAGTATTCGACAGAACGTCTTCGATTGCGAAATTGAAGAGGAATGGGGACATAGGGAATCTCTGTCACACACCGCTATTGACATCGAATTTCGAGGAAACCTTGCCATAAACCCTCACTCTGCCTGATGTATGAAGGTAAATTGCTCGTCAGATGGTGGTATATTTCTTTGGCACCCTATTCTTTAGCAAGCAACGCCATAAAGCAAGTCGATCAACGGAGTCAAAAGCGGTACGTATGTCTAGGAATGCAACGATAGTGGGCCTGTGATCAAAATGGTGATGTTCGAGGAGCTGGCGGAGCGTAAAGATTTGATCCACGCATCCGCGACCAGGACGGAAACCAGCTTGTTCTTCACGGTAGTATGATTCACATACTGGGGATAGCCTGCGATGCAGGATGGATGCCAATAGCTTAGAGGCAACCGAAATAGGACTAGAGGAATAACTCCAGCACCATAGTAGTCATAAATTGCTAACAGCCGATACGGTTTTCTCAAGCAGTGAACCCATCTATCCTGGAAAGCGGCAGGCTCAGTTGATATAGGGGTATCAATCAACAGGACGACGGTACGCAGTACGTACGCATCGCTGCAGTGCAACTACCAACAATCGCGCGTGGACTACGGATACTGCGAGGGTGGCCCGGTACCGAACGCAGCCTAGAATCTGAACCCTCGGTTAACAAGGCAAGCTTGTGATCCTTTGGGCTACGGGCCGGCTGTTGACGCAAATGCTCCCTGTATCGAAAGAATAGAGGAGCGTCGAGACAGTTTGCGTGGGTTAGGTGGTTATTGGTTGATGCAAAACTCAAAAAGCAGGTGGTCAAAGAGACAGATCTTACTTGTTTGGAGGCCTCATAGAACTGGTTCGTGATGGTCCAATTGTAACGCTGCGATAAAAGTACCCAAACGGAACATGTGCGAGAGTCCAGATCGGCCTCTTGTCGGCACCGTTCGGAGTTGCATAAAAACGTACCAAACATGCCAGAGTAAACGTGTAGACCCAATTTCACCTGAAAAAGGTCAAAAGAAGTGAAATTCCGTCGTTAGCATGCAAACACTTCTAATGTTTAGGAAAGAGAATAGTGAAGAAACTGGATCGTATAGTGGTACAATAAGTTGCAAGAAACTGCCACTGACTTAGCAACTAACACCAACGATGTGTCCAAGTGTCGCATTTCACACTGGTTTTTTCAACGGCCGTACTACAAGTGTCTGATCGATCAAAAGGAAGCACAGACTTTTACTTCCCACTCTGGTGGAATTGATGTGTGTTTTACCTGTGGAGACATTGGCAGATATCGTTCAGTCGCAGAGTTCGTGTCATTCCTGCGTTCGATTTCTCTTAAATCAAGATGCCAATATTCCATTTAGGTTTTGCTCCTCCCAACACCGAAACTCCTGCACTTCGATAAAAAGTTCTAGTGATCGCAGTGACTGAGTGAACTGAAGTCACTGCATGTCGCAATCAAACCATGCGACGGTATTCCAAACCCAAGCTTGAATTCTAACCGGGTTGGTTTCGCTCATTGTGCCCAACAGTTTTTCCCATATGTTCCCGTCCCTAAACGTTTTGAAACCGTTGCAGGTTTGAGTTTCGATCTGCTTTGTCTTGTCTTTCTCATTAAGCAGCTTCGAAAAGTTGGTATCGTTTACCAATAGTTCGTGCATTTTCCGGATGTCATCTTCCTTGTTCATAACAATTATACTATATAACAAAGATAACATGCGGAAAATGCACAAACTATTGGCAGACGATACCAAGTTTTCCAAGCTTCTTACTGAGAAAGACAAGACAAAGCAGATCGAAACTCAAATCTGCAACTGTCTCAAAAAGCTTAAGGACGATGGCTACATCAGTGAGAATGTATGTGAAAATCTACGCCCCACAGGCACCACAATTCCTAGACTGTATGGTCTTCCCAACTGTTTTTGTATCCCATTTGCATCCTATAACTCAATTTTCCGCCCAAAGTAGATAACTGTTGCCTTGGTGATGCAACTGCATCCTCCGCACTTTCTAGTGCCTGGAGCATAATTGTTTGGTTAAACTGTGTAAATCGAAATCGGAATTACGCACTGGACCGCAAGACCAGAAAAATAATCCTGGTGACTTAAATCAGCTCATGTGTAGTTGCATCTAAAGGTAACGGTTTTTCGGGGGGATATTTCCGGAGGGATACAAAGTGAAATGACAGTGTGCTCACCAGAAACGTCTCATTAAATTCGAACTGATCGGGGAACTGAATGCGCACTTGATGCACGCAGTCCAGCCACTGAAGAAAAATTGGACTGCGCTCGTCACCCGACGGATAGGAATCTCCGTGACCGCAACGATCGGCAAATTTGTGGCCAAATTGAAGCCATTCGCGCTCTACGAGAATGACGAATCCCTGTAAGAAAAATCAACGAGGCCAAGTTACATCTGAAAGGCGAAGTGAAAATCCAGCCAATTCATCATAGTCATTCTCAATCAGTGGAAATCGTGGGGATCTTGATTGTCTACAATCACTTGGGCACACCCGGAAGCTGGTATGCAAAGCTCGTAGCTCGTACCTGACGGTGCGATGTAATGGATACTACGTCAGAGCGTAGATCCACTGAACCATGACACTGCGGTGGTGGCGTAACGATAACCAATACGAGAAGCAACTTGCCTGCGCGCAACAACTGGTAGTTACGTGAAGGTAAGCGCACTCACAGTGAGAAATGTAGTAGGACGTAGGCAGAGCATTTGTAAGGACACAGGATTAACACTGAAAAAACAAGTGGTTCAGCTGTCCGCGTTTCCCTAAAATACTCGGAAATGAGTACACTATATTACAATGAGTATATTTCTTCATTGTGCGGAGACTATCCCTGAAATAGGGACACATCACTAGTACACTAATGACCATGTTCATGAATGAACGAAATATGTATTATGGAGCGTCTAGGTCATCAAAACATTCCGAAATACGTGATTTTGTTGGTTATGAGCTTTGTGCTCCAAAAAAAACCGAAAATCTTGTCTCACTTTCTTGAAAGATACTTGGAACCGATCGAGTAGTCATGAGTTCAGAGGTTTGGAAACAATCGGTTGGTATAGTAGTTTGGTAACGTTTCGATCTTGACACAAGGGCTTCGTTACACCAGGTGAAGCATTGCAATTAGGGTGGGATTTTTATAGCGAACAGGGGCGTACTCCACTACACATCGGGTCATCCGAAACAGATTTACGCTGGAACAGCCTCAACACTGTTCTACAGGGCACAAACCTTGTGCACGATGGAGGAGGACAAAAAGGCTGCGCGGAAAGTGGCAATGAGCAAACTATTAGAAAGCGGTTACCCACGGTGACTAGTCAAACGTCAATTGCATAAAGTGCTACACTAGCAGTCAAGACCCACAGCCGAGTGGGTAGGGACGGTCGGAATTCCGTACAAGGAAGGCACGTCGGAGGCAATTCGGAGGGTACTAAACAAGGAAAATATAAGGGGAATCTTTCACCGAGGTCGAATGTCACGTACGACGCTGGTACACCTGAAGGACCCGCTTCCCAAGGATAGGACGACTAACTGTGTTTATAAAATTAAATGTAAGGACTGTGCACATGTGTACATAGGCCAAACAGCGAGAGAATTACGCACACGAATTTCGGAGCATAGGAGGCGCATTTCAAGGCTACCAAGAAACGTGTTTGAATACCAGGCAATTGTAAGAGACTCGGCCGTAGCTGTGCATGCATTAGACACGGGTCACCAGATAGACCTCGAAAACGTAGAGGTCATTAGGAGGGGCATACGATCAACATCTCAGCGGTTGATTGCCGAGGCGGTGGAAATTGCCAAATCTGACGATTGCGTGAATAGAATTGAGGGGGTAGAATTCCCTAATGCATGGCGGGCGGTTTTAAGCCGGCCAGCTTGACGAGCATCGGTGCGTGGATCAGACTGGAAAGTGCAAATCGACTCCCATTGTCAACACTATGGGCTTATCCGTCAATGTCATGACACACAAAGGAACACCTGGACTATTACCACTGTGTTTAAACCACCTGAGGTGACATCACGAACGGTTGCTGTAATTACATCATGACTCAAGTCCCGGGCAACGCGGTTATCGCCCCTGTTCGCTATTTTTTAAAAATCCCACCCCAATTGCAATGCTTCACCTGGTCTGACGAAGCCCTTGTGTGAAGCGCGAAACGTCACCAAACTACTATACCAACGGTTGTTTTCAAACCTCTCTGAACTCATGAACCCCTTGTCTCACTGTTTATACGTTCTTTGGTACATTTTAAAAGTAGTCATTTGGTGATTTGCCCGATGAAATCATGGTCATTAGGGAGTTCTGGACTAGCAAAATTTCCAAGTGTAATGTGGAATGTTCATGCATTTTACAAGACCCGATAGTGGTTGGTAGGCTATTTCGACATGACAGCGTATCTGATGGGGAAGAAGTTGGATTGAATAGCTGTCTTCGTTCTTGGTACAACTACTTTAGAAGTCTTACTGCGAAGCCTCCGGGTGAAGTATATACTGCAATTCTAATTTGCACAGATTGGAGTGTCTTTTTGGTTCATGAGATTATGCATCAGCATCAAGTGAGGTTATAATGGTCGCAACCAAAGAGACTCGAGCATAAGCTGCTGACAACGCTCCTGAGAGCTCGTGGAAATTTTACTCAACAGACGTTTAGCGAATGATTCTGTTGTAACGCTTCTTCTTTACCTCTGCTCTCTGCCACTGACGATTGTTGTACTGTTGCTAGCTGCCCTATGAGACTGCGACTGTCTGACTTCTCAGTCACGCCAACCGAAGGAATACAGAAGACCAAGGCTTGGTAAACAAGGAGTCTGTTTACACCATAACTGTATGTATAGATAGCCGAAACATGCTAATTTAGGAGGTCAAGATCGCTCATTTTTTTGCGTCCGGTCTTCAGCCAGTGTGAGTGAGTTCCACTCCCCGGGTTTATCATATTGACGGTATGGTTCGATTCGTTTTATGCGGAATGGTAATTGCTGGCCGATCAATTCTCAGTCAATACCCAACTTTAGCTCCGCTTATGTCTCTATTAGATTCTTCACATGTTTTTCAGAGCTTTCCTGTCACCAATACGCATATTCCCACATATAATGTTGCTGTGCTCAAGGATGGGAAGTGTGAGAATTTTGAAAAGTTCAAGTTTGGCAGGATGTGTATGGATTCTATACCATATGTTAGTCAAAGATCGTCCGTTCATAGAGATTGAAGTTTGAAGAGTAGAGGATACCCAAATCGGAGTTAGATAGTTTCACACGAATGCGTTCATTATTCAGTTCAACATGTACCAAACATCCGTAGGATAAGATATCGACCGGTGACCGAATGGTCTGCGCGTCTGGTTTGCAATCGTGAGGTCACCGGTTCGAATCCGCGTAGGGGTGGGCTTCCTAGCGGTATACTCAGCCCGCGTGCGACTGGTGGTGGTCGCGCGGCAGCGAAGCGCCGTTACGGCGTACAGCTGACACATGACATGATGATGATGGTGCCTCGATTTGGTCTAGCTTGACTGATTGCAAATTGAGAAAAGAATTGTTGTAAAAAATGTTCTGGGCATTGTGGAAGTCAGTATATAAATTGTTCTAATCGTTTGTAAAATAGCAGCATAAGCCGATTCTGGTTTGGAGCACTGAATGAACCAGGGGTTGATACGTTTAGCCCAAAATCCACGATCGCTTAGTCGGGAACAGGTAACACATGCAAGAACCCCCGCCCATGCGGAGATGCCAATGCCTGATGGCCAACTTCTGTTCAAGTTGAATCTCGGTGTATGTTTGACAGTGATAAGTCACAACAAACTGCCTAGTCGTGCTGGCTGTTAGTGTATGCCATGTCCCACAAGTCTCAGCTTAGGATTGAAAGAGAAGAGACCCTGTTTACAGATTTCCACAGGGTAACAGGATACATAGATTCAACAGACTGACTGTCGGACGTGCGTATGACACATTAAACCTTCCGTCTTATATGCACTCTCTGTCTGGGCTTGATGTGAATGTTGAAGAAGTGCCTTCCTATCGATAAACCGTCACCTCAATAATACTGGGTGGTCCGGGAGACAGTTGGTCGTTGCTGGGGAAGATAAGGCGCACAGTCATCGTGATGTTGCTGGGCACATAAAGTGGATCCAGGCATCCAGTGTGGAACGGGCTATGGCACAGCCACCGTCTGATACGCACGATTCCCAATGTTCGAATGAATGAGGTGTATGATGAAAGAGTGTGGGCCGGCTGCGAAACAATCGATTCCCATTTACTTAGGGAGCTGTGTTCAGTGCAGCATAAACTACCTATGGTCCCTCAGTAGGTGCAAACGTTCTGTGGCTATTCGCAGCCTCAATGACAGACAAATGAGGAAACGGAGGCCGTCAATGATAAGCATAATGGTCACCATATACAACACTGCGTGAAAACACGATGTTTTCAAGCGAACAAATGTTTTCAATAATTCTTCATCTGACTCGTACAATTATATGCGAAAAAACGACCAAAATATGGACACAGCACAAGGACCGGTAAAGCACACAGTTTACAGTCACTGGTCACTGTCAATCACTGTCCACTAGGACATAGTTGTAGCACGTGCACAATTCTTTGGTTTGGACGGAGCAGTTCGTCTGGGCCAAGTCAAGCACAACGTGTGAGCGAATCTTCTCTGGACGCCGATTCAAGTATGCGCTTTCGAACGCACTTTGATCACGTGGTCGAGAGATAACTTCGAATTCCTCGGCTAGATTGGGTGAATGGCTGGCAAGATGCGTGGCGATGGGTGAGTTGGTTAGCTTTCGGCACCCAGTCGCAAGCCAGGTCGGATGGTGTACTATCACCCTGTCAGACAGGCGCCTCGTCGTACGGCCAATATACCATGAAACACAGGAACAGGTGAATGAGTAAACACACATGGAATTGGCGTGGACAGGCCTTTTGTCTTTCGGGTTAGTTTTCACCATCGGGCTACTGGTGAAGTGAATCTGCATTTTGGCTGCTGGGAAGGTGTGCCTGAGAGCGCGAGAAATATCACGAGTTAGAAGTTCGGTAACGGTTTCCCCTTTGTACGGCTATTGTAGAAAAATGAGTTTCTTTCTGACCGTGAGAGTTACAGCAGCCTTCCTCCTTTGCTCCATGGTGGCGTTAATGAAGTTATCCGGGTACCCATTTTTCTTCAGGGTTAAGCGTATGCGCTGCAGTTCCTCAGAGAATGTGTCGTTCGAGAAACTTGTTTCCGCCCGCCTCATCAAACAGAAAATCAGGTTCCGTTTTTAGCTAAGTGAAATAAAACTGTAGAAATCCCTGTGTTGTCCGTTCCAAGTACGTTTTCTACACACACGACGCTGTAGGGAACCATCATCGAGTCGCTTCATGCGCACATCGAGGAACTGAGAAGAGCTATCTTCCTCCACTTCAGATATAAACTTTAGCGGTGTGCGCCTGGTTAAATGTGGCAGTGTGATGCTTGATGCTTCAGGAGGAATGGAGTAGTATAAAGAGGTCATCGACGTAAGGGCAGTACAGGCTAAGGCTTTTGATGACCGATCTTAACTTGCTCTGCTCTAGCATGCCCATAAACACGTCAGCAAGAAACGGCCCCAGTGAAGTGCCCATAGCAACACCATCGTGTTGTCGGTATATTTCTCCGTTGTACAAAAACTGGATATTGAAGGTGCATCGAAGCAACAGTTCCTTTAGGCTAAGTGTAGGAATGCCAATGGTTATCTGATTCTGATCAAGAAGAAGCTCTTGGGTCAAGGGAGAAACGTTGTCACAATAAAACCCTACCAAAACCGATTTGTATTTAAACCTTCTGAAATCATGAAATCCCAGTCGGTTCCAAGCATATTCCGAGATATTGAATCACTAATGTAATTTATAGTTTCAAATAGTGGCACGCTGGTGGAAAGTGAAGCAACGTCGAGGGAACACATGATTAGATTCGTAACATTTCGGTCACGTATCATACGTATGAACACAAAACTGTCCTTTAGACTGTGTACAGCAACCTGCTTTCGGATGGGCTCCAAAAGTTCAACGAGCCACAGTGCAGTGGAATGGCACGGAGAGTTCTTCATGTCCAAAACTGGTCTCAGAGGAACATTAGGCTTATGCGTTTTAGGTAGACCGTATGAACTTGGAATCGCGGTGCCTACGGGACGTAGGTTTTCATATTCACCTTCACTATTAAAGCCCACATCACGGAGGTTTATAAGGCAGTTGCAGATCTGATTTTCGATCTGTTTTGTTTTGTCTTTTTTCCCCAATGGGTGCCGAAAGCTAACCAACTCATTCATCGCCACACATCTTGCCGACACGGGCCATTCCATCAATCTAGCAGAGGCATTCGAAGTTATCTCTCAACCACGTGATCAAAGTGCGTTCGAAAGCGCTGAGAGTTTAGCGACCAGACTGTACGAGTCGGAATTGTGCGTCCAGAAAAGATTCACTCACACGCTGTGCTTGACTTGGCCCAGACGAACTGCTCCGTCCAAACCAAGGAATTGTGCACGTGCTACAACTGTGTCCTAGTGGACAGTGATTGACAGTGACCAGTGACTGTAAACTATGTGCTTCACCGGTCCCTGTGTCGTGTCTATATTTTGGTCGTTTTTTCGCATATAATTGTACAAGCTTGAAGAAGAATTATTGAAAGCATATGTTCGCTTGGAAACATTGAGTTTTCATCCAACAAAGGGATTTTTTACTACTGTGCAACACTGCATGAGTATTTAAGGATTATTCATGAGTGTGGCACTTTTGATGAGGATTCTTCGTAATGACTTCCAGGTCACAGGACCTACCACACATCCGGAAAAGCGGTAGACGGAAGTTTCGCCCTGCCGGGACTCGTCGGTAGTGCGTATCCACTGGGGACCGGACTCACGACCCCTAGATGCAGCGGCTTATGTCACTAGGCCACGGGTAATGGTGGCGGAACGCAAGGATCAGCGTAGGTATATCCCATCAAAAAGTTAGTCACATTAATCCCATCATTTGCCTGTACAGCTTCTGAATGCTACGCTGCACACATAGCAGCGGTCATGGGAACCCGTGGCTTCAAAGGCCAGACCTACAATGCAAAGTTTGTACCTTGCATGACAGTTGAGGATAAACCGCGCTATATTGAGGTCAGCTTGCAAATGATGACGGCGGGCCGACGTCAGCCAAAATCTAGGGGCATCAGCAGATGTCGTCCAGAGGTCACGGATTTAGTTTCTGTAGGAGCTGAGGGGTACGCACTAATGACGAGTCCCAAAGGACGAAACGGCCTTCAAGTGCCCTTCTGGATGCGTGGGAGACTGTTTGACTTGGAAGCTACTGAATCAAAGACAAATAGTAATGACAATCGACTGAAATGGAATCTAGTTCATCTAAAGAACAGCAACGAAGTGGAAGAATTATGCGAGAGAAAGTGGAAACTAGGTGGTCCATAAATCCTTCCACTGATAACACTGACCTCGATGGTGCGGTAGTATGGATCCGCGAGCAGTTGTGCCAACGAACTGAGCTGGGCAGTGCGATCCCAGCCATCTGTACAATGGACCATTACCGGCCGTCCGACAGACTCCATTGCGACAGCGATGTCTAAAGAACTCTTGAGTAATTGGCTGATGTAGTTTAGCCAACAGGTTTTTTCCAATGTGGAGAACCAGCTGTGAAGAAGAAAGATCACAATGAAGAATTCATCGGAGGTGGAGGAAGATATCTAGGAGTAATAGGGTGTCGGCAAGCATCCAGACGAACAGACGTAGCTGCAGTCACATATTTCAATGCAAACTTCAAAGCTGAATTTAGGGAACACGCTGTGTGGTTGGGTGGCGACTCGCAACCTCTATTGAGACCTCAGCTCACTTTGAGGTATACGTCGGTCACTCCGATCTCGAGGACCGGTACTGGAATGTAAATATTTAGGTGATGCTCTTCCCAACACTGGCACACCACGACCGCGGTTTAGTCCTGGTTTGGACTAGTCAGGTGGAGATAGTCTGACGAGTCCAAATCAGGACGAAACCGCGGTCGTGGTGTGCCAGTGTTGCGAAGAGCAACACCCAACTATTTCCATTCAGGATACGGTCCTTGAGATCGGAATGACCGAGGTTTACCTCAAAGTGAACCGAAGTCTCTATAGAGGTTGAGAGTCGTAACCCAACCACACAGCGTGTTCTCTAAATTCTGCTTTGAATTGCGTTCCGCTGTGCCAAGCGTTGCTCGCGGATCTCAGTAGCATAGTGTTCAGGGCGTCAGCCGCGAACTACTAAGCTCTGAGTTCCAGCACAGCTCAGGCTATCTCCAGCTGACGAGTCAAAAACAGGAGGAAACCGCGGTCGCGGAGTGCCAGTGCTGGGAAGAGCAACACACAAATATTTCTATCAATACAAACTTGTCTATCGAGCAGACGGTGTGAGAACTTACTTGGCATCGGTTTCCATGGCATACAATTGGCTAAGGCGCTCGAAGCTGACGCGTACCGCATGTAAGTTAGGCATGTCCATGAAACACAGCTCCGCTTCATTGTAGTAGCCCGAGTATTCGTAGCCACCGCCTAAAAACCGTTTGAGTTGGGCCACTCTGAAGGTCCTTGCGTCCACGATGAGTAAGCGAGTCGGGGCTGAAACAGAAGTGGATCGATTACCACACAAAGGAGCCAAAACATTGGAAACAAGAAAATGAGGTTAAACTGAGATGGAGACTCCTGATATGCTCCCATTTGAGCAGGAAAGTCTGGCAACCGGTGACATTATCCAAAAGGATAAGGGCGCAGAAATATAATTCGGATCCCAGTACAAGTATTTCGAATAATCCCGGAATGATAGGGGAAATTTGAAGAGTTTTCGCAGTACGGAACGCACTTATTATAACCATTCAGCTCGATCAGGTGATCAGTTACGATCCGTAAGGCGAAACAAGTCTCTTCGACGGATGACGCAATTAATAGTAAGCAGTCTCCACTGTCTAATGTGGTAGGTTATAGGGCAAGATACTCTGAAGAAAAATCTTCTTCGGAATAGGATGCAGGAGACAATCATTCTCCCAGGAAACGTGGTTGCCAACGCTCCTTCTTGTCTTCCTCTTCCCCTTCAACTCCCCCTTGTCACAGGTACTAACATTGAAACTGATTTCGTTGTGCACCTAACTCGTCCTCCGTGCCAAATGTCGAACTTGACATCGATTCGTTTAACACCTAAACACCTGGACAGATCGATCAACAGAAAAGCACTCTCGCTCTTCACTTCCTCGGAATTGATATGTGCTGTGTCCCCGAAAGATACACACAAGAAACTAATCGCGTTGTAACGAATCAGAAGGTCGGTTGTGACCGTTTCTGGGTAAACGGACGACGAACGGAAACATGAGTGTTAGCGGTAACGCCTACCAACACAAAGATTCACAGCGCGTTACACGGCACCTATGGTCCTAAACTGATCAGATTGTTACCAGCTACAGATGCCGCATACCAATTCACCATTGCTGATCGAAGAATAAAAATTCCGGTTCCACACAGTCGTTCTTGTATATTCTACAGGCTTGATCAAACAGTGTCTTGATAACGCAACGCTTCATTGGGCCGCCATGAAGCTGTTGAAATTCTCACACAGTCCAGTGGCGACTGTGTGGAGTTGGAATTATCGTTCATCACACAGACATTGAGAACCAATGGATATCCAGAAGAATTCACTAGATTTCACAGTCGCTCGAACGAAAACAAACCGAAGATAGATATGGTAGATTGAGTTGGAATACGTGTCTGGATTCTAACTACATCCTAGTACTAGTGTGTAGAGCGGTCAATCTTATAGCTTCAGACAGGCACCAAATATCGAGGGTACTTGCTCATGAGGTAAACTTGCAAACCGTAATCGAACAACCACAAGACGAAATAGCTTGTCAGTTGTCACGGAGGACGAATGAAATGTGTGAGTCCAATGACAGCTGGGATCATCTGAACTGCGACATAAAGAAGGTCTGAGAAAGTGGAGGCACTTATACTGTCACAATGACATTGAAACGTTTGTTAGTTTGGAGGGTCATTTCGAAATACACGTTGTGTGGCTGGAATGCGAGGTGCAAGCTCAATGCGAACCGCGACGCGCATGGAAGTGAACCTAAAACAAATCGATCACTTGAAGTGTGACTAGCGAGGGTGATGAATATTGGGTGTTGTCCGCACGAAAACACTGCATTCCACGATGGAACGCGCAGATTATTTCTGCTGAGTAATACGTTTCAACAAGTTCTTGAAATGCCTTCGGATTAAAAGTCGTACAAGTGACCAAATGTTAGCGGATGGAAGGGCCTATGAGACGGAGAAATCCAGTGCGGTTGGGAAGAGTCAAGTACTACCCCAATTCATCTGGAACATAATTCCGAGAAAATGGCTGAGAAAGACGGACAGTTAACCTATTTTTAGTTGCAGCGACTAGTCAGCTAGACGAAGCATTTGTAAAAATAGGTCCGCGGGCCCGTTGCGACAATATAGATTGATGAATCGCCTAAGTTCAAGTGGGACATTAATATCAGGCTACTCAATATGGAAGCGATACAATATGAATCCGCTTTATCAAAAAGAAACGAGATGTCTGGACTGGACAGCTTCCCTCTTTCAATGTTGAGGGTCTGGGGCATATATATATATATATATATATATATATATATATATATATATATATATATGCAAACGTCTACGAATAGACATAATGCCATCAGAAACCGTGGGATTCAAACGATGGTACAGAAATAGTAAAGGAAAACACAACACAACAATGTCCATGATTTCGTCAGAGGGCGAGATACTACCCGGTTGCCCAAGCCGAAGTAGGGTGTTGACTTAGGGGACACAACCCCGAGCCTTTGGCTGAATAGCCTGCCCGCAAGGCAGCGGAGCGAATTCAGGGAATCGCGCCCATTGGGAACCGGTGACTGCTTGCTCAGTTCATACGCCTTTCGTTTGTTCCTTTGTCAAACAGGGGCCCAATGCTCTCCAGAACCACAGCATAACGTTGCTGGAATACAATGCTTCACCAGGATGAAGCAAGGGGCAGTGATTTGATTTAGTGGCGAGTCACGTCCGCCACGTCACAGTGTTGTTAAACGGACATATGTGGCTTTTATGGGGAGAACGCTTGCCAGACGAAAACCCACCACGTCCTGGAACACTGCCGCCGAACCATTTGCTGGAACGGGAAAATCCCGAACCACCCAGCTAGCACCTCGAGGAGGTTGTTCGGCAAGCCAGGCGACAAACCATTGACTGGTCTATGCACCTTCAGACTGGCAATTGACAACTCTCTCCCCCCATTCAAAATGGGACACACAAAATGCATCGCGGCATTAGCAATAGTTCCATTGCGTTCACACTTTTCATAAGTATCATTTTGCGGCTATTCCCTGGTTGTCTTGAGAGTCGAATCAGTAAACGCCTGGCTGGCTTCCAGCTGATGGATGCCGCGATGATCACAAACTCACGTTTCTTTAAGCAACGCAACATGGTGACTTTCCTTGCCTCCAAAGCCGCCTTCGATTCTGCTGATCATGTAAGCAGTTTAAACTGTTTGCTAGTGAAGTATATGCCAGAGAAATCTTCTATGCCGAAGCGTCTCTAATGCGACCACTTATGGGATGTCAGAAAAGAAAAGAAATTGTCTCCTGAGTTCCCTATGACAACTGGGGATTCGCCCAGACCGGTCTGCATTCTTGTGTTACTTCTTCGACTTGGCAAATGTAAGAGATACTGCCCCCTCAAACTCTTCTGGGGTGAAAGTTCTGCCAGATGACCAGCTAACAACGGTTATAACGCTGAGTTGAACCCAGCCTCTGTAGATGTGGTTCTGGATCAATTGATGGAGAGCACTGCACGTTTCGGTACGTGCTTCGCCCTCTACGTATGAAAGCTACTGTCTCAGCACTTGGGTGGTACACGCTGGTTCTAAATGTCATCGAACAGTTACCCGGAGTGGGCAATCAGTTCGTCTAGTTTGGAAGTTGTACCCAGTAGGATGACCAAATCAATGAGTAGGTTATTTTACATATCAGAGAAACCAGTGTGACTTTTAAAAGTCCTCGCAATATGGAGAAACGGGGGAATATCGGCTTGTGAAACGTAGGGTGTACGATGATAGTGTAAGTTTAGTATTACCGTATGAATCAGAGACCTAATTAACCGGTGTTGGAGGCGTTTAGAGATTGACCCTCCTTAAGCACAGGTATTTGGAGAGTATTGTTCACTTGTGGTGGGAATGCCCCGCGGCAGAAACCGAAGTTCGCCAGTTAGGGTTTAGGAAAAACCCGGTGTTTCACTAGAGCGTCTGATAAGCTTGGACCGCCTACTGTATACCTGTCTGTAGTGTTCATTATATACCGCAGATGTAGTGAACTAAGCAAAAATGTGAAACGCCAATCCCATGACGTGGCATAAAGATATGTGTAAATGAATTGAGAAGCTTGGTTAGGCTGGTACCTGTCACGGATAGGCCACACACTAGGTATTGGAGATCCCGTCCAACATGGTGTGGTCTCTTGCACCTAACTGCGCATTCTCCGTCGCGATTAGTTTTATCCCCTCCCCATTGTGTTTTGCCCCACTAACCCTGTTGGCGTGAATCATGGCAACTGTGTCCATTGCACTTCGGTGACCGAGCCATAATTGGTCATGAAGAATAGAAAAAGGTAGATGGTCAGTTAAGAGGCAGAAGTAACGTATCGATCGCAAGAAAGCCAACAGTTTCCTGTCCAAGTCAAAGCCGACAGGATTTCAAACTAATGATTTAGCTGTTTCCGAGTCCTCCATCCGGGACGGCGAGCACCAACTCTGTCCATTATTTCGGTTACTTACTTTCTGAAGCACAGACACATTATTGAGTGACAACTCCAGAATGTTACCCTACCACATGAGTATCGATACACAATGAGCACAGGGGAATCCGGCTGGCAAGCTTGCGAAAGACGTAGCCTAGATAGTGTAGGTGGACCAACTGCAACCGATAGTCCGATGGGACACACAGAAGTCAAGTGAGTAAAATTTCAGCGTGACTCCGTTAGTGGTCTTACTAGATAGTTACTGGCTGTCAAGGCCTGTCAGCCGCGTTAAGTCGTCAGTTATCGTGTCGCCAATCGGTAAAGTAACGATGACTACACCTCAACGCTGTAAACTGCTCTGCAAACCAAAAAGCAAAAATTCCGTAAGGTAGTGAGTGGGCTATGAAAAGCAATTCGAGCGTTAACGATGTGTACACCAACCTCTTCAGCAGTGCAGCACCCAGGTGTGCCAGTGGGGGGGGGCATCAGCAGTACGCCCGTAGGTCGTACAGTTGATTCGCTACCATGCGGCCACTAACAGTCGCGCGTGGGCTGACGAAACTGTGATGTCGCTTGTATCTACGCAGATTCAAACATAAAGTTTGTGGGTTACAAAGGGAGATGCTTTAAGCTAATCGGCCACCGCCTGACGAGTTGATACAATTAACTGTAGGAACAAATCGATCAACCACTTGGGATGCTTCGAGAGATGGTACTGGCAAAATCTTCTAACAATAGGTGCCCGAAAACACCGCACTCCGCGACGCGTTTAGACCTTAGTGGATCACATCAGATAGATAGAAGACTTCAAACCCGAAACCATTAAGATGTTACTTGGGACCTTCACCCCTTTAGGCAACCTGTCACGACTGGCAAAGCGTGGCACAACAGTTGATGACTGAATGGAGGGTCATTTTGAATTAATCGTTGTGTGATTAGATTGGGACGCACATAACGAGTAATTCGAAATGACCCTCCAATCTTTTAAGATTACCTTGCACTTTGCTGCAAACGTGTAGCATCAAGCGTCCCGCCTGAACAGCAGCTGGGCCTGACCGCGTACTACAAGTCCAACAAACAGCAAAGGAGAATCGGAAAAAGAATGGAAAAACGTAGGCATGGGTCATTCGTGATCAGCTCGATCAGAAGGCCTAACACAGAAGGTGAAAGACAGGGCAGTTCTGGTGCAACGCGTTTTTTATGATAAACTCAGAGACCATTTCCCAGTAGACTTGTCACCCAAGGAGTTAGGGAATAGCAGAGAGAGGGGAAATTCGCTGTCATCCCTTCGAAATTTGGTATCGTCACAGAAAGTAGTTAGAAAATGAATCAAGTGCAGATTCCAAGCGAATAAAGATTACGACGATGTGTAAGCGTATGAAAAGTGAAGTACAGCCAGAACAGAGACAAGTTTCTCTGGTACCAAACCAAACCAGGTACCAAATCAGAGTGACAATGTTCGGAGACGTCACAACATCCAAAGCGAGGTGAAGTAGAGTTGGGGAGGCAAAGCAGTGAGCATACGGCGGGCACTAAATCGTCGGATGGGCTAATTCAGCGGCATAAAGAAGAGAACAAATGCAAGCACACCACTGACTTTGTGGCTGCGTCATAGTTTATATAGTAGATAACCGCTAATAAGTTCGGCACTGAGGTCTCCGTCAAAGAAGATGACAAGAACGAATGCCACTTAGTCTATCGGTTAGTATCTCCACATACTTCTGTCGTGCTGCTGGCTGTCCATATTTGGTTGTCACCCAACCAGAGTGCCAATCGCTTTCAGAGAGTAGCGAAAGGAGAGAGTTGGACTAGTTTTGTAAGAGATTCGTCCCACCTACAATCGCCCATAGTTCCTGATGGAAAATGAAGAGCCGCGGATTCCAGCCGATCACCGGACACAAGGAAAGCGCACTACGGATGAATCCCAGAAGAAGAAAACGGTCATGTAGTGCCTATCCAGACTTATTGGCAACTGTCTAACTGAGTGGACCTATTATGAATTGTCCAAGGGAAAAAAATACAAATGTCAAGTGGCACAGAACTGCATCAGGTGCAACACCTGATGAAGGCAAATGCTACCGGAGTGTATGTTATTACAGCCACTTTTAACAAAAAGACGCTCAGTGGAAAACGAAACTAACCTTTTGGAGGATAAAAACCAGGGTCTTTCATACAACTCCTAGATACGCTAGACATAAACTGTTCATCACATTCGTTGCGGTTATACATCCAGCCAACACGCGGTTCCGAGGTTCGCAGGAGAACAGCTCCAGTTGTTTGTGATCTGAAGACAGGCAATTAACATGTGAATCAGTAAAACAACATACCGCCACACCACCGACGGGAATCGCTTGTGAGTGCGGAATTCTGACATCCTAGCGATCGCATTGTCTTCGATATCACTCGGGACAATATGATATTCTGGATAAGAGGAACAAATTCTAGAGAGAAAAGTAAAACTCAGAGGTGAACGATCTAACTTACCTAAAACTCCCGTTGGCCTGCGTGATTCGCCATGGGGAACCGAATTTCATACGCGTATACTCGGCATCAACAATGTTGAAACCAGAGGACAAACGAAGGTCCAGAGGTAAGGATGGCTTGGCCGGTGTCTTCTCATTAACTGTTCCAGACAGAAGCTTACTTGTGCCTAGAAGAAAAATACAAAATAAGCAGAACAATAACAAACATTGTAAAAACGGATGATCCGGAATGCGTGCGCATAAAGCATCGTGAAAGAGGAAACAGAAGCTGTCCTTGTCTAATCCAGGCTTGAAAGCGACTTGCTGAATACGATCCATCCAACATTCGCATTCATTCTCGGAAGCGAACTCACAGCTGGAAGATGACAGTGACATATAAAGATGACGTTGTGAAACTTACGCGAATGACAAACCGAGCTTAGAAACGAACTTCAGGGAGCATAAATCCAACACTTCCACTTTAGCGATAAGGCTAAGTGGGACGCTCCATGTAGTTACAAGAACACGGCCGGTAAATAAAAGTCGGTAGTCTGTCAGCAGTAATCGACCTCCACTAATTGTTGCATCTTTGTGGACGGTTTCACCCGGAAGCAACCAGACAGATGCGGTTACAGCGTGGGCCATTTAATTATTAGGCTAAAAGAGAGGGAGGGAACAGCAGGAGTAGAGAATATCTGAAATCCATCACAAAATAGATAGGGAAAGTTGACAATCAAGAAGCAAACACATTACCAGGTGAGTAAGAATACAAGGGAATGTCACGAGACGCTGTTAGAGCTAGTCTTCGAGTAATGAGTGAAAGAGCACGGGGTCGATTAAAGCGGAGGTTAAAGTGGCCAGAACAGTTCCTCAGTAATGGAAAGTATTGTGATTATTATCCATAAGGTGCATCAAAGCAACGTGTGCAGGTTCGGTTACGTCCGAATACGATATAGTCTGAACACTAATCTTCAAAAACACCATAATCGGTCACCAAACACCACACATTGCCTGAGGGTGAGAAACACAATACATAAAGACAGGATATAAGGAAAAGCGACATTAAACAAGAAATGCAAAAAACAGGCAACACACTACTTAGTAACATAGTATGCGTCAAGTGAGAGATCGTGGTTCGAGGGAGAGGCTAGGCAGGAGAAGGAGGGACAAAAAACCATACAAACGCCAGTGAAGTCGGCTCCTTGCCATGTCAACTAGTGTTTATCGTCGTTCGGACCCAAACTCGGCAGTCGGGACACACCAAACGACGCCAACTTCGAAGTGAGAGACCTCATTCTCCTTAAGCAAGTCATCGCTTGGCTTCCCCTCCTCTTCTTCTATCAACACCCTTGGCCCGAAAACAACGCACGTCGTGGCAGTCGGTGATCTAGCATGCACAACACGTGGCCCAGACATCGGAGCCTGGTGCGTGATATAACGGTGTTGAGCGGTCCACTCGCTCTTCCTGCACCAAATACAAGAGGCCCACTGCTCATGTGGTGCTCCGACCGGATGAGCCAAAACTGCGAAGGGAGTGATAATCGAACGTGATTAAACTCGTTATGTCTGCCGATTTAATGGGACAAGCTTCCTAACCGCACAAGTTGAACGGACGGCTGCGTTGTAAAACTGCCCTTCAGGGGGAAAGCGATGTCACGCCAACGTCACAGGTGACGAAGATAGGTAAAAGCGCCTCAAACTTTTGCTATGTGGTTTGTGATCTCATCTTCCATTTCACTGGCGCTTGTATAGCTGTCTAGATACTTGAGTTTCTCGATGATTTCTATCTGATCATCACCAAGGGTCAGCGCAGGGGTGAGTCTCTGCCAATCTTGGAGAAGGACTTTGCTTTTCGATGGTGCGAAGCATAGCCCGAAACGACTGACAGCCAATGCTAGTTTGTCCAATGCTACTTTGCAAGTTTGAAAGCTGCCACAGGTAAGAGCAATGTCGACGTACTCCAAACCAAGAAGTTAACCACCTGGAAGCAGCTGCACACCTTCTAAGTCGTGTCCTGTGAAGGCAGTCTACAAGACTTTGTCAATGGAGAAGTTAAAAAGGAAAGGTGACAACGAGCATACTTGCTTTACGCCGCTGGAGATACTGAAGGGCAGCGACAGTTTGCCGTAAACCCTCACTCTTCTCGAACTGTGCGAGTAAAACGCTCCGATGAAGTTTACGTCTTTTCCGGCACACCCTTCCTAAGAAGGTGGTCCCAAAATGCACATCGACCCACCGAGTCGGAGCACTTTTGACGCCAAAGCTTGCCAATAAGTATGACGGTGCTCCCACAATTAACGTAAGGTGAAAATGTGATAAATACAGCGGCGACTGCGATGAAACTCGGCGCGCTCCACGCGAATCTGGTTTTCACGTATGCCAGCAAGTCTATGGAGTATGACAGAGGCGAGTATCTTGGAGGCAATTGAAATCAGATTGAGCTCTCTGTGGTTGTCGAATTCGTAATGTGAGCCCCTCTTGAAAATTAGGAATACTACGGAGCGGCTCCTGTCAGTTGGGACAGTCTCCTGCCCCCACAGCTTTACAGGTAAGTTGTGCAAATCGTCTTATAAGAGCAGGTCCCCCGAATATAAAGAGCCGGAGGGATTCCATTCGATCCTGCGGCCTTATTTAGTTTCAATGGTCTGATCTCACGTTCGACTTCTGCGCACGAAGGCGGGTCCAGGGGAACAGCCCAGGGAGAAGAGCGATCAATGGAAAATGGAGAAACTGGCAAATCCGATTGTTTAGGCTGCTTTGCAAAGTTTTCGGCCCAATGCTCCAAGCGATCTGACAAACTGTGGACTCGCCATTCACTCTCGTCACGTATGGTCCCGTTAACACAAAGTTTGCTGCCTGTTTCGTGTACCAGACGGAATAGCTTGCGATGGTTACCAGGAGCAATGACCATTTCCAACTCCGATGTACGCGGAGACCAACAGACTTCGCGATTTCTCTTTAGGTTAGCACGCAGTTTTACCATGAGGTCTTTGTGAGCTTCGCAGTGTTCGCTCCCAGCCGGAATATGTCGGCGATCTTGTAAAAATTTCAGAGACTGTATAGATATCCAACGTCCAGGTTGGCAATTTGATTTGCCACGTGAAGGCATGTCTGCTGCTAAGAAAGTCTGGTGAATATGCGACCAGTGGTCTTATACTGCAAGAGGCGAAACATGAGAACCACTCGACTGGCACTATGAAAACGAATGCTCGGCTAGAGTGTGAGAACAGGGAGAAGCCGTTTGGCCAGACGTGAAGTTTGTCGCGAGAGTCGAAGCGTGAGAATCGCTCTACCAATGCTATGCAAACGAACGCTGGGCCAAAGTGTGAGGACGGGGCTGGCTGAATCAGACGAGGAAGCCGGTTGGCCGAACATCGTGTTAGAGCGTGGGGAAGATAGTTTGAACACCACCGTTAGCACTGCTTGGCTAGCGTGAGATGCCCCCTACCGGAAGGGTGCGAAGAGATACAGGGCCAAGAAGGTGGACGACGAACACGCTTTTGGGCCGTGCAGCGATGCTCTGTAACACATAAATAACGCTTTATTCTCAACAGAGTCTTATGCGCCTCATAGTCAGACTTCTACATTTCGAGAGCCCAGAGGAAACTCATCGACGGACAGTATTCCAACTTAGGCGTTCAGATCGCCAGCCAGAAGCACAGTAGTCGTACTTTTCCTGTAACGAAGGAGCGCGTTCAGTTGGTCATAGAAATCATTTTTACCGAATAAGCGCTACAGTTTGTGGGGTTGCAATCCACAATGACAAACAGGCACCGTTTGTCTCCGCGCGACTTCGAAGCTCTGAACGAGCCAGCCAATCTGTTGGCGCATATCCGGCAGTTGACTGGGATCCAATCGATCAGAGCGGCTTCAGCCCGCAGACTCAAAACAATACCGACGCCAGCTTGACCAGCATTTGAAGCTGCATCATCGTCAGACAGGCGCTATGAGAAGGTGCTGCCAGTGTCGAATGTGGGGGTTGCAGGGTAAGCACGAAGCTCGAATCATGCAAGCGGGTTTCTGATAAACAGCAAATAACGATCGAGAGGGCCTCTAGTGTTCGGGCGTGCTGATTGTCGGCCAATCTGTAGCAAAGTGTGCAAGTCGAAGCATGCCAGTAATAGCAAGGATGGAGGACTCCAAAGGGATACGGATGAACTGAGGTTGTCGGCTTGGTTGAACGTGGACTTGTCGACTGGATTGGAGTCACGTCTTGTGATTGTGGGAGAGTTGAAATTTGAAGATAAGTGACTACTGAAACAAGGTTGGGGTGGGTCAAGAATTGGAGGATTGAAAACGGGGGGGGGGCAAAAGTGAAGTTGGAACGGGACGCTAAGGATGAAAAAGCGCAAGAAGAAAAATAAGAAGACGGGAAGGCTTGAGTAGTAGCATCCAAAGCGATATCCACTGAGCTCGATGTAGGAGATAGGAGGCCGTTGATTATCCTCTACGATGGCTAGAGCATCAAGAAATTGTTCGGGGAAAGGTTCATACTATTGCGTGGGCAGGATACTGTCAGGTTGCCCAGACCTAGACAGGAAAACGATTAGGATTCTCAACCAAAGCCTTTGGTTCAAAAATCTGACAGCAAGGCAGCGGGGTTTCGGCGCTGGGATACACAGAGTTCATTTCATAGAGTAAGGAGTCACCTTCACTCTAAAGCTCAACCTGGAGAACCAAAAGACTGAGTTTGTCTGACCTCTACCCACTGGCAAATCTGGTATGAGTGGTTCTAAAAGTGCAAAAAACACCACCCAGCATAGCTCAATGGATCACTGAGGCACGCAAACCATCGAAACACATTATGGTCTAGTCTCGTCGCGATGGACCACCATCGGTGACACCAGGTCAAACATAAATTTGGTTCAGTTCAGTTAGGCACCGAGGCGCGAAGGGGCCAGCTGCAATGATTCGCGTACCTAAGACTACAACAATAGTTAAAAACGGTCAGGAAAATGAGGTAGCATGTAAACCATAAAAAACAACTAAGAGAATATTGGTCAAATTAATCACGATGCAAGAAACCGAATATAGGAACACCCCCGACTGCGAACACACCATGTCTAAAAGTATTTCTAATTACCCTTATGGACCACTCGGACAATTCCACCCGCAAAGACAGTACACACCATTGTGGTCAAATTCATCACACCTTTACTGACTGTCTGTCAAGCAAACAGTTGCATATCATTCAGACCGAGGAAAGCAGTCAACGCACATATCCAGCACATAGCAAAACCAACGCAAACGATTCAAACTTGATACACGCACCAGTAAGACACCAGAGGATCTCCTTCTAAACACCAACTAGTGTACTTTAGTGCTGTTGACGTAATACCGCAACCAAATGCGAGCAAAATTCATCAAGCATTAATGATGAAAGAAAACCAATTTCCAAGTATCTTCAGTGTGAACTGGCTAGGTCTCTGATCTACACAGTAACATCGGCCGCACTGTAACGTTGCATCCCCTACCTATAACTGACAGGCCATTCTCCTGCATGACTGAGTCCCTGAAAAGTCATGCGACCTTTGTGGATACGCAAATAACTTCCACAATGATGCGATCACCAAAAGTGATAACTACAAAGGAGACTGAAGCAATCCTGCACCCCAAGTGGCTGTGCGCTGATAGCTAGAACCGGTGGAGAGTCGGCCAGGTTCCGCAAAATCATAATTTGTAAGTGCAAAACACATGCCGAAGAAGGCAGCGCTAAGCGTCAGCCAATTCAGTGATGCTTGCGTAACCACTGCGTCCAATCCATGGAGAGCTATGTAGTATGCATACTCAGAATTTGTCAGTCGGTCCTTTGGTAGCACTTCAACTGCAGAAATTGCGGTGGGAATGAAGACATTTATGATAGTTTAAGTAACTTGAAAATTCCGATTTAAAGTCAACAGAGCACGAGACAATAGGTGAACAATTGTTTTCGATGATGCTCTTCAGACCATTACAATCATATTTAAGGGTAAAATAATGAACTGAAATCTACTCATTGGGTCAAGTTACATAGTTAATTAACTGATCAGTGAGGGAGGCAAAAAGTTGACCATCGATCTGGCAGGTCGACTGCATATTATCGAGCTTGATCTGTGGCAATCGACCTCAGCATCGTTCGTTCTAGCTGGCCAGGGAAGCTGTAAGGCATGGAGCAACTTCTTTTGCGAGCATAATGAAGATTGAAACAACCGAATGCAAATCGATTCAGCTGTCGCGAGCGCACGGAGGCGCAAACCTCTTGATTGATGATGGGGGACCCTGTAAATTATCCTGAAGGCACGCTTTACATCAAGTTGGTACTACTCGTCTACTCGCTCTAAATTTGGGGTGTTTTTTCGCACAAGTTATCACAACTCTATCTTACCGTCTTTATCCCGTTTACTTGTGGATTGCAAAAGCTTGTCAGCACCACGCGTAAACGTTTAGTTGAGTGATATGCATGCGTGTTTTTTTTACGTTTTTACTGAAATTCCAGGGGTAGTTTATGCCTCACAAGATCCGCAGCGCTACTGTCAGAATGCTGAAAATGTTCCCAGTCGGGTTCATAAAACCTATTTGGACTTGACTTGAGCAAAAGGTGTCTTCGTATGGCAAACCCAAATGTCCGTATGGGCAGCGGGTATCTACGCAGTCTCCGGAAACCATGGACGCTCGTCGACACATTCCAGCTGGGATCGAACACAATGAGATTAGCAAAGATCTTAGAACAAGAAATGTGTGCCAGCCTGAAGAGAGATCACGAAGCCTGGTGGTCTCATCGCGCATCGGAGATAGAAACAGTCGCCGTAATTTCTATCAACATCGGAAATTAATCAGTCCTATAAGAGGAAACGGGCAGTAGGACACTTAGTGTCAGTGAAACAATGTATGACCAGAGTGGATCATTAATCCACAACTTGTCAAAAGGCCTACGGCGTTTGGTACAACGCTTCAAAAAGCAATTTAAGCGGTCGGTTACCAGCTTGTTCTTCGGTCAGTGGCCGCACAGCTCCTTAGGCCCCCCTTCAAACCTATCATCTGGTGCAAAAGTCAAACGTGAGATCGGTTTG